>JAECXR010000044.1:0-307298 GCA_018153035.1 Drosophila pseudoananassae pseudoananassae | reverse complement strand
TTATTTCCTGATCGAATACAAATTGGCAGAGCTATTTAAAAGAAAAGTGGTAAAATATCGGTTGTGCCAAATACATCGATAGTCGTTGCAAAACATCGTTGCGGAAAATGCTTCTATGCACCCATGTTTGTATCGACGTTTATTCATCTCTAGAATTGGAAGTAAGTTTAAACAAGCTTTAATATAAAAATCATATAGAGTACAAATATAAATAAAGTGAATAATGAAAACATCTACATCAGAATGCCAGACAGCGAAGGGGAAGACAGCGATGCCTCCTTCTACTCGGCCTCGGACGCGGTTAGCGATAACTCGAAAGCTTGCATTCCGTTGGAGGAGCACGAGCTGGAAAATCTGAAGGAGAAACTGCAGAGAATCGTGTTTATCCAGCAAACGGACAAGAAGTACCACCACGCACTGGCAGACATGCGCGACCAGACCATACTGTCACTGCTGGTCGAGCCAAGTTTTTATGGACGACACCATAAAACCTCAGTATTGGTAGTGGCTACCGCAAACGAAACCTACATATTCGATATCCAGTCACTAGGGGGCACCATCTTTCCGGAATTGCGTTCCATTCTCGAAGCAAAGCGGCCGAGAAAAGTTGTCCATTACAGTCATCGCATTAGTGATCATTTTAGCCACCGTCATGGCATCAGCTTGGATGGAATTTGGGACAGCTTTACGGCCCTGTGTTTGGCCCGTCGCGAGAGGACTCCTCGTACCCTTCCAGAGGCTGTATCCCTGGTGTTTGGCATTCCCCTGGAAAAGCTACTTTGCGAGGAGGTTTCCGGATCCAGAGAATCTCTTCGTAACTTTACAGCCCGTCCGCTATCGCACAGCCAGTTGAAGTATCTGGCGAGAATGGCCATTCTACAGCTTAAAATGCATGATCGCCTAATCTACGACAATATATGTGCCGAAATGCAGGACATGACGCTGGCCCTAAAGCATGTTTATTCTGGAGACACTTATGCAGCCATGAAAATGGGTCCGACTAGTCACTATGGGTTTGAGTCGATCGATCCTTTCTATAAAATCGATACTGAAGAATTTGTCAGTCCTACAGCTAAGAAAATCAACGGCCATAAACTGGACCATCAATAATGCCAAAAGTAAAGGACTCCAGGAATGTTTCGATATGGGTACATTCCATTTGCATGATGACCCAAGCAGATGTTGAAATAAAATACTAATTATGCAGTAAATAGATGGGTATTAGGGTCCTTGGGGAAGGATATGATAATTCTTACAAAATAGTTTAACTAATTCTATACAACACTTCATTCCAGTTTATAATTTGGTACACAAAATAAAATGATGCGTTAAGAATAGCGCATCCTTTCCAAATAACATCTGAATGTTTTTTTTCTATAAATTCTCTTGAATCTCTGGAAGTTGAATTTTTCTCATCCTTCGAAGTTTGGCTTTCGAATTGATATTGATATTAACTTGGCGCTTCCGGCTGTTGAAATTGTTATTTACTTCCACGATATCAGCCAGTTTACTGGATGAACGGCGACGGATCAAAACTTTGTAACTTATCAGAGTATCCAAGGCCTAGAACAACAAAATAATCTTATTTAAATTGTAGCAATCGATTTAAGAGAAACTTACCCATTCGAGAATATCTAGAGTCATGTTCAAATTACCAATCAACTGCTCAATTGTAAGCTTTTGGAAAATGTTGAACTGCATCAAGATCACCATTTGAAAGGTATTTACTGAGAAATTATAGGACGACTCTCCTAGGTTATATGTTATGATTCCAAAGGAGTTTGAAAAATCAAATTCTATCTTCTTTCTGGGATGTTTTATGAATTGATATTGCCTCAACTCCTCCACGGCTTGCTGCATTTCCCATGGCAATACTAGATTAAAGTTATCCACAACTTCCATTCTATCTTGTTTGAAATAATTAAGATGGAACTCAAATCCAAGATTTCTGGTCGAAAGATACGCTTGCAACTGGTCATTAAACGAATCGGATGTTTGGAAATTTATCAAAAAAATCCTCAATATTATTGTTTCGTCTCCGAATTTATCAGTTAGCCATGCAACCATCATGGACTCTCTATTCAGGGAAACGCATGTCTCTCCAATTAGTCGAGACCTTAGGTAATCCCTGTATCGCCTTATGAATAACTTTATTTCGTTCATGGATTCCACAATTTTGACGATCTGCTGATACTCGTTTTTCAGATCAGCCTCTTCCACTTTTTTGTCTTTCATTAGATCGTCGCCGTACTTGGCCAGTATAACGGCCACAGACTTATTCATTATGTCCTTCAGCTCTTTGTGACCTCCAATAGACCGTCCAAGACGACTATTGCGCACAGCCAAAATAGCCTCGATCTTCGAGTCCTTGCATCTTGGGGACTTTCGCACTGCCTCATTTAGCTTATGAGTAATATGGCTTTTTAGGAAATCCTTAAACTTATTTCCTTTCTCTATCTCCGGCATAGCCAAACAGGCGTATTTAAGGAAATGCTTAAAATCAGTAAAGACATTGGAACTAAGTGTTTTCTGGAATTTTATAAAAGTTCTTCGTTTGTATAAATCTACCACTGCCGTGTCGAATACGTTGTTCAATTTATTCGGAACGGAGACTGTTTGATTCTCATCATTGGCATAAAGCTCCACAATAGATTGAAGTACCATGTGGATCCTTTCTTGCTGATCCGTACGACGGATTAAACTTGTAATTGCGTTTACCAACGACCTATCCACTGGGCGGAAAACAACATCCGTCCATTGAATTATTGCAGTGCGATAGATATCATGTACAATGTCGACTCTTTTCCCTGAATTTTCGAATGTAACCCAGTTTTGGTTGAAGAACCGACAGCCACAGTTCAGTACTTCGCAGGACTTTCGATACATATCCCAATGCTCTAAGTATTTAATAAGTAGTTGTTCATTATTTGTGATTAATTCCAATTCCCTAGAAACTACCCAAAGCCGTTCGTTCAAGAATCTTATAGTACTATCGTAGAAACTTGTTCCTGCATCCTGAGACTTTACGCTTGGGTCCTCGGAGAAGCAGCAGCAGTGGTAGTACACGAGTTGGTGAAACTCCATCATTTTCTTGCCGTCAAGTGGTGTGCGATCTATGAAAATCATCTCCAAATATTTATTCACCTTAATCCATTTCTCTGTCACATCATTAAAGTATTCCTTTTGCCTTTGAATGCGATTCATTTCTATATTGAACTTGGACTGAAGCAGGGGATTCACCAGTAATTGCTAGCTTACGAAAACTGTCGCAGAGCTATTGGTTTAATTTTAGGACTTTTCAATGCCACTGCATGTGAACAATATGATAGTCACTGAAACTAAAGCATCAATTTAATTTTTAGAGTAATTATCAAAGTGTTTACTTACATTCGCAGCCCTTAACAAATTTTATTAATTAAAAAGCAAATGATCGGGGTACTTGCAGCACATAAAGATATTCTTATCAGAACAGGGTGCCCCTTTTTGGTATTTTTTTGTTTCAATATTATCGATAGCTAGAAAATAAATAAATAAATTTAAAGTCAAAATGTTTTTGAAATGGATGTTGCAATTAATGTTGTTTTTATAATATACTTATAACTAAAATAAAATAATAATAAACAAATATCGATTTATATAAAGCTCTATCGATATCTTTCTAAGCGCAACATATCTTGGAGCTCCCGCATCTACCGAAGGTTCGCCGGGCGAGTGGCACGTGTAGTTAAGTAAAAAGTACACTTTTTGGCTTTACAAAGCACCCCAGTTTGCATTTAAAAACAAAAATGGTGAGTTTATTATTTCTCTATTGAAGTATCATTCAAAATTGGCACTGGGAGGATGGCGCCACCATTTTCGAGAAGCTTCGGCGGTTGCATCTCCACCTCCCACTTGCCGGGCTGTTGTGTAACAGTTCAACATGGGTTAAATATGGGCTCTGCTTGTTATCTTTCCAGGCCGCAGCTATCAAGAAGATCATCCCCATGCTGGACAGGATTCTCGTCCAGCGCGCCGAGGCTCTGACCAAGACGAAAGGAGGAATCGTTTTGCCAGAGAAGTCTGTGGGCAAAGTTCTTGAGGGCACGGTCGTTGCCGTTGGTCCCGGAGCCCGCAATGCCGTAAGTATTTCGCAATCCTAGTCGATCTTTCATAATTCTCGCTGGAAAGCGCTCTTAAATTATTTGAAAATAGTTTCTAACCTTGGAGGTTTTTCTAGAGGTTTCCTTCATTTCCAAAGATGTAATTGTTTGTATTTATGTAATCTTATGGTCTAATTTTTATAAAATTATTACTAAATATTTAATAATTGTGATTGATCGAATTATTTTAAGTTGGTTATACCTTTTATTTATTCATTCATTTCTTGCAGACCACTGGCAATCACATTCCCATTGGCGTCAAGGAAGGCGATCGCGTTCTGCTGCCTGAATTCGGAGGTACCAAGGTCAACTTGGAAGGCGATAAACCACAGGAGCTGATCCTGTTCCGTGAATCGGATATCCTGGCTAAGTTGGAGTAGAGTCTCCCGGGCAGCCCGTCTCACAATTCTATGAATTCTATGTTTTCTATTAGTACGTAACACACAAACCCAGAACATAACTACAATAAACGCTGATGCAATATTTTTATTTGCATTGCGCATAGACCGTTGAATAAATTCGAAGTTATTTGTTAACCCACAAAAATTGACGCTATTATAAGCACAAGGGTCTAACTTGTCTGGAGGAGATTGAAAAACCATTGGCTTCAATTTATAAAACAACTATATTTGAACTCCTACTTAAGGCTAAGTTAATCCAACTTCAGGTTGCTCAGGCCATAGACCTGGTTAAAGGCGGATGGGCGCTTTAAATCCGGCAATCCTTCCACAGCAGCTCGTTCCCGGGAGATCTTGACGAGAGCCTCAAAGGAACGCGGTTCCCAAATGGCCAGATCTGAGAGCATTTTCCTAGAAAAGGTGGTTTAAAATCAAGGACATCTATATCAAGTCATTCCACCTACTTGTTAAGCAGAATGTCCGAGCGAGCCAAGCCTTCTTTGAAGGTCTCCAAGCCAACGCCGTACTGCTGGCAACCAGCCTCCACACGCGTCGTCCACAGCTGGGCCATGTCCAGTTTCTTCAGCTTGCGTCCTTTGGTTGCATATGCTAAAGCCCTATGGACACTCCTGATTGCGAGGGAGTAAACATTCCTGGTGCGGCTGCGGTAGTGCTGCAGCAATCATTTATTTATGTATATTATTGTTGTTTTCCCAACAAATTCTTAACTTACCGCCGCCAATTTAAAGATTCGACGCTTGCGCCAGAATTCATCGGGTCCTCGTGCCCGTACTAAAAGTGGAAGGTTTAGAAACACCATGGCTGGAACTGGAGCGGATTCTTTGGCTACTTTAATTAATAACTTGCTGTTTTTATTTTACATAACGTGCACGCCGGCTATCGAGGTATCGATAGCTATCGATGTAAACTAAAGTGGAGACATGTTATTATTATTTAAAAAAATAGATTATTATTAACTGAAAAAAGCCTCTTTAACTTTCTTAGTGGATTAAGACAATGATTAATGTTTTATGCATCAGTTTTATGCAAAAAAGGAATAATAGTTCATATTAGCTGGTAATCACCGTTTCAGTTATCGTTATCGGCAGATTGCCGGTTTATTTACATTTTTGTGCGCTGAACCGAAGCAAATGTTTTGAAAAACACCAATATCTGTGATCTGGAATACACCTGCAGCACAAAAACTGACCAAAGGGCGTGGAAATGTGCGCAAACAGTGGGCGGAACCCCGGCCCACCGACATCTGGCTCTCCCTTCTGCTTCTCTCTCTGCTATGATGGTCGCCTCAGTTTGTTTTGCTTTTTAATTACGGCAGGATTGGTCCTGATCCCCTCGGTGCCCCAGATCCACTATGGCATTGTGCCTCAAGTGTGGGGAGCCGTTGTGTGGGGCCCAGTCCTGTACTACGCCCTGATCAATATGATTATACGGTTCGTACTGCGGAACCACGACTACCAGGTGAGTCACTTGAATTCCGAATCTAATCTAACTGCTCACCGTTGTCTCTTCTCTGTAGGTCGCCATACGGGCCTCCTTTTTGGGATTTGCCGTAGCCGTTAGTGTACTGGTAATCCTCTTTGCACCCCTCGAGTGGCAGCAATTTGGAGTCTATGGATGCTTCATGTCAGTCTTCCACTACTCGGAGTTCCTGGTCATCGCATATGCCAATCCGCGTACTTTGAGTCTGGACTCGTTTATGCTGAACCATTCGGTTCACTATGGCCTGGCAGCTGCCGCCAGTTGGATAGAGTTTTCGTTGGAGTTGTACTTCCTTCCAGAGTTTAAAAGATATGGCTACATCTGGTTACTGGGATTAGCCATGTGCTTCTTCGGGGAGCTGGTACGGAAAGCTGCTATCATCACAGCCGGTAGAAGCTTTACCCATTTGGTTAGTTGTAGTATTAGCTTAAAAAATCAAATTAATCTATATTATATTCTCTATCTCAGGTGCAGGATGAAAAACATACGGACCACAAGCTCATCACGCATGGCATTTACGCCTATTGCCGACATCCGTCTTACGTCGGATGGTTTTGGTGGTCCATTGGAACACAGATAATACTCCTCAATCCCATATGCATTTGCGTGTACACACTGGTCAGCTGGCTTTTCTTCCACGACCGCGTCTATGTTGAGGAATACTCCCTGCTCAATTTCTTCCAGTCCGACTACGTGCGTTATCAGAAACGGGTCCCCACCGGCCTGCCCTTCATCCGGGGCTATCTGATCGAGTAATGCTGCCGATCTCCCAGGTTCAATGTCACAAAACAGTCGTCAGGCCAAACAACAAGTTCTATTTTAGCTTTAGACACCCGTAAACTACAATCGGCTTTTGTAGAGGCCAGAACAAACAAAAACTGCACATTGTATTTTTGAAAATAAGTTATCTGATACTTAGCTTGTTGTTTTTACTATACATAAACTAGTCAAAAACGTAGTCATTAGTTATCTAATCGATGGGTGATGGGCTAATACATTGATGTCAACTATGTCCAAAATTTATAGTAGTCCTCCGTTTATCTAACATGTTTTGGATTTATGGACGTGGCTATTTTATGTGGTAATAACAGGTTGGGAAACCTAGTCATTCTGTATTGTTAATCTTTATGTTATCGTTGATTAGGGATCCACTTGTAAATATTCCTATGTTTTCAAGAGTCCTCTGTGTTTTATAAATTTAATTAATTGATTTCAGCCAACTACGAGACAAATCATCAAATTATAAGACCCTGTTTTCCAGTTTTATTATTACTTATCTTATACTAACTTATCTTTAAGTTATTAGTTATTAGTTATTGGACCATTCA
The DNA here is from genome assembly GCA_018153035.1 of Drosophila pseudoananassae pseudoananassae. NCBI lineage: Eukaryota > Metazoa > Arthropoda > Insecta > Diptera > Drosophilidae > Drosophila > Drosophila pseudoananassae. Next base: position 299,933 of record JAECXR010000044.1, on the reverse strand, counting down.
CCCCTCTTATCAAAGAGCCAAAAAAAAGGAATTTCAAGTTGTGCAAACGGTTGACTTGTTTATTTTTCTCGCCTGTGTCACTCTTGTTTTATTATCAATTTAAATTCGAATATTGCTCTATCTATTCAGACACAAGCCTCACTCTTGCCTCGCTATGTGTTCATGTCATTCCACATGTGTATGCTTGTGTGTGATTCCTTTTGTTTCATGCCTGTGTGTGTGTGTGGATTATATGTACAAACAATTATCAGTTTTAACAAAATGTCTTAGTCACTCTCTTTACTTAATTAACAATTGCAAAATATTTCTGCGCTTTGCCTGCCTCTTGCGTTCTATTTCCGGGCTATAAGGTTTCGGTAGCAATTTTAGGATCTGGATTACTCGACAAACTCCGGTTCTCCAGCGTATGTGCATCCTGGATTCTTGATAATGTGTCCAGCCGCATAATTTCCACACCGGATGCACACATCCAGGGACTTGCCCTGCACGAATTGCGCCAGGAAACCACCGACAAATGCATCCCCAGCGCCATTGGTATCGACAATCTCATGCTCCGCCAATCGCGTGACCGGGAACTCCTGCACCGAGTCCTGCTGGAAGAGCAGCACGGGATCGCAGCCCTGCGTGAGAATGGCAATGCGCGGCTTCGAGGTATTCAGCTTATCGAACGCCACCAGACGCTTGCCAATCTCCCGCAGATCCCCACTCGGCCAGCTCTGGGCCTCGGCGAAGGCTTGCGCCTCCGCCTCGTTGCCGAAGATGATGTCCACGTACGGCAGGACGGCCAGCAGCGGTGTCATGTAGTATTGCGATATGAATGGTGCGCTGAGGTTCATTAGGAACGGTCGGTTATTCGTGTGCGCAGTTTTTGCCACCTGCATGATACTCGGCGGGTTGACGGTGAGGAAAAAGCCCTAAACGAAAGAGACATGAGGTTATTAAAAGTTACTTTGATAAACTTGGAGGAAAAGTTGGAAGACTCAATGCTAATATCATTTATAATATTTACCCATTTGGTCATTAAAAATAAATCACATAAAAAGATTAAATTTCATACTCGAATAGAGGCATTCTTGGGTATTCCCCCAAATTAAGAAAGTTGCTTCGACAATTGCTTTTATAACTTACTTCCCGCCGAGCAAGTCATTAAGTTATTACTTCCGGCTTGGGCTCCAGACTTAACTTACCGAAATGTAGTAGTACTGGGCATTCTCTACCACCGCCTTGTTCAAGGGCTCCTCCAGATGATCGATGGTGAAGTGGTTGGCCGCCGCCAGATTCGCGCACAGCGATCGATGCGTTCCGGTAATGAGAACGGCGCAGGTGCCCGTGGGAACATCCTCCTTCACCTGATAATGAACATTCAGGCCGGCGGCACGCGCCTTCTCCTCGAGGATCTCCGCATAGCGATCCTTGCCGACGCAGCCAAAGAAAACGGCCACCTTGGGTTGCTTAAGTATCCACTGGGCGATGCGCAGTGAGTTTTGCACGGAGCCACCAGCAAGGAAATCGGCTTGGAAGCTCTCGATCAGCTCTCCGTAGATGGGCATGTGTCGGTCCTCAGCCAGGATCGCGTCGTCCTCGTTCATCGAGTATTTGCGGAGGAAGTCCATCGGCACTATGGCGGAGATGTCCAGCAGCGGGTTGCCACATCCCACAAGGATACCTTCTCTGCGAGGACACAAAACCAAAAGGGATTATTAAGAGATCATCAATAGAAACGTCAACGATCATCGTTGTTGGATAGAGAACCTAACGTTGCTGCTGCCGTTGCGGTCACACATGTTGCTCGGCTGAGGGCCAGACTAAAGCTAATATGCCCAATTAACGATTCCATTCAGCAGAGCCAACCGACAGCGCTGGGACTGCAATCAGCTGGCGATGAACCCGAGAGATAGCCCTCTTACCCCCAGTACTATTCAAATGTTGGGCACACGGAACGGGGGCCTATGACTTCCATATCTGACTTAATTTATTAAACATTAAGTACTTTTATTAATACAAGACTTGAGACTCTTTTTGGGACGGCAGTGTGGGCTTGTTTATGCCGCCTACGATAGTATCTACCTTTGTAGTTGTTGACAAGAATTCGCCCCCCTAATCAGCAATGAACACGACGGCGGATAAGTGTATGCGACATTATTACTTTCATTCATATAGCATGGGCATAGCCCTCCAAAGACCCCCGCTGACGTACATATCTTACGGGTCAACGCAACATTCAGGTCTAGAAATCTAGATAACACGCGCACGCTGACGACACACAAAAGCACACGATTTTCACAGGCCGCTGTAAATTTTCGGCAATTATAGGAACGTGGGCTTGTATGTGCGACATAAGAACGGGAGCACATGGTGGCACATTTCTTTTTGCTTTTTTCTTTTATTAAAAAAACTACACAACCACCCACAACACATACAACTATAACTTACTGTAGCTGGTTCGGCATAGTGGTTGTTGTTGTTTGTTCTGCTTAGTTCTTATGTAAACATAAACAAGTTATTGCACTTTCGGTTGCAGTGTTGCGGCCCCTACTCGATAATCTCGCTCTCCAGGAGGGAAACTATGTAATCACAAATAGCTGAGCAGATATTTATAGGTAATTCCTGCAGTTATTGTGGGAAGCGCGAGTTGCTGGCGGGTTGGACAATTTGTTTATCCCAGTGTGACCAGCTGCGGAGAGCGCGATTCTTTCCCGAGTTAACCCATGATTTCTATAATTAGTTGAATCAATTTTAATTTTCATATATTTTATTTGAATCTTTATATAAATATGCACTTTTCTTCTATCAAATAAATCAAGTTCTTTAAAATTGTAAGGTTAAAAATTTAAAAATTCATAGAGAATTCTCAAAGAGATATTTTTTAAAAATATTCGATTTAATATAGTTTTAATTTTAAAATTGTATTATCTTAATAAAAAAATATAAAAAAACACTAAATATTTGCGGAATCCAATTTAAATTAATAAAATAACTCTCTATAATTATTTGACAGAATTTCAGTATTTTTTTTTCAAATGTGGCGCTAGTGTGAAATAGGGATGGGATTTTAGAGCTTGTCAAATTCCCCGCTGCGTCCGCTCTCTTTCTTTCCGGTTGTCAAAAGGTGAGGAGCGAATCCAAATTTTCTCCGAAATTAATTCGGGAAAATATATAACATCTCATATAATTAATACTTTTTTACAATTAAAAACAGTGCACTGCATCCTATACCGCTAAATAATGGCCGACGTTGACGTGTAAGTGGTTGTTTTATTGTGAAAATAACTAAGTTTTTGCCTTGCTTGATAAGCCGCTTTGTTGATGAAATTAATTGGTCCGTGTTTATGAATTTCCATTGATTAAAATCTTTCCAATTACTGAAAACTTACAAAAAAGCAAGGCAAGATGTGGTTGTTTTATATTTTTTATTCAATTTAAGTCCCTTGGTCGCTAATTAAAGCTTTTGGATATTTCAGTGATGTGCCCTCCGCCGCCCCCGTCCTTGATGGCGCCATGGACATTAACACTGCTCTGCAGGAGGTCCTGAAGAAGTCCCTGATCGCCGATGGACTCGTCCATGGCATCCACCAGGCCTGCAAGGCTCTGGACAAGTAAGTTCTCCCAGAAACCACGATATCAAGATGGTTCCTTACCGGTTTACTTGCCGGCATGTTTCCGGCCAGAAACCTCGACTGTGATGAAATTAATTGGTCCGTGTTTATGAATTTTCCATTGATTAAAAACCTTCCAATTACTGAGCACATGTCTCGAAAAAAGAAACATTAAAGTATTACAAGAGAAACTAACATAATTCTTTACTTTTCAGACGTCAGGCCGTGCTGTGCATCCTGGCCGAGTCCTTCGATGAGCCCAACTACAAGAAGCTGGTCACCGCCCTGTGCAACGAGCACCAGATCCCCCTGATCCGCGTGGACTCGCACAAGAAGCTCGGCGAGTGGTCCGGCCTGTGCAAGATCGACAAGGAAGGCAAGCCCCGCAAGGTGTGCGGCTGCTCCGTCGTTGTGATCAAGGATTTCGGTGAGGAGACACCCGCTTTGGACGTGGTTAAGGACCATCTCAGGCAGAACAGCTAAGCCAATCGGCCGTCTGTCGCCTGTTGAATGAGAGACTACGTGAAAGTTTTTTTTACGCTAATTTGCTAATTAAAATAAAAACGTAAGACACTTAAAAATAAAAACTATTTTGACTTTACATTTTTGGAATGTTCTATATATATTACGTAAACGAGATAAATATGGTTAGAAATCATTAGAAAATTGGAATTATTCCTTCAAGCAGGTCGACTTGTGCTGCGGCCAATCCTTGAGCTGGCAGTCACTGGAAGAGATGGTGTCAGGTGGGAATTTGGGGGAATGGAAAATATCACTCACCGGGAACAGTAGTGCACCTGCTTGCAGTTGGCGCACTTCTTCTTGGCCTTGGCCTGACAGGTGGCACAGTGGTGCTCGGTGGACCCGCCATCCCCGCCGGCGCCAGAGTCGCTTGGTACCGGCTCCTCCTGGTTGGCTGTCTCGTCAATGGCCTTCTCCAGTTCGCACAGTTGCTCCGTGCCATAGGCGGTGCTGAGGCGAGTGGCCAAGGCGCAGATGTCGTCCTTGTTCTTGCTCAAGAAGACTGAATCCTGGGCCTGGGCAATCTGGTAGAAACCCCCGTCGCGTTCCACTTCCTTCATTAGCTCCTCCTGAATTTGGGGAATGTCCTCCAGCAATAGAGTCTCGGATTTGGAAGCCGAGTTCCCTGTCAGGGACAGCCGGCTGAGGAACTGCTTCAGCTCGATTAGAGGTGGCAGCTGATCCAGTAGAGTCTCGTGCATGAGACCCAGCAGCTGTGGGAGTTGGGCAGGTGATGGGATTATAGCTTCGGGTCTGGAGGATTATAACCCACCTTGTACAACTGCTTGCAACGAGATTCATTCAAAGGGTAGTGCTCCATGGCCTGGGCATTGAGAAGCAGTTGCCTCACACAGAACCAAGCTTGGGCCTCTGGCTTGACAATCTTGACCGCGTCCTCCACGTTGGTCCACTTCTCGTCGATGAACTTCTGCAATCCCTTGCTAGTCTTTCTCTGCCAGGGACTACGGATTTTTAAAGGAAGGGTCATATCACTAGGCATTCAGTGACTAACAGATAGATCCTTACCGGAAACAAAGGACATCCACCATGAGCCAGGGAATGTCGTGGGTAACCAACATGCGACGTTTGGCACTCAAGTGGAACAGCTCGATGTTGTCGGCCAGATAATTGATAATGGAGATGCATCGCAACCCGATCTTGTAGATGAGGTCGCGCTTTTGGCGCTCCAGCTCTGTGAGGACAGCCTCATCCACATCCAGCTTGGACTCGTTCTCATGGTAACCCATGCTGACCAACCCGATCACTTGGGCCACCGCCTGCGCACAATAGTCCACCAGATCCAGGACAGACTCCTGCAAAGTCTCACAGCCACTTGGATGGTAGAGGCACACGTCCAGAAGGGCCACCACCGCAGCCTCATGGTAGAGCACCGTGTAGATAAGGAAAGTGGCCTGAGGAGCGGGATCGATCTCCAAGAGATGCGGCAACACACGGGTCTTCCACAGGGTCACGCAATAGGCCTCGTGAATCAGCAGACGCAGCTTATCGCGCGAGATGAGGAACTCCTTGACCTCCTCCTCGCGGTTCTGGGCCAGCTCCAGAGCCGCTTGCTGGCTCAGCTTGATCACCATCTCGTGCACCTCCAGCCACTTGCTACTGCCCACGTCGCGGATCTCGAACGGACGGATGCTCTCCACGAACATGTACAACTCCTCCGGATATACAAAATTCACCATTTTGTATTTTTTACAAACTTAATTTTTTCAATGAAAATGTTTCTGGCTTGAAGTTGGGGCTTCGAATGGAAAACCGAGCTGGAGGCAGGTGTTGGAATAAACAATGTCAGTTGCCATGGGAGGCAATGGTTGCTAGGATGACATACAATGTATGAAAGATTCCAAACTGGATGACTATTATCATTACATTCAATCGTTACTATGTCATGTTTAGCGCCCAATTTAAAATTTATTACATAGATCCCAGTCTTATCTCTAGAAAGTACCCCAGGGAGTATCTCTTCAAAGATTAAAATTGTTTTGAAAGCAGCTATCTCAGCTATCACCTTTTTATAACGTAAATAGGCACTAGATAACTTCCACTTATAAAAGAAAATGACCATAGCCTGACGAAGAATCGAATCAGTTGCCATTGAACACGACATACGACATGGCTTTGAACACGAAGGACGGAATCAGTATCCGTATCATGACGGAGAAGGACTACGATTCGGTGAAACCATTCATGCGGGAGGAGTTCTTCACGGCCGAGCCTCTGTGCCAGTCCACTGGCGAGCCGGTGCATCTACAAAACGAGAAGGACAACGACGAGTACCACCTCTCTATGATCGCTCAGGGTACCTGTCTGTTGGCTACTGACGACAGCCGGGATGGCCGGGTGGTAGGTTTTGTTCTGGCCGGAGCCCAGTTCCCCGAGGACGTAGAGAAACATCGCCAGGAAGCGGAGGAACTCGAACAGCATGCTTGGGGTCGCATCTGCCGATTGCTGTCGAAAGTGGAACGCGAAGCCAATCTTTTCGAGCGGTTTGGAGTCTCCAAAGTACTCTACTCTCACATCACTAGTGTGGATGAATCTACCAGGGGCAGGGGTCTGGGCTCTAGGTTAGCCGCCACTCTGATGGAAGTCGGTCGCTCTAAGGGATTCCCTCTGATGGTGGCCTACTGCAGCAGCTTCTACTCCGCCCGCCAAAAGGAGGCTTTGGGGATGGAGTGCATCCACGCTGTGGCCTATGCCGACTACAAGGACAGCCAGGGACGTCCTGTCTTCACACCAAAGGCCCCTCACACCCATTGCCGGGTGATGGTCATTAAACTTTGAAAGGACATTTTTAAATAGCGGATAAGGGGGCTACTATGTCCCATATACATATAATGTTATAAATTTTAAGGGTAAAAATACTGTTTAATTTTTGGTGTAATAAAACAACAATTTTTTAAATTCCATTCTTTATCTTAAAAGCTCCCATAAAAGCATCTACGACTATATTTCAATAGAAAGTATTTGGCAAATAAGTAGTTACATTATTACAGAATACTTTGAGGACTAAACGAAATGCTGAATATTTCAAAATATTAACAAAAGGAACAAGTAATTCTTATAATTTATACCTATCAGCTTAACTAAATCGCACTTAATTGTGAGACAATACATTAAGGAATTTTAAATACATAGTTCTTCCTTTCGATCCTAGAATACTAAAAACACAGTGTAACAAGGACGTTTAACTTATAGATCACACAAACTTTGACATTCAGGTAAGCCTAACATTCGATTCCCTCCCATCTTAGCGGTAGAGCCGGACCTGTTCCTTGAGGTCCTTGTCGCTGATGCGGTCCTGGAGATTTAGCTCCGACTCCTGTTTGCGGAGTAGCTCAAAAATAGCAGCCAGCTGCTCTCGCTCAATCCGACGCTCCTCCTCGATTTGAGTGGGGGTTAGGGTGTTCACAAGCTTCTCCTGGAACTGTTTGGCCTTAATCTGGCCCATCATGTTGGGATAGTTTTGTCCCGGTTTCTGAGGGAGCTGCTCTTCTTGCTCATCAATGAATTCTAAATCACTATCGCTGGTATCCTCCCCGTAGGCTTCATCATCATCCGTTTCTTCGTCCAATGGAGATGTCAGCTCTTGGCTATCCTCCTCTCTTGGCTCATCGGTTCCCAGCCCCTCGTCCTCCATATCCTGTAACCAAAGAGCCTATATTTTAACCGAAATTATAAAATTCTTCCTTGCAACACCTACGGTTTTGTCCTTGAAAAAGTTGGCAAAATAAAGTGCCGCCAAGACGCACAGCAACAGAGTAGTCAACGCAATGGAGTAGTTTCCTGGTAGGCCAAAGCCATCTAAGGATGGAAAAATGTCCTGCATTGTTATGCTATCCTGCTTGTTATTATTTTTGTTTCAAGATGTGTTATTTTGTTTTCAGTTGGGTATGCAAAGTGACCGTATATTCTAAGCAAGAAATACCATAAATGGGAAACCATTTCTTGGACAAGATTCTATGGCGGCATAATTCAAATTTGATTGAAAAACTTTGTTTTTATTTCAATATAATTCAAAATAATATATTATTCCCATGCAATATTACACTTCCTCGTAACTTCTGATAGTCTACTGACTTATATTCATGGCGGATGTATCGGAGCTCACATCGGCTATGTGGAATGAAGCATCTTCGGCTGGCATATCATCCTCATCGGTGTACAAACGACGTAGGCGCTCCTTGTAGCTAATATTTGATAAAAAATTAAACAATAAAACATTAAGAGACAATATATTCTCTTAACTTACAGTTCACTATCCGGATTGTTGGCTTGATTGCGGCACTTATCTAATTTCTTTTCAACAGCTTTAACTTGATCTCGATCAGGCTGTTGGTATTGCTTCACTAGTATTCGGATCTCTGGAATAAAATGGATTACATCAAATTCTCCTTTTTTTTTAACTCTAACTTACTTCTCACGGCATCGATGAGACCGGGTAGCTTATCCCGAGCATTTACAAATAGAAGATCCGTGACGTAGCTATCGAGATTCTCCTGTTCTCGGCTGGCTGCGTGCAGAACTGCTGCTAATCCAATCTGGGAAGGGGTGTGCAGCAGGCAGGCGTCTGTGTAGAAAGTGGAATCTATAAAGGTTTCGATATGCGGACGTAATCGATCCGGATTTGGCATATTGCTTCGAGTCTACAAGTAGATCATGAATAATAAAGCAGATATTACAAGAAAGAGTTGTAAACAAACCTTTATGTCTATAAGAAACCCCTCGATGGGTCTGAACGGATTGTGTATGGTGAGGTAGTAGTTGAGTTGTCCTATTAGTAGCAATTCATTGGACAGGACAATGTCTGTGGCTTTGTTGCGATCGCCCTTGATGTTGTTAACGAACTGATTAATGGACACGTTAAACTCCTCCACTTTGCAGGCAACAAACACGCAGGTGGCTCTTTAGCGGGAAATAGAAAACTTGTTAAAATATAAAAGAAATAATACTTGTCAAGGTAGTGTTTACAGTATCTCCTTCGGATGATAGTCCATCGGTGTGTTGTTGAGGTAGAAACGCTTGAAGTAATGAAATGCAGTGCCCACCACGCACTTCGGCATAGGCGGATCAAAACGACGGCAGAAATCGAAAAGATATATCTCATATTGCTTTAGCAACAGGCGCTCCTCGGCCGGTGTCAAGAAGTAATCTTCCAGCTCACCTCCTTGAACCTCCTCCTCATGTTCCTCGATGTACTTGTGGTTTTGCTCCACGCGAAATGCCATCAACTGCCCCTCATTGGCAAAAGTCCAGGATCTTTTTTGTGAGCTAACAGGATACATATCAGTTGTAATCCAAACAATAAATAGATTTGATTATAAGAGCCGGTAGAGTGTGACCAGGTGAGGGAGTTCTTTGGACGGCAAAAATAAAATACCATTTATGCTATGCTCAACATTTAGTCGTTATAAAAATATTCTTTTCAAATTATTTAATTAAATTAAGCTTATTAAAATAAACATTATTATATTGTTATTATATTGATCTTTTTTAATATGTATGCAAATAATTTTACATGTAACTAGACTTTTTATCATTCGATAAAATTTTTATCATTATCATAAATTTTAAATGGTTAAACTGTTATCAAGTAATATTTAAAAAGGGTTTGGACTATAAAAATAGTATGATATTTGTATAGAATATTGCTTGTATTATTGCCCTTAATTTAGTTAATTTTATTTAATATTAAAATTCTCTTAAGTTAAACTAAGATGCATACTTTTGGGATACTCCCGAAAACAATTCAAAAACTCTTACCAGAAACTTTTGATGAAGTTTCCTTTATGGGCCCAGTTTACGACTGTTTGTCCGCTGATCTCGTTTTGGAACGCACGTGTTGAGCATTTTTTTAACATTTAAAGTGCTTGCAGCATCATCGCCTCAAAATTGAATTAATTTTGATTTGGCTTTTTGTGTTGGTTCGCGAAATTAGGTCACTTGAATCATTGAGCGGGAAGCCAACAATGTATGCTGTGTTTTAAATAATTTTTAAAGACATTTAAATACTCTCCGCACAAAAATTCAATCTAAAAATATCGAATAACAACTATTCTTTTTTAATTTTTCATTTTCTTAAGCTTTATATATTTTTAGATCTTACTACATTGTTCAATATTGATAAACGAGTACAAACTTCTTTGAAAATCGTTGCATCTTTTTCCAGTTGAAGAGCATTCAAGTGCCATGCGTATCGAGTACTTTGTATGCAGGAGCTGCCTTCTGTGGCAATAAAATTGCAATTAATTTTTATTGACAACTCTGAACTCTTGTTGCACCGTTTTGTTGCTGATCTTTCAGCGATTTCACTGTGGCAAGGTGATGGGTGTTTTGGTGTCTTGTGCGCTTGCTCTTAAACGGATCTTCAAGGGGAGAAGTGCTTTCGAGTTAGATATGCGAAAAAGTGAGAAATGAAAGGTTAATTTTGAAGTTTTTCTTTTCAATTACTTTTGTTAGAAAGCGTATACAATTAAATAAAGTATTTGCACAATAAAAGTTTCTGTTTGTGTTTAAAATTTTGCTTGTTTCAAAAGTGTAACACTTCCTTAGCTGCTTAATAAAAGGCGTTTTGAGGCCAATTCCATATTAAAAATCTCACTGACTCCACGAGACGACGCCTTCGATTGTTCAATCTCCAAGCTAAAAAGTTTATGCGCGTGCGCGACACACAGCCGAAATGACACAAAGACGGAGGTACAGGGATGAGATGGATTGCCGTCGGCGGACTGACTGACTGCCTAACTGGCTGACTGACAGTCAGTTGGCCTTAGCTTATCGTCAGTCTCTAGTTACAGATCCGAAAGGAAGCTATGGTCTGGGTCTGGGCGTACTTAAAATTCAATTGAATCTTGAATTATTGCATTGAATTTCATTGTTTGTAAATGCTCGCCCGCCGAGTCTGGATCGGATTGTAAACTGATTTCATTTTCTCCGTGCCATAGATTTATTTATTTTTATCATTTTATTGAATGCTTCAAGTTCAGCCGTCGTAAATCGTCACAAAATGTTATGATTATTATTGGGCCAATGTATTGTATTACATAAGTCGGGACTTGATGTGGGTGGTCTGGGGATTTTATGGAATTCAAAGCAAAAATAATACATTCTTTATATATTTGAGCGTACTGTAAACCTTTGTATTGCCTCAAAAGATTTCTATCAGCGACACCAATAAAATTCATTGCGAAAGTATCTGCAACAAGCATCTACAAGTGGATCTGCGAGTAGTCCAGCCCCCCAGGATGCCCCCTCAAATCGGAGGATGTGCATAAATGCATTTTAAAGGCATATTGAGCACGCGAGTCGATGTTTTATGCTCACGATCTTCTGGCTGCCAGATCCCAGTTTCTATGTAGCTCCCGGCACCAGGCTCCCAGTACCGCGTTCCATGTTCATTTCAGTTCGAGGCATTATTTCTGCTTAGCGGCTACTGTTGGCACAGCTAATTGTGCGTGTGTCGTGCGATTATTCAGCTTTGTATCTCACTTTGTCTCGCCGCTCTCTGGGGGCGTGTTCGCTTCGAAAGATACTCTCGCACACACTTGGATGCAAACACACCGACAAACATAGAGACCCATCGAATAGACGTGTGAATTGGCAGTCGAGAGTTTAGCAGCCAATCAACAGAGTTATGTCTACGTACATATGTGCCCGGTTTGGGGTGTGAGTGATAGGTAAGTGGAAGTGGAATGAAGTGTTTAAGGTGTATAAATCATCAAAGATGGGCAGGCAACACAAAAAATATGCATATGGGGTTGCGGCCTATAATGGTTGGTGATTTTACGGTAAGACCCACTTCCAGGTGTGAGAATATGACCAATAGGGGAACATAAATAAGAGTCAGTTAACACCCAATGTAGCAATGTAACATATAATTACATATAATGTGTATTATTTAATGTATTCTTTACCTAGTTTCCCAAAGGGACATGAATTTAAACAAATTACTGACAATCTTTAATTTTTGTTCACTTTTTAACAAATAAGTCAACTGCTTTGAAATCGATCGAAGAATGGAATACCAATTATCAATCAGTCTTCTAAGCTCCTTCGATCTGCATCCCAGGATCAAAAAAATCGAATTTTATTTTTTTAAGCAATAATTGTGATGTTACAACTTTTAAAAATAGCTAAAAATTGGTCCAAAATATTGTGGCCAGGTTTTGATTCGGAAAAGTATAACATTTCTAAATCTGGCGAGTACTAGCCGAGTTATAAGTATTTTTGTATTTGGAAAATGGGCATAACGTTTTTGCATAATTTTTAAATTTGGCGAATATATAAACTTTTGATGCACTTTGTCGAAAATATTTTGATTCTTTCGCAATTGATAGAAAAACGGAATACAAATTATGAATCAGAGCCTTAATCCACTTTAATCGGTATCTGTATCGGAAAGGAAAAACCTTTCTGGATCTAACAGGTATTAGCAGAGTTATAACATATTTAAATTTTAAAATTGTTTAATTTTTACTTTTACTTTCTTAAAATGGATATAGGCTTAAAATGCTATTAATATTTCGCTTTAAATCTAAACTTTTCATTGACATTTTACCGATTACCTAACTATTTTATTTTCGATTAGTTAAAAGTTCGTTTCCTAAGTATAATATTTATATAAAAATTCGAGGTATAGGTATACCTCGTTAGAAAAGTTAGAAAGAAGTTGTTTTTAATACAAATTAATAAAAAATAAAGTTCAATAAGAAGTAAGACACATACTTACGCACACGCACACTTTTCCCGCCAAACTCCAGATCGCGTTCGTTTCCTAAGTCATTTGTTTTGTTTTCTTTTTTCTGCCTTTCAAGTCTATGCTCTCCCGTCGAGTTGATATAAACTTGTGTCATCTGTCTTGGACTGTCATAATTACATTTATATAGTCAACATCTAGGTAGCCTGACATTTGGAAATATGTCAGCCCGCACTGTTATGTAATGAATAACGCATCGACTGGCCAGGATTTTCTGTGCGCCCCTTGATGGATATACACGTAAACACTGACATCGTGACAGTTGAATACGAATTGAGAAAACATATATATCTGGCGATATGCACTTGTATATTGAACAAATTTCCACTGTATATGGTCTGGCAAAAGTTTGGTCATGTGTCAATGGAATGGAGCATTTCAAGTAAGTCCCAGGAGGAAAGCCAAAAGAGACAGCTGAGCAAAATACTCTACATAAATTGACAATGAATAACTTAAAATGGTCAATTCAATTAGTTTTCCTTCACTTTCTTGTTGCTTTTATTTTATTTCATCTTTTACATTTTATCCTCTTCTTAAATGGTTAAGGAAATAAATTATTTAAAATTAATAAAACAAACAAAAAGCCAATACAAAAACAACACTTTAAATTAAAAATCTTAAATATTTAATTACAGATTTTACAAAATAAATTAAGAAAACAATATAAATATAAATGATTTTGTCTTTATATCAATTGACAGTCATTTGTAAATTTGGCTAAATATTATAATATGCCTTATTATTTTTTATTCAGAACTTATTAACTTAAATTGAGCTAATATAAATCGTATTCATAGAGATATTTGTACATAATTTCACTGGCACCAAAATTTTTCAATTGTTACATGTTTATTACATTAATTTTTGGGTAAATGGGAGTGTTCTTCAAAGACGAAAAATTTGGATTTTAGACAAATATTTTAGCAAAAGATGCAATACATTTTTTATCAATTGATGGATTTAAAAACTCCACGGCCCATCCAAGTATTTAATTTTTACAAACCCAAGCCTAAAGTACGTGAAATTGTTTTGGCACTCGAACGAATTCTCTGGCAATCATAAGACGTCCCTAAACCCTTAGCCTGTCAGGGTTTGTGACCTCACCAGAGTGAGATCCAGGGGCGTGGTCTTGCGCACGAATGTCGGGGATTCCCCCAAGCAGTGACTCCCCCCAGCCGGTTCGCTCAGACTGGGACTGTTGGAACCGCCGGCCAGCGGACTGGTGGTGTCTGTACGCGATCTCAGAGACAGATCAATGGGTTCGTCCAGCTCTGGACTGCTGGTGGCCGGATACAGAAGCTCCGCCTTGAACTGGTCCTTGAAAATGGGCAGCGGAGGTACGCCGGCGGCCAGGAGTACGGGTGGCAGGTGGCTGAAAGGGGCGAAGGAGCTGTACAGCGGCTCGGAGTGGCTGCGAAATATCTCGAGCAACTCCTGGTGGCGCTGACGCTGCAGATCTCCATCCGGTTCCGAGCTGGCCGGAAATGGGGTGTTTCTAAGATCTAGGCGGGGGAGATTTGTGGCAGCGGCTGTGGGTATGGCGGTGGTAGTGTTAGTGTGACCACTTAGCACACTCGTGGCACCGTCCTCGTTGGGATCGCCTGCCGAAGAGGCCCCCGAATCACTTGGTGTATTACTGAGGCGGGATTCCAGTTTCAACTGGCGTTGATGGTGGTGATGAAACTTCGCCGCCTGCAAAAAAGACGGCGAAGATGCCCCGCCTACTCCCGCCCCACCGGCAGACCCATCCACCCGCGGAGAAGCGGCCGTGGCTGACTTGATGCAGGGATTAGTTTTGTCCTGGTAGGTTTGCCTTGCCTGGTTGCTTGCCTGTTGCAGACGCGCTAGTTGCTCCAGACTTGCGCTGCTAACTCCACCAGGCCCACCGCCTGGTCCGTTCCCTCCTCCAGTTCCCGTCGTGGTCTGCTGCTCCTGCAGCAGGCAATGGATTTTGAACCAGTTGGAGCGGCGGCCGTAGCGGGATCCGCTCTTGGACATCCCCACAAGGAGGCACTTGCGCAAGCGGCACGCCTTGCAGGATGTACGGTTCTTTTTGTTGATCACACAGTCGCCGTTGTGCTTGCAGCCTGCGATTGCCGCAATGTTGTTATAAGTGCGACCAAAAAAGGACTGGAAAGGACAGGTCGGAAAAGAGATTAATTATTAATTAAAAATACACATCGCCACTTAAAACTATTCCACCTATTTGCACCTGTCGGTGGCACCCTCCCCACCTCTGGAACCTGCCTCAATTACAAAATGTGCGTGGATAATTTGGTTAACTACTTGTTTAGCTTATTGTGGAGCAAAAGTTAAAAAAGAAGAATGGGAAAAAGTATAGCTCCACTGTATCACAGCTGATTTTCTTTGTTTTGGAGGCATGCCAACTCATGGTTGAGACGATTTTGAAGTTCAACTTTGAGTGGAGTTTGATGGGTGTCTGGGACTTTTGTTTTCGATTGCGCTGACTCATCTAATATGCATGTAATTTTTATTTGATTGACTGCAGTTTACAATTGTGCTCGCCTTGGGGCTTACCTAGCTCTATATACCAAGAGGGGCAGCTCCGCCCCTCTCCCTTTGAAATGCTCTAAATTTCGCAGACATTTTCCCATGCCATTTGAAGGTGAGCCTTTATTGTGTCGGCTGCGCACACGTATCTACTTAAAGTCAATTAAAAATCGATTAATCTACCGAATTGAATTTTAATTATAGTAATAATATTTCCGATTTTGCTTCGCGCTAAAAGTAAAAGCCAAAATCGAGATCATTTTTTGCACATTTTTTTGTCTATCTTGGTAGTGTGCGAAATGGAATCTTTCAGGTTTCTCACAACTATGGGGATTAAACACTATAAAAATTCGATTTGGGTTGATAGATTCCCATGATATTGAAACTCACCTTACAGCCCTCGCATGTGAATGCCCCGAAATGAAAACCCGCCGCCGGCTCGCCACACACTTTGCACAGCTGGTTCATCTGTAAAGGATTAAAAAAATAATATATAATGTCACAAGTTGAAAGAATCTCTGTCGATTATAGTCTATTTTCTCTTTATTTTTTTTATAAAAAAAACAGGAATTACTTGCTAATATTTGGAATAGCTATCTGATAAACCCATTGTACTTGTACATAACTCTTGGCTGGGCTTAAAACGTGTTGCTGACAGCCTAATTGAAAAAGTCCAACTTTGGCAAGTTCTTCACGATTGTCCTTGTTATTGATGATGCCTTTTTTCACAGATTATTTTTCTTATTTTTTTGTTTAATCTTTTTTTTTATAGCGGTCCAACACATTGACTCTCGACTCAGCTGTGGCAGGCTGTGGAAGAAGCTGTGGAAGAAGGGGCCATGGCCACGAAAGCCACGCCAAAAAGCTGAAGAAAAAGAAGAAGAGCTGCTGCAACGGCAACAACAAAAACATGCATAACCGATGACCCACTGCGTTTCTCTTTATTTTTATTCTTTTTTTTTTGCGGAATTTTGTTTTTTTATTTCGCTACAGGTCGTGGATAGAAATTGAGGTATGCAACGACCGGTTTGGGCTTGCACCATCAAAGTTTCAGACCCTGCACCTCGGCTCAGCCCTCCCGTCTTTGTCGCCCAGCCGCAGTTGTCTCTGTCACTCCTTTTCCCAGAGAACCTAGCATTCGCACATCTAATGCAATGTACCTACTATAGTGACTTGTTTTGCCTGCCCATAAAGCCTAAGGTCAAGCGAAAAAAGCTACAGCGAAACGCATATAAAATATCTACTTTTGCGAAAATTCTGCGTCAACTATTTAATGAGCATGCAGAATCCGAGGGAGGGATCAATTTTGTCATGGATATACAATATAAATTCTTTGACACACAAAATGTGTGTGCTAATAAATGGCGTGGCGATTTTTTGTAGTCACATTTCGGGGAATATGGGGCGTATGGGAAAAAGGTATTCAAAAAGCTGAAACGGGGTATAAATTATGTGATTTTATAGCGAATCGTGTAAGGTCAAATGGCGGTTGGGTACAATTGTTGGTTATACTTGTTCAATAAACTGCTATTTTTATGTGGTCAACACCAAACATGAAGACGTAATTCAAAATATACAAATTGGTTACATTTTTCGGCTTACTAAGTATATATTCAGCATAGTTGGTTTGGAATTTTAATAAGATTTTTTTATTAATTAACCACCATTTTTGCTATGGGCTTAGGAATTGTTTACACTATTCTGATAGCGTTTGTTGTTTATATTATAATGTAAATATTAAGGTCGGCCACATGCTTGAATGTTTAATAATTTAATAAAAAAATGTAATTAATCAATTAACTTCTGGTAGAGTTCTTTTATTTCCCCATATTCAAGCTTTTTATAAAGACTAGAATTTTCCTGAGAACTGGGACTCCCTCCCATTTATGTTAAGTGCTCGCCAAGGTGTTTGTATCTGGAAAATATTTGGCCCGACCAGGGCTGACAGGGGCAGGGAACTGCTCCGCAAAATGTGCCCAGCAGGTGTTGGTGCCACAACGTGATGCTGCTCCTGTGATAATGGTTAGCAGCCATCCCGGATCCCCAGCTTCCCTCTGCCGGCTGCCGGGGTTCTGCCGGCCTGCCAATGCTCGGCACTTTGCATATAAACGCTCGCTAATGGACACCAAAGGTGACAGCAGAGCGTTGCTAAATTGGCAAACATTAAATTTGCACCTTCACAGCGAGTGAGCCAGGCGACCGCGAAACCGTGACAATTTTCGGCACAGCGGTGCGCTTTTCCAGAAAGCGGGAAAACCATCTAGTCGAGCTCCAGCCAAAGGAGATCTTCAATCGATGCCAGCCAGCCACTGGTTGGAACCGAAAAAAGAAACGTCAACCTCCTCCGAGAAGAACCTCCAAGACCCAGAAACGAACGTTATGGCGATAATCTTGACTGTGAAGGAAGCCACTGAATGGGGGAGTCTTAGGGCAATGGATTTATAAACAATGCTCTTGGGAGCAATGCAGAAATGCAAGAAGGTCGGGGTCTATAGTAATGACAGTCAATTGATTGAATATAAAATATGGAAAGTCACATTTATAATGATATTTTAGTAAAATAAAATATTTAATATAAACTATAAAATGATATTTGCAATCAGATTTACTATTTAAATAAGTACATAAACCAAAATAAATGAAACCTGTCTCTGCTTATCTTGCATTATAAATGAAAAAATTTCCCAAATCATTTCGATCCTTTTTAAGAAACCCGAAAGAAATGCAATCGAACGGCACGCTTGAGCGATAAAGTTGAAGATTTCTATCCTTTTGGCGATATCACGACACCGACCAAGGCCGTCATTCCAGTTAGCCGGACGCAAACTTGTCTAATACCTGGAGTGTCTTCAATATCCAGTCCCCTCCTTCGACTAAATTAAAGTCATGAAGCAGGACATACCACGAGCTAATTAAAAGTACTCCGGGCAAGCCCCACTGCGAAAGGTGAATGTGATCGTTGTATTTATTTAGTTCGATGACCAGATTTGATTGTGGGAAAACAATGTACCCAACAGAAGGAAGGAGTATTTGGCCAAGTCAAAAGCCTTTCAAATTTCATACTAGACTTCCCATTGTTCAAACTTATAAGTATATCGAACTAGACAGATCGGGGAATAGACGCGATCTCTGGCCTGACAGGCTTATCGATTAAGCCAAGATTAATGTTACACATCCAGCCGGTACAAACAATTAATTAGAAACCTAAACTGCTACAGAAACTACTCATTGGTCGTAAGCCAAGTGGATGATTGTTCAGATCTAATCTCTGGAAATCTACAAAATTTTTTGTACCCTGAGATGAACTTGATGGGGGGGACTAGTATTCAGAGCAGCCAGCGGCTTAGACAATAAGAACCAGATCAGTTGAATGTAGCTACATTCTCAACAAGCTCATCAAGTTGCTGTTGACAGACGAAAAAAATTGGAAAAAGTGGAAGGATTTTCCTCAATAAGAATAATAAACAAGGGCCCAAAAAATCTACATATATGCATGCATGCATGGGTATGAAAAAATGTGTCCTTTAAAGCAAACAAAATGATGGACAATGCCAAATCAGATAAAAGGCAACAGAGGGAGAAAAGGTGTTCAAACAAGCAAACCACGATTGTCTCAAATATTTTGAAGCCGCTACAAAATAGAACAAGAATCAAGAACCCAGCGTCCACAAAGCTCGAGGGTCCATCTAACCCTGGAGCATTGACACACACACACAGACACAGTGGAAGCCCTTCTTGTTCGCCACCGATCGCGGCAGACAATTGCCGGTAATATGCTTTATTATTAGCCCTGCCGAGCCACTGGAGACGGACATTCGCAATATGCAAATCCACTCAGCAGTCACACGCTCTAGTTTGAATTGTCTTCTTCCTCGATCCGCGGAGGATGCCGATGGAGGATCCACGATCTAGTCTGCAGGCCAGAAGGGCTGCTGCCTTTGGCCCTTTTCTGCTTGATTGCCGACAGCAGTTGGACAATTAAATGTTTGAATATCTCCCAACTCTGTTCATTCTCTGCCCCTATTGTAGTAATTTCTTGACACTTATCGCACAAAAGGCAATAACATTATTAATGAGCATGTCAATGAGCTTCCTTTGTTTTCGCCAGTGTCCACTTTTTCTGGCTATCCTTGGCCATCCATCCTTGGCGGCAAGTACGAGCCCTTGGGACTTGAGCTTGCCCATGATTAGAAAGTAAATACGATAATTCCTATTGCAAACATTGCAATTATTCAAATTATATGTATTTTTTGATCTTGAGTTTCATTTGATTAATGCTTTTGATTAAATATATATTTTTAGGGATATATTTTATTTAAATAGAGATTTAGCTAACAATATTATCTGTCTCCGGATCGGCTGCTTTGTTAAAGTTATATATGCTAATTATGCAAAACGCTGTCAATTAAATGTTTTATTAATATATTCTTTTCTGCTTTCAGGTTTATTTTTTTTTACATTTTTCAAACTTTGATTAATTTGTTGACAATTTTAAATGATAGAAAATAAGCTTACCGTTCGTATTTAGTTTCTATTTTCCAAGCTACATAAATTATTGTTTTCTTAAAAAATGCACTGTTTTATTTTTTGGGTTGTTTGTATTTATTTTGTTAATTTTTTTGCAACTTCACACACATAAGGATTTATGCTTGACTATCAATTGATCATATCATGTATAGAAATCACATGCCACAATTTAATTCGATTTAGCCGACGGCTCTTGCAGCTATCACTTCGCGCTCATTTCGTCGCCGATCCGATGCCGAAGAAGTTTGCGATCAGTTATAATAACAAGATACTGATTTCGATTCCGATTCGCGAGAGAGCAGCGAAGCCTGACGATGCTTGGCGGCGTAGCGTCCATCCGAGACTAAATCGCCATCGTCGTTCTGAGTGCCAAACCGACTCGGACTGTTCGAGGCCTGGCCGTGGCCTCAAAGATCATCTCATCCCAGCAGCAGCAACAGCAGCAGCATCCGCGGCAGCCGAAACAACAAAGCGCACGCGTCTAGAGCGGCAAGGCGAAACTTAACTGTTAATCAGCCGCCGTGGCAGCAACAGGAATTCCTGCTTGGCGAACAGCTGCTGCTGCTACGCCGGTTTTTAAAGCTGGCTCTGTTAACTTGGTTCGGAGTAAGGAATAAAATAAGAAATTAAATATTAAAAAAGGAGTTCTAAATAGGGCTTTACTATAATCCTTTATATTATATATTCAGTGTATTAAAGGAACAATTAATCATTTTTTTTAAGCTCATTTTTTTTAAGCAATTTTTAAGCTCATCTATTAAAACTATAACACATTTTTTCTCAGTGCTCTCTGTTACCAACTTCATTTCGAACATGTTCGCTTGGATCGTCTCTGTTTGGTTTTTGTTGTAATCTTGGCTCTGCGCTCTCTGCTCTGGGCTCTCTGCTCACACCTGGCCAGGTGTGCGTCTTCCAGCTGAACTCTGGTTGGCTGTTTCCAGCGGCACGATCTGAAAACGTTTCGTTCGTTTTCATTGAATATTGTCTCGATGCGGTTGGCTGTTGGTTGTTGTTTGTTATTTGTTGGTCTTTTTATTTTATTTTTTTTTTGGTATTACCCCCGTTTGACTTTACACACGATACTGTTACTATTTGAGTGTATTGAGTGGATCGGGTGCGCGAGAGTGTTGGATTTGGTTTGTTTTCATTGTGCATGTGCATCCATTTGGACGCGCATTGGACGACTAATGTGGCAAGGAGGTGGGCACTTAATGCCCGGCGATCAGTGTAAATAAACATTGAGAGAAATCCAGGAGACATCATTCGAAATTTGTTGCTTGTTCAGCTTTTACAGCAAAATGGTGAAATCAAGTTTGTTGCTTAAGTCTTTTGTTTTCTTTTTGGTATTTGGTATTTTTTATGGTATAAAATTGAATTTTTGGTTTCATTTTTAATGGAAATACAGTATGCAGCTTAGTAGTGACTATCTTACAGAGTTTATTCAGTAAAAAATATTTTATTTTACTGTTCAAACTGTAGAACAACCTATCATGGATAATACTTCCTAGTTTAAAGTGGATTCCTGTAGAGCAATCTACGCGCTTCCATATATCTAATTGAATTCTCTTGTCATAAGCATGATCAGATGTCTGACTTCGTGCTCAAATGCCACAACCTCAAGTGGGCCTCCAGTCTTTCTCCATTTCTGCCCGGCCACTCTCGCGGCTTCTGTCACTTCGTGATGATGATGATTTCATTTTAATAACACCACTGGAGGGAGGAACGACTAGCTAGCATTGCAAAGATCGTCTAATACCCTGCACTCGCCGGGGCCGTGTCAACACCACTTGACGGAGTAACAAGGAAGCGCAACACTCTAAAATGACGTGTAATTTATCACAGCACGAGCAGCATTTAGCCATGAACTGGAACGGATAGTCCGACTCCGAATCTGGTTGGTTTCAGTGGCAGTGGCAGCAGAGTTTCTTCTGCTGGCTGGTCCTGGCCTGTCAGCATCGTTGTCGTCATAATCTGCCACCGGCTCGGCTCGGAGCTCCTGGCGTTTGCAATTTTTTTCATCATATTAACATTTCTTCTGCTCGCAGGCAAATCTCCCATCTCTTCTCTCTGGCAATTTTTAATTAAGTTTGGGCCTTGGCAACAGCTTTGTGGCTATCTGGTTATCTAGCTATCTGGCCTGCTCGCGTGCTCATCTCCCGGTGATGAGTTGGAGCATTAGCTTTGATGTCTGCTCATATTTATTAGAGCGAAATCTGTCTCAAATTATAGACTCCAGATGGGATATATAAAAGCTGGAAATTTAGTTTAATTCAATTTTTTTTTAGGCCTATCCATTTTGAAGTCCAAAAACCCTCACCAAAGCCAGATTGCTAAACACTTAAACAGGTCTGATCTGTGCACTAACATGGCCATAATACAAATTGTGTCTGGCCAAAAATAAACAGAGGCAAACCCAAAAGAAATCATAGCATGGCACAAACAAAATAGGCGACAAATCTCCTGCTGTTGTCTGCGAGGCTGTGGCATGCCCAAGAATCGAAGACGTTTGGCGACATGCGATCGATGCCAAATCGATCCAGATACAGATACTTTAAATCACAATTTCAATTGATCGAACGCAAGCCAAATCGAGCCAAAAAAAAGAGAGAAATACAAAAAAGAATCTGAAATCTGCGCACATGTCAAAGGCGGTAGCGAAATCTACAACAACAAAACTAGAAGCAACAGTAGCAACAGCAACCTCAAACAACAACAACATCGTCAACAACTGGCAGGCAGCATTTTATTTCAATTTCAATTGATTGTCGTACAATCGCCATGAATAATTCAATTTTTAGAATTGCACATTGCATGGCATCAGATAGAGATGGCTTGTTGGCCAGAGAAAGAGACGGAGTGAGGAATACGGAACATGGACATATTTTGCCCCTGCCAGATGATGTTGCTTCTGCTGTAGCTTCTGGTTATTTTGCGTCTTCTACCAGGTAACCTTCCGCCCTCTTCCAATCGTAGTTAATATTATTGTAATAAATCTATGACTTTATAATATAAATAGTTACTTTCTGTATTTAAGAAAAGAAAAATTAAAACAAATTTCTTTAACCCTTTGTAACCCTTTCACTCAAGCTGCTCAAGTACTTCCTGAAAAAAAAGAAACAACAAATGATTACAAATGAAGGCAGATGCTAAAATGTTGAAAAGCGTTTTTTATTGTTTATTCTGTGAGGGAAGGAGGGGGAACCTAAAGCGGAATGCATCAAAACATCATCTTGAACCATTAGCAATGTCGGAACTGCTACCATCCCCTACGAGACAGGACTCTTCCGCATGACTCCCATAGAGTGACAGTCAAGCAGCTTTGATTAATGAACTTATTATGCAACAATTATGTGTATAAACAGTGAGCATTGAATGTGAATTCAAATCGGAACTCAAAGTGTGTCCCATATGCGTTTAGCTTTTGAACACTTCAAGATCACGGATCATGTCAAATTAATGGACTCGCTCCTGGCTCTTGACTTTGACACTTCATAAAGGTGTCAGCATCCTGGCGAGGACAATAACCGGACTTCTAATTTCATTTGCCTCAGTTTTATGCAAAGACAGGCCTCGTCTTGGCATAAATCACACGGCAATGGAATTTGCATAACTCCCGGAGTTGGAGGGATCTCTCGCGTCTCATCCTCTTGAGTAATTTGTTCTGCTTAAGAGGAAACTAGTTTGCATCCCGTCATGGGATACACTTAACGTCCTTTTCGGCAAAAGTCTTCGCTCTACATTTGCCTTCTATCTGCCGGCTGCATTCCATCGCTCATCTGCCTCGCCTTGCCCTCCAGTGGGAGCCGCGCCTTTTTTGGGGCACATATTTCGCCTGTGATGTCATCGGCTCTCCACCAGCTCGCATAAATTCGTAGCCCAATTTGTTAAAAGCGCGTGCTTCACTTTTCGTCCGTCTGTCCGGGTGTCCATTCAGTATCTTCAGTCCGTGTCGGCGGCTTTTCCTCAAAAAGATACTTATGACAATTGTGCGATCTGCTCGGCTTCTCTTCTGTCGTCTTTTAATAAGGAGATTTAAAAGCCTATACGAGTTTTGGTTACTCTCGTTGGGAAATACTTATTAAATGTTATATGTTTTACTTAATAAAATATTTAAAGAGAGTTATTATTTTTAAAAAAGATTTCTGATAAAGTTTCCTCAAAAATACTTGCCCTAAATAAGAGTATTCCTAAGGGTAACCTCTTTAAATGTTAACCTTAATAAAAAAAGTGACAAATTGGAGCGTTTTTTTGCAGGCCGCACTGCTTTATTTTAAAGCCTGACTCTGGGGATATGGAATCTGGGTGTTGGGTGAGTAACTGCGGCCCAGACACCTCTTCACACATGTGGAACGACTTTGGGGCGACTTTCTGGGCTTGGCCTTAGCGAGCCCCATATAAGTGGATTTTGGAGCAGACTGCGAGAGGCGAAAAAAAAAAATCGCTTTAACCTATAAATCTTTTGGGTGTTGACTTGCTTTTCTTTTCGGCTTTTTGTTTGTTAATATTTTTTTCTGCACGTTTTACGACTGACATTAATTGAATGCGTCTGAAATTGGGGGAACTTTCATTTGGGCATAGCACACGCTCCATTTGATTTATTTGCAATCCGTAATCTTCACAGCCATCCAAGGCGCAGGGCGAACAAAAACAGTGGAATATTCGGTCAACTTTGTCTGGCAATCCTCAGTGGGAATTAGATGGCCTAGGACGCGGCCTCGCCTCGTTTCGGTGTTGGAGTCGGTGGCGGCTGGAGAACAAAGTGCCACCGAAATGCCAGAAACAATTGCTTCACATTTTCCAACTTTCTTTCGGTATGCTTAATAGTCTGGGCCCATGGATTGCTCCTAGAACCAGTCGCAAGATCAAAGCT
Organism: Drosophila pseudoananassae pseudoananassae; assembly: GCA_018153035.1. Classification (NCBI taxonomy): domain Eukaryota; kingdom Metazoa; phylum Arthropoda; class Insecta; order Diptera; family Drosophilidae; genus Drosophila; species Drosophila pseudoananassae. The sequence continues at coordinate 275,140 of JAECXR010000044.1, read as the reverse complement.
CGGCGATATAATTGGTCGCTGGACCGCAGAGGTCCACATCCACAAGCATATCCCCCAATACCAATACCAATCCCGATCCTCCCGAGCCCGAGCCTGAGCCTAAGCCTGGGCATGCTTAATAATAATTCGTTTTGGCAAACAATGTAAATTCTTCATTAGCTTCCTAATTTGCTTGGGATTCTGGTCGGTCGATCCTCGGCAATTGTTAGTGCCGCCGAGATCTGGATAAAATGGTATTTTATGAGGAGTCCAGGGAAATTTGTTACATTTTCTTCGGCCGCCTATGGGGGATGCTGGGGACGCTGTCATTTCCACGGGGACATAAATGTTTCTATTTGTGGGCGGCCTGGTTGGAAGAGGAAACTCTATTTATGGTTTAGTTTGTTTATGCTTTTTTTGGCCAACAATTTATGGAAGAATGTATTGGAAGCAGCGACAGATGAAAGGCAAAACCATATCCTCATAGTTTCTTAATTTCTAATAAAAAAGCCAATATTATATTACGATCATTAGACATTCTAGCCTGCATATTCGAAATGCTTTTCTTGATTTCTCGGCTTTACCATCGCGGAGTAATTTTTCACTCCACATGCTACGAAAGCAAGTTGCAGGAATGCCGCTGATTTGCGCTGATTGATCGATTGATTGAGTGATTGACAACGGCGCCAATGAGCGGTCCGATCATTTGCTAACTTGGCTAGTTCGCGTTCGCTAATTAATGAAATGCCGAAATGCCATCGATGTCATAGCTAATATGGCCAGGCTGCTGCCCAGGTTGGCCAGGTTAAAGTTGGCATTAGGGCCGTTCCCAGAGCTTTCCATTTAATTGCCGCCGGTAAATGGGTCTTTGCGGTTAGGATACTCCAGTTACTCACTTATTCAGTTCGAGTGCATTACACCAGGAATTTTCGTTGCTTTGTTCGGCACTGCTCTGCTTCTCCGTCTGTAACTGCGACCATTCTTTACGAGCGGCAATAAATTTAACAATTTGTTTAGTGCAACAGACACACCAGCACCAGTACCACCACTACCACCTAGCACTGGCACTGGAAAACTAGTGCCACAAAACCAACACGAACACGCAAAGTGTCTACGGCTTCTGGCCATATATGGCGAATCCTGAGGCAGCCTCCTCACAGATGCCAAAAGCCAGGCAATTTGTCGTGCGGTAAACAAAAAGCCAACAAAGCTTGTCGCCAGCTGGGCCTGGCCCCAGAGGCGGGGGTTTCCACAGGGGCTTCCAGGGGGGGCCCAGGAGCCAGTAGAAAGCAAGAGTTAAACAGTTTCGAATTATTTCAAAATATTGTATTCCCATCACGCAGACATCTATCGCCTTAGGATTTCGTTTCCCCAATATGGCGCGGCGATAATCGGAGCTGATCGATAGAATTAGAGACTTTCTTTGGATAAGCCGTCACTTTTCCGCTCCGAAAAAACATTTAACCTGATTGATCTATTGATCTTAAAAGTGTATGGAAAAGTGAGAGAAAATAAAGCTGTTAAATGCCATCCTTGGGGCTCAAGTGCCATATCCTTGAATTCATACAGAGGAACACTTTTCTCTAGTAGTTATCGGATTATTGGAAAGCTAAGGGCGTTCACTGGAAAAATAGAATTTGGTGTCATGGTTCAGAGACAAACTTGCAACATAGAGACCTGAGATGGTGTCCGAGGCAGAACCGCTAAAGTGAAAACCCGAAGAGACAAAAGGCAACAAGCAGAACCAAAAGGTAAATAGCGGCAAGCAGGCAACAAGTGTATGCCCCATCATCGATGCCCCATGTGCTGCCTATTGGCCTCGGTTTCGAGTCCATTTGGCCTCTACACTTCTAAAAATTCTTAAATCTTATAGGCTTAAATACTGTTCCCTTTTCTTAGATCATAAGGACTATTTTCTCTGTGTCGAAATTCGCTTCGGCCTCGACTTGGCTGTCTTTGGCAGTGTCTATGCTTATGTCTATGTCTCTGGGACTGTCCATGTCGATGGCAACGTCGTCATCTCTTCTGTGTGTGCCGGTGTGTCCGACTTGTTCCTTCACCCAGGCACCCTTCCCCCTTTAGCCAATCCAGCCCCCGTTCGCCAACCACTTCAGCTTGCCGGCTCGTATGCATGCCAGCCATATAATGCGGCTCATCAACAACAAAACGGCGGCTGCGGAGGCAAATGCAACATGTGCTCTGGCTCCAAGTTGCAAGATCCATGCTCCAAGTGCCCTGCTTCTTCCTCTGCTTCCTCGTCGTGGAGGCTCCTTCCACAGCCATAAACAAATATGAGTAGCTGTGTGACTCTCTGTCCTAGTGTGCGTGCGCCTCCTTCAAGAAGTGTGGGAAAATTTTCGGAATTTCTTTTTCTAGTTTGTTTTCTTGCCGCATGGCCCCCGCTTTTACTTCTCTCTTTCACCGGGTGCTGCATGTAGCAGGTTGCAGCGGCCGGAGTGGCAGGACGAGGGGTCCGGCCTGGGCTCGGCATGCCAACTAGTGAAATTCTTTTTGATAATTTAATTTAAGAAATATTGTATATAGAGACGGCAACGACCCCGACCCCTTGACCAAGCCGAACGGCCAGTAGTGGGGGGACCAGAATTAGCCTTGGCGAATCTTTAACGTGTTTTTCTGATTTTGTTGGCTTGGTTGTGTGCCGAATTCTCAGCCAGAGAAAGTTTTCTCTCGCTGCTCAAAAGAAGCTTAATTACTCGCCAACAAGGTTGATAAAAATGGCTAGACTCTAGGAATTCACAAAGCTTTCATCTTACGTGATTTCCTAATAGCTAATCAAAAGCCACATCTTCCTCCAATCGCCCCATTTTCAATTAGGCCTTAAATAGCTAAAAGCCATCCCCCATTTTATAACCACAAACAGCCGCCTATATCGCTTAATTGAACTAGTATTGAAGGCAGCCATCCGTCCATATGCCATCGGCACATTGTCATCATCATTTGGCGGACACACATTACCCGGCCGGGCTCGGACTCGTTGGGGCACGCATAGCTTAGTTTATGATGTCGATTAGTTGCACTATAAGCAACACCTTTAACTGCCAACAAATTACAACTTTATCATGCCGCAAACGATGCGAACGATCCGAACCCGTTCCCATGCCATGGCCATCAATTGTGGTCCGATCTGCTTCGAGAGCAGTTCGCATAATTAATGAAGTGCACCCAACCATTCCGGCCAGCAACGTGTCTGCCACAAATGAAGCTATTCCGCGGGGCAGTGGGCCACTCTTCTGGCGGCTGCTAGCTCCTCCATATTTATACAGAGGCGAGCATGTTAAATAAAAGATAAGAGGTGTTCAAGCGGCGAGTGTCACGCGTTCCTGGGCCACGCCTCCTGGATCCCGGCATCCTTTCCTAGGGTGTCGCATCTTGTTGCAAGTCTAATCACATAAACTAAAACTGCCATCATTAGGGAAATGTTGCGACGGCCTCTTTGAATCTCAGGCGGGGAGTCTATGACAGGAAATTGGTAGAGTTATGCTAATGCTTCTGGGCCAATAGGGAAGCTAAATCATACTAAGATTGGAGCCTTTGAAATTACAGTAAAGTGTATAACTATCTCCTAAAAATAAAGTATGCATTCCATTCTTTTAAATTATATAAAAATATTTCTGAAGATCCCAAATCCCCTCTGAAGATAAACCCTTTTCTTCATTCAATAAACAAAAATTCTGTTTACAGTTCTCTTTCTTATCGATCTCAGTCGGTCAGTGGCAGTCGAATGTGTCAACACTTAAATTTAGATTATACCATATATGTATGCGTTGACTGATTTTACCATTGGGTGCTGGTGCTGCAATATTTAATTTTAGACTCCAGCAGAGACTGGATCTGCAGACCGGAGTGTCTGAAGAGTCCGGAGAGTGGACAGTGGAAGCTAAAGTCGGTAGCAGTTGCTATCCAGCCAGTGACTGTGATGATGATCAGAAAGCATTTGCTCGGCCAGCTTGTAATTCAATCTGCTTGCATTCAGACATGTAACAGCAATTTTAAAACAATTTTCAACTTACTGACAGACCGGCTACCGGATTGTCTTGGCCCCGGGCCCCGGGGCTCAGGCTTGGCTTCGCCCGGCTCGACTTGGTTTGGCTTGAGCCGCCACTGGCTGGGTATCAGAATCGGAGCTGGCAACGGCAACGCTTTTTGAGTGACTTTGGTACCAATCTGTCCATCATCATTACCATCAAGTGTAACATTTGTGACGACAGCCAGAGGCGAACCGAGAGCCTCAGGTGCTCTGGCTGCTTTGGTGCTTTGGTGCTTTGGTGCCGGGGATCTGTGGATGATGCTGATTCCGATGTCGATGCTGAATCCGATACTGATGACGATGACTGTTCTCCATTTCCCCCTGCCCCATCCCCCGGCATCTCTCGATCTCTGCCACAACTGCCACCGATGTTTGTTGGTGGCAGGCTGAAAGCGCAGCGTAGCTGCTACAGCGTGCTGTGAATGCCTGTGCAATTACTTTGTAATTTAAGTTATTGATTGCCAGACTGGGATCCTTGCCCCTCTCCTGACTGGCTACCCCTCTTTCTCTATGATTTCTAAATCTATTAGATAATCTCGGCGCGGCACCGTTACAGGTAGCACCCAATGTTGCATTTTTTTTTGCGCCCTTTTGTAAATGGTAATGGTTTGTTTCGGGTATTTTGGTTTTTAGAAGTGGTTGGAATATTTATTTCAATAAATTATAAATATTTTAATACACAATGTTTTAAAGATAGAAGTTAAAATAATGGCTAGCCAGACTTAATAAACTTTGAAAAAGGCTATCACATCTCGTCTTCATAAAACATAGATCATCTGCCATTCTTCTATATCTTCTCCAGTTAATTCCCCACTTTTTGTGGCCTTTTTATAGATTATGCGTTTACCTTAGAATTTATACAGTGGCTGCTGGGCATCGGGACTGGGTTATTCCGGCATATTTCATGCTTGGATTAGCTGCCAGTCAGCCAGTCAGCCTTTGAATCAATTTATGGCGAAATTCAATTTAGATTTTTGTAATCATTTAGTTGTATACTTTTTGTAGATGAGTTCAGAGGCTTGTCTTGGCTTGTATCTAGGATTTGATTTTATTAAATGCTCGGGTTTCTTTTTCAGACACAATCGCATTGCTTTGAGATGTTGGATTGTTGGAGGATCGATTCGATTGAGGCGCTGACAGAGTTTTTATAATTGCTACTGGAAAGGAGCGGTGGCTTTTTATTCCACTTTTTACAGCACTCAAAACTGTCATAATTTATTGTTCCTGGGCTTTGTGTTCGAGTTGACAACGGATCGAGATTGATGTATTGATTGTTGTCAGTTTGTAATGCTGACATTTATGACAGTAATTTGTTTTCACAATTTGTTAGCCCCTCCAGTGGCAGCCAACGCGGATATAGGTTGGAATACATATTTTAGCAAAGTATCCATCCATGCACCTATCCGAGCGGAGCAGGTGGAAAACTCATCGACACCAACTCGAGTTCGATTGCCAGAGCTAATTAGTATTTGAGGACTGAGCAATGATCATCATATTTCACAGCAATAGCCGGGGAACCCTTTTATGGCCATTGCGACGTGGCTTTTGCGACGTGCCACTGATGTGGCCCGAGGTTGATAGCTATTTTTGGTGTCCTTCGTGTGCGAAATGAAAGGCCTTGGCACTTTGATGTTTCTGCGTCGATTTGATTGCCTACTTATATGCGGGGTATGCATTTCACTCGATTCTCCCACCGACTTTCCCTGAACGGCAATGCAACTCAATGCAGACTCAGCCTGAGTCCAGTTTCGATCGGGGGACTAACAAAGAAATCAACAGACAGTCTGCAGAAATAAATCACAAATCGAACCAAATCAGTAGAAAATCCCGAACCATAATCGGGCAAGTGTTTGTCTATGAGTGCCTCACTAATTTGGTCATTAATTGGCATCGGCTATATGGATGGACTTTACATTGGGGCATACATATTCCAGTGTGTTTGGGGGAATCAGTGATGATCAAAAGATATTATTAAAAAGAATGTTAAGAAAATATTACGTATACGCAGATAATAAATATTACGTATGCGTCGTGAAGTAATAAAGGATTAAAGTATATTAATTCTTTCATTTATTTACTAAAGTTTCTAAAGATTAAATTCTCTTTCTATGATAGAGTCACATTTTGTGGCATTCCAAAGTCTTTGTGTCATGCCCAAATTCTCGCAACACCCAAAAGGCATAACTTGAGCTCATAAATAATAAAAATTGCTAACGACACACGACGTTGATATTTAATAATAATAATAATAATAAATGTGCCAAAACAAGACAGCCATCTGCCTGGCCAGAGTCTGGCTAGAAACAAAAACTGGTAGTGTCCAGTGGATCCTCAGGAGCTGATGCCCGAAAGGAAACGCCAGCAATTCCCGCAATCACAACTCGAGCAGAGTGCTGAAGAAAGTAGGAGTTTAGAGTTTGGAGTTTGGCACTAGTGGCAGTGCGAGCGATTTGGTCATGCGATGGTGTTTTCCTACGCAGCTGGAAACCATTTTTAGCCACAGAGGCCTAGAGAGCCCGCCAGATGAAAGATCGATGATCGATGGTGCCCAGGTCGGCCTGGGCCGATGCGGCCTGCCTTTTGAAATGGATTCAACCAATGGACCCGCCAGCGCCTTGGGGGCATCGTTTTTAGTTTTGGTTATCGCCTTACCAGTAGCCACAAACTTACAAGCCACCAGGCTGGCCCCCAGTAGCCGGCCATCCGATCAGATCAGATCAGCCAGGAGCCGCAGCTCTGGTATCTTGTATCTGGTACCTGGGATGTGGAATCTGGGAAGATCTCTCTCTTGGAGGCAACAAGTTCATTTCGTTTTTGGTAAATTATTCTGGCGATCGCGTCTCTGGGTGATGTCTGTATTCTCGATTCGACAATCTAGATCAGCAAAACAGTTTACGACAGTTTTATGGCACGTTTAGACGGCTTTTGTGTTATCAATTACAAGAACTGTCAGCTGCAAAAGGCGTTTGTTAGCCAAACATGAATATTGTTGAGCTGCGGGGCTTTGGCACTTTGGGGATTATAATTAAGAGGGGTGGAGGGTCTTAGATATTGATTTCTGTGCCGAGCTTTGATGATTCCGTGGCAGACAGGAAAGGAGTGAAAGGTTTTTTGAAGGAAAAGGCTTTGTTTGCTTTTGATTGCTTGGATAAAGTACTTTAGTTTAATCTCGAAACTTAATTTTCCATCAAGGGTTAACGGTCTTCCCGGGGATAAGCCCATTCCGCAGCCACTGCCTACTTAGACGTGAAAATGCTGCTCAGCAAATAGAAGAAGACGACGTAGAAATTAAATTAATCCTCACCAAGTTAGCAAGATGATGAGTGGCATGCAAAATGCCACACGGATTTATGAGAACGGACAGATTTGGAGCAGCCCCCCGAGGGGCTGGAGCTTGGAAAGAGGTGGTAAGGATAGGAGGCACCGTCCCATCCAAACGATGTTACGCATTAGACAAACAACAAGCAGTCGGGCAAGTATCTCAGTCCGAGTCCAAATCTGAGGCCGAAATTAAGCCGTATGCTGATTTCATTTTAATTACGGAGGTCCCTCTCCTGGTGCCTGGTCGCCGGCCAGGAGTGATGGCAATCAGGCGTAGCAAAGCTGGATCAGCTTAGAGCGACAAGTGCGTAATGCACATGCAATTACAAATACCCAGGCCGAGCGTGGCTCTTCCAACACTCTGGGTACATGTGTCTGCTTGTAATTGCTCCATGGATATACTTGGAGCTCCACATGTCAACCCAAATAGCTGGAGACGACCCGAACCGAAACGAGTGCGATCAAAACCAAGTCATCTGGAATGCGGAAGTGGCTTAATGGCGAGAAGATTTTCATTTAATTATAATTTATAATAAAATATATAATTTTACACAAAATACCGAAACTGATTTTACTACAAAATGGCTGAACCTTCTCTCTTCGGCCATAGCAATCGTGATCAACCTGAAAAGGGTCTTGTTATCCATAAGGTTGACCGTCATTCGTCAAAGTTTTCGCGCTCGTATTTGTGGTGCTAATGTGTCGAGCCCAAGTGCCAACAGCCATAACTCATTTTGGCCTAAACGGCTGCCTAAAAAGGTATTTATTTTTGCTTGCCCTGAACGTGCGAACTGAACCGCCGCAAAAATTGCTGCAAATTTTCACTTACATATAGGTTTTTTCACATATATACTGAGGCTCTTCGGTGGCTTAGTTTTTTTTGCAACCAAAACCAAGTCACGCGTTCAACTGAATGTTGAATGCAACAGGAAACGGAGTATCAACCTATGACGGGTTGCCCGCAGCGTCTCCACGAGTCGGGTACAATGGAAATGGACCCATGCGGATTGCAGGCGAAAGTTATTTTTTCGTTACATATTGCCAGAGAAGCAGTGGGAGGTGGGGGACAGGGCTAGTGAGGGCTGGAGGACCCTCTCATTGAAGCTGCGACATTGACAAATGCATGCGGCAAACGCAATGTTGCAACTTTTTAGACGTGCCAACGCATTTTCGTAAAAGACCTCTAACGAATTTATTTACCAATTTCTACATTGGCAAGGCTTGGCTGGGAAGGCTAAAGAAAAGGATTGGAATATCCTTTCAAATTAATCTGGAAAATAATATTTTTTGTCGGTCTGAGTTATAGACAATGAATAACCTTTCTGTTTATGTCCCGATGAGTCCATTCTAAGATCTAATTGAAGCGATAAAGTGAACTTTAGGAACTGGAACACGTTAACAATTCGCTTTGGTAGTGAACTGGGCACTCGACGATCTTCATCGTGACGGCTTTTTACGGTTAAAATGGCTATGAAATTATGGCACCGTGTCGCCATATTCGGTTGTGGCTGTTTCGTTATTGAGTGGCGACATAAATTGAGGCATGATTTATTGCCGAGTAGGTGGAATGGACCATAAACTCCTTGACAAGTCAGCCAGCGGGCTACTGTGCCTGCTCCAAAAAGGTTTCTCAAGAGTAGCCTTAAACAGTGACCCGCCATTAATTGAAAGTTCAATGGAAATGTTCTAAGATCGGGCGAGAAATAGAGTATAGCCTATATACCCTCTATGAAGAGTGCCCCCAAAATGAGAGCTCAACTGCCACGCTGTGGGCAATAATAAATTTCACCTTGTAAGTGTAACAATTTGTATGTTAAACGCGCTCAGCGAGGAGCAAAAATTCAAACAAAAAGGTGGATGCGATTCGGATGGGGTCCCCAAAGGCTGCAGGAAAGCAGATCCCAGATCCCAGCTCTCAGCCGGAGACGGAGACATAGACTCCTCGAGTGCCCCCAAGGGAGTCGTCGTCTGTTGTCCCAGCCTCGTGGATATGGATGTGGATTTAACCAGTGTGGCTGCTACCAGGCGGCAGTTGCATTTGAAAAAGAATAGACAATTGTTTGGGCCGCATAACAAGTTGAAGGCGAAGGCGAACAACCCGAAGAGTTGCAACTAAAGAGACTTCTCGCAATATGGGGACACTGCAAACAGTGGTTAAATAATTTTTGAATAATTTTTCATGAATATTTTAAGCATGTAATAATAGATAATAGATTTTTGAGAAACCATATATTTAACGAGATCCTAATGATGCTTTAAAACTTAACTTAACCAAAGGAATTTGTCCCTTAAACCGATCATAAAAATCAACCTTCAATTGCCTAGTTAAGTAAATGCATTTTTTTTTACAAACGTACTAAGGCAGTTATTTAAAACGTACTTAACACTCATTAGTCCCACTTAAGAGGTGCCCAAAATGATTTTTCTAATATTATGAAACAAAGTTGGTCGTGAAGCTGAAGATATTAAAACTAATCAAGGAGCTACTAAGGTTTTCGGTTTAAAAATATTCAAAAATTTAAAACCACAGTGCCAAGTAAACAATATAATAATGCCGACTGAAACCGAACAGAGTCGGGGAACGAAAATAGATTTGTATCGAGTGGCGGCTCCTCTGAAGCGCGCCTTGCGATTTGCAAATATTTTGTCATTGTGTGGCGAGATTTATGGAGTGGAGTGGAGTCGGAGGCAGCGGCATCAGCGTCAGGCGGAGTAGCTGGAAAATGCTTTTGGCCGCCGATTGTTTCCAGGAAAAACTTTTGGCACACAGGCAAATATACCGCTACTCCACCGACTCCAGACCAAAGTCCCAGTCCCAGTCCCAGAGTGTCAGCGCCTGACTATGTGACACAATTCTCACTCACCTGACATCGAGCCAGTGGCTCTCAGCCAGTGGTGGGGGCTGGCTGGTTAACCCGGTGCCTGGCATCGAGTATCCCACCATCCTAGAAACCCAGCACCCCAGCATGTGCAATGTGCTATGTGTCACGGGGGCAGCACGCTCAGACTCGGTTTCATGCTTTGACTTTGTCCCAGGCTCGGGCTTCACAGCCTCCCAAATTCTTCCACCAGCCATTCTTTTCTAGTCACATTTTCTAGCCGATCATCAGCTGTGCATGCTAAATAAAAAATCAAGCAGATTAAAACAATAGATAGGGCCAGAGCTACAAATCTATGAAGTAACAGGTGCCTAGGTCTCTTGGAAAGGGTGAACAATATCAATATGTGACAGGAATAGTACAACTCTTCTATCTATTGCAGCACTATTTTATGCTTATATTTAATTTTGTAAATACTACCATTTAATAAAATCTTTAAATATACATCATAAGCCTTTCTCATCTTTTATTCATTTGATTTAAAAACCTTGTAGTTTGATTTGCTGCCATTCGCATTCGTTTGATTTGGTATGCTCAACTTTAAGTCAACAATTAGTCAACAACTAAACACCTTTCACACCTTGCCGGCTTCTCACAGATACTCACAACCACACAGACACTGGCAGACCAAAAGTTGGCAATGTCAGATGCATTTACAGTTGCAGTCTTCAGTGCTCAGTCTTCGGCAGTCTGCGGCTCATTCGCATCCTCAACGTCAGACATTCAATATCACTCAGTCACAATCACGATCGGAGAGCCAAGTGAACTTCGGTGGCATTTAATGGCCAAACAAGAATCGGGCTAAGACTAAGACCAGAGGCAACTACCACACTTGCATTGCCGTGTCTCCCAACGAGAGTTAACAATAGCCAGGACTAGGGGCCATGGGCGGCGGGATGGGGCTTTGTGGGGCAAGGAGGCACTGGGCAAGGGGAGGTGGCAGCCAAGATTTGAGCCTTAGATCAAAGCCAAATGCACCGCCACTTGCTGTTAACTCGATGGCGCTCCAAGGTACACGAGCTTGGGGATGGGATGGATACATTTTGGATCTCTGCCTAGGCCATCCCAGAGGCTCAAGCAATTCTTATTTGATTTCATTTATTTTTGCTGATTTTTCTACCGGCTAGAATTTGTACATTTTAAGGGTATAGATCTTTATCTGTTGGGTTTGTAACATGGATGGCTTGTATCTTTTAATAGTTATTCATTGCAAGTCATTTTTCAGTTTCAATGTTTTTAGAAAAATAAATAAAACCCTGTTTATTAGGCCAGATAGTCAACTACTAAGCCAGAAAAAATATGTATTTTAAGTAAAGTTACAAGTATATCATTTATATAAAGTCAAAGCCTTTCGATAAAGACTCCTTTTAAGTTTCAGCTTCAGCTGTTTGCTTTCAAAGTGTGCAAATGTTCGCGTCAGGCAATTTGCTGACGCGTTTGTTGTAATTAAATCGATGGCGATGCCGTCTCAGGATGGAGAGGTACACGATACACGGCATCGATTTGATCGGCAGTTGGCTCTGGCTTTGGGTCTGGATCTGGCTCTGGCTTTGGCTCTGACTCTGGGGCTCTATTGCCACTGTAGTGTCCCATTCATTGTGCACATGAATCTCCAGCTGTCCGAACTCTGGGGCGGTCCATCGGCGAGCGTCCAGCTAATCTGTTGGGACTCGATCCATTCGATCGTCTATCGTCTCGCTGGCTTGTTACTCTTGCATACAAATGACACAAATGCCTCGGACGACGTATCTTTTTGTTTGCTGCTGGCCGCTGTTTGCTATTTTGCCGGTTGGTATCTCGCCTGGTTCGGGATGTGGTTTGCTTTGTATTTCTAATGTCGTCTGTGACGGCAATCAGATTCGTTTGCCAGCCGATCTGGGCAGCTCCTGGCTGAGATTTCACCTCGACGCTAATGGCGACAAACTGCCGTGGAGCGCAAAATTGTAGTCATGTGTCTTTAATTTGATGCTGCCGCTAACCAGCCGGCTACCCAGCTCCTAGCATCCAGCCTCTAGCTCCTGTTCAACAATTTATCCATTTTGTTTGGCCGCGCTGATCATGATGATCTACATGCTAATCAAATCAAATCACAACAAATCAACTCGCCAATTACTCACTTGAACACCATTTGGTATCGGGGCACATAACAAATGACTCAGGCGACAAACTTGTATCACACATTCACACTCAGCCGCATGAGAGAAAAAGAGAGGGGGACAGGGGAGTGGGTGGCTAGTGTGGATAAGTAATGGCCACCGATCTGGTCATTTGTCTTCATTGGTGGCACATGTGTGGAGTCGAAGAAAACTTATCACCCACTTGGTGGATATTCACAGAGAGTTGTGCTGTTTTATAAAAAGTTTAAGTTTTAAATGAAAGGATTTCTAGCTGATCTCGTCTAGTAACAGTTTCTATATACATATGTATTTAATAGTTTTTTAATGGTGAGATAATAACAATAATAAAATAATTTGAATAAAGATTATCAATGAGTCATAGTCATAAAAAATCAAGCACTAAAATAACAATAGAAAACACTAACAATTTTCTATAATTAAGCCCCATAAACCAATAAACTCTATACCAAGATTACTCTATTTTTTTATTTTAAACAAATAATTGCACAATGAGTTTGGTATTAATGTGGTTGGTAGTCTGGCATTTAGTTACTGATTACCGAACAGAATTATGCCCTGCTACTCGAACTACAATATTGAGCTCGATTTTGTATGCAAATGCTACTGTAGCGACTGTAGCCTTCAACTGTAGCATTTTTAATTTCCATTTTTCAGCATCAGAGCCCATTTAAAAGATCATTTGGCTGGCAAATGGCAAAAGCTAAACCGATCTCACAGCAATCGGGTAGTCTATAAAGAAGCATGGCCAATCGAGAGCCTAACGCCAGGCAAAACATGTCATAACAAATTTATGGCTAAATAATGAACTTTATATTGTTGGCAATGAGTTACGCGTATCAGAATCTGGCCAAAGTCAAAGGGAATAGCAGAGCCAATCGATCGGTGATTGGCAATTGTTGAAAATCGGCATTCAGCACAAATTCGAAAATGAAATCGGAGGGAATGAAAATAGTAGTCGCACTCGTTGCCTGGTAATTTATGAGTTTATTTTTTGTTTGTCGTTCGTGTTTGTTTCTGTTTCTGTTTTTGTTTCCAAACCAACACAGAAGGCCTTTTGTGATCGAGATCGAAGTCATTCAGTTGCGAACCCGAAGAGGCATTAATCAATAAATTTGTTTGCCTGCCAAGCGATGACATACCGCACAGTCAACCCTCGATGTCGGGGTCGGTTATTCGGGCATTGTATCTAGTCGAGTATAGTGAGAAATCTGCACCGCTCAACAAAGGGACAATGTTTCTCTATAAATATTGTTGCTCAGTGACAGATCGTGCTCATTTTAGCGCCCTCATTGTTGTGACATCGCCGCGAGGCGAGTCCAGGGAGCGGGTGTTCGTGTTCACCCGGACAGCTGCTCAAGTGTCCTTTGTGTCCTCAAGTTGTCGCTTTTAATAGGTGTTTAGGCCATTCCCCTAACTGCTTTTTCACTGATACTCCCCAATTTATGCCCCATTGAACAGCATTTGAAATTGTGCAATGATTTGATAATAAACCGTCATGTTAATGGGTGATAATGAAGGCAACTCCCATGAACTCATCATCTACATTTATCCATTAAAGGATATGGTTTCTGATAGTCCGCAGAGCTATATTTACAAAAAAAATACTGCTTCAAAGAAGTTTCCCTGGATAATCGATCTAAGATTCGTTAATTGTATTCAAATTGATGTACAATTGACTTAAGATTCGTTTGAGGTATTCCGCTTAAGAATCGGATAAGTATTTCCAAAGATATAGCCTTCGCCAGGCGCCATATACTGGCTCCATGGGATTTTCAAAATTGTAAAGGGGACCCCCTAGAAAATTTTACAAAAAATCTAAAAAAAATTAAGTAGCTAGATTTTGCTGTAAATTGATGGAGAATTGACTAAAGATTCGTTTAAGGTATTCCGCTTAAGAATCGGATAAGTATTTCCAAAGATATAGGCTTCGCCAGGCGCCATATAATGGCTCCATGGGATTTCAAAAAAAGGGACCCCAAAAATTTTTTTTTTTTTTTTGGATTTTCAAAATTGTAAAGGGGACCCCCTAGAAAATTTTACAAAAAATCTAAAAATCTAAAATTAAGTAGCTAGATTTTGCTGTAAATTGATGGAGAATTGACTTAAGATTCGTTTAAGGTATTCCGCTTAAGAATCGGATAAGTATTTCCAAAGATATAGCCTTCGCCAGGGGCCATATACTGGCTCCATGGGACTTTCAAAATTTTAAAGGGGCCCCCCTAGAAAATTTTACAATAAATCTAAAAAAAATTAAGTTGATAGATTTTGCTGCAAATTGATGGAGAATTGACTTAAGATTCGTTTAAGGTATTCCGCTTAAGAATCGGATAAGTATTTCCAAAGATATAGCCTTCGCCAGGGGCCATATACTGGCTCCATGGGATTTTCAAAATTTGAAAGGGGCCCCTCTAGAAAATTTTACACAAAATCTAAAAAAAATTAAGTTGATAGATTTTGCTGCAAATTGATGGAGAATTGACTTAAGATTCGTTTAAGGTATTCCGCTTAAGAATCGGATAAGTATTTCCAAAGATATAGCCTTCGCCAGGGGCCATATACTGGCTCCATGGGATTTTTCAAAATTTTAAAGGGCCACCCTCGAAAATTTTACAAAAAATCAGAAAAAAATTAAGCTGATAGATTTTGCTGCAAATTGATGGAGAATTGACTTAAGATTCGTTTAAGGTATTCCGCTTAAGAATCGGATCATTATTTCCAAAGATATAGCCTTCGCCAGGGGCCATATACAGGCTCCATGGGATTTTCAAAATTTTAAAGGGGCCCCCTAGAAAATTTTACACAAAATCTAAAAAAAATTAAGTTGATAGATTTTGCTGCAAATTGATGGAGAATTGACTTAAGATTCGTTTAAGGTATTCCGCTTAAGAATCGGATAAGTATTTCCAAAGATATAGCCTTCGCCAGGGGCCATATACAGGCTCCATGGGATTTTTCAAAATTGTAAAGGGGCCTCCCTAGAAAATTTTACACAAAATCTAAAAAAAATTAAGTTGATAGATTTTGCTGCAAATTGATGGAGAATTGACTTAAGATTCGTTTAAGGTATTCCGCTTAAGAATCGGATAAGTATTTCCAAAGATATAGCCTTCGCCATTGGCCATATACAGGCTCCATGGGATTTTCAAAATTTGAAAGGGGCCCCTCTAGAAAATTTTACACAAAATCTAAAAAAAATTAAGTTGATAGATTTTGCTGCAAATTGATGGAGAATTGACTTAAGATTCGTTTAAGGTATTCCGCTTAAGAATCGGATAAGTATTTCCAAAGATATAGCCTTCGCCATTGGCCATATACTGGCTCCATGGGATTTTCAAAATTTTAAAGGGGCCCCCCTAGAAAATTTTACAAAAAATCTAAAAAAAAATTAAGTTGATAGATTTTGCTGCAAATTGATGGAGAATTGACTTAAGATTCGTTTAAGGTATTCCGCTTAAGAATCGGATAAGTATTTCCAAAGATATAGCCTTCGCCAGGCGCCATATACTGGCTCCATGGGATTTTCAAAATTTGAAAGGGGCCCCTCTAGAAAATTTTACACAAAATCTAAAAAAAATTAAGTTGATAGATTTTGCTGCAAATTGATGGAGAATCGACTTAAGATTCGTTTAAGGTATTCCGCTTAAGAATCGGATAAGTATTTCCAAAGATATAGCCTTCGCCATTGGCCATATACTGGCTCCATGGGATTTTCAAAATTGTAAAGGGGCCCCCCTAGAAAATTTTACAAAAAATCTAAAAAAAATTAAGTTGAAAGATTTTGCTGCAAATTGATGGAGAATTGGCTAAAGATTCGTTTAAGGTATTCCGCTTAAGAATCGGATGAGTATTTCCAAAGATATAGCCTTCGCCAGGGGCCATATACTGGCTCCATGGGATTTTCAAAATTGTAAAGGGGACCCCCTAGAAAATTTTACATAAAATCTAAAAAAAATTAAGTTGAAAGATTTTGCTGCAAATTGATGGAGAATTGGCTAAAGATTCGTTTAAGGTATTCCGCTTAAGAATCGGATACGTATTTCCGAAGATATAGCCTTCGCCAAGGGCCATATACTGGCTCCATGGGATTTTCAAAATTGTAAAGGGGCCCCCTAGAAAATTTTACAAAAAATCAGAAAAAAATTAAGCTGATAGATTTTGCTGCAAATTTTATGCATTATAATAGGAGAATGGAGTTGGTATAAAGATTATGCTAGGGGCCATATAGTGGCTCCATGAGTTTTTAAAATTTGGCAATAAATTTACAAACGGATTAAGTTATTCCGCTAAGCTTTATACTTGAAGACTGTCTTTGATTTAATATTTATGATTCTATAAAAGTCAACCCTCTGAATTTGGCCTGATTTGGTGCAGTGACAACAGCAATATACGCAGCCTGTCTCATATCCCCCACTCTCCTGTCGGCAATCATCACCTCCTACCTGAAGTGGAGTAAGCGGCTCAAAATAAAAAAAAAGACTGAGACAGAAGGAAAAAGGCTAAAAGTAAATTCCCGTGGCCATGCCGGATCGTACGCAAGCGCATGCCAAAGATAGCTCGAATGCCACATATCCTGTAAAGAGATGGAGGAGAAAGGCAGGGAGTAGGGGCAAAGTGGCTGTGGCAGGGGCAGCGGCAACAGACAGTCGAAGTGCGAAGCGCATGCGCAAATGTGCGATAAGAGAGTGTGGCAACTGGCCATTGTTGTTGCTGCTCTTGACCAAAGACAAAGCCGATTGAGTGGCAGTCCAGTTTAGTTTTCAGAAATGGTAACAAACGATTACATCAATTTATGCGCGCCAACACTATAAAGTAATTTTCAGTTGAAAACAGTCATGGTGTTGGCAAGGGAGGGAGGTGTTGATGAAGGAGGACACGACATATAGAGCTGCCACAATGTCAGATCGTAAAGCTAGTTTTTTCCACTCTTTTTTTGCACAGAGAGAAAAATGACTCAAATCAACTATTTTTTTAATATACTATCCAGTTGTCATAATTGTCATTAAAATTCTGGCCAAAGTGATAGACGGTAAATGCGATTGCATGTATTAATTAAGTTGCAGCTAGGCTTTTGGGCCATAATTCAATGTGTTTCTGGCGGCAACACAAAACATGCACAGCAGCCGCAACATTCACCTTTGGCAACATGTTGCCAATATCCATATATATTTATATATCTGTATCCTCGTACGGATACGCGATGTAGCAGCTACCTGAACATGCAACTTGCAACTGCCAGCTTGAAACTTGCAACCAAATCAGATAAACAAGCTGCGCAATTGCAACAAGCGTAGTTTGCACTAATAACAACTCAATAAATAATAAAAGCAACATTCTCAATCGGCAGCGACCGCAAAAAGCGACTTCGCCAGCCACCAACAATAAACATGCGCATCTTTATTTTATTTACTTTTACGCCTTATTTGCCTGAGCAAATTTTCATTATTTCTTTTCTCTTATTTTTTATTTTTTTTTAACTTTACAGAGCTGCTGGTAGCCGGAGCTAAAGTAGAGCCGATCCCGTTTCCTTTCCCACCAAGCTGCCGAAAGACACAGTGGTGTTTTGGAGGGGATTTAAAAAAATTACAGATATTGTATTAAAAATTGAGATAAGAAAATATTTTGTTTATATAAATTAGAGCTTTAGCTATTTTTGATTTATTTTATATATATTTTAGTATTTTTATTTGCTTATAATTATAAAGTCATAATTATAAAGATACAAAAATTTGATAGAATCTCCACACTTACATACAACTTTCCAAAGGATATACTAGATTTCTCTTTGACAATTTTTTTATACTTTAAATCCCTTACTAGTCAAGCCCTAGTTTCATGCCTGCCACACTGTAACATCGCCTTGCCTTGCCACATTTTCTGGCAATGGGCAATCAAGGCGAAGCTCCGCAGTGGCACCAACATTTGTGGCGGCGTGTTGCCGGCTCAGAATTTATGCTAATATCCATTATGTCGAACATGTTATAGTTTCTTCTCTCGTTTCATATATATGCGCCTATATACGAGTATAATTTTGTGCTCTTTTTCCATTTTCTTCAAGACTCCAGCTTTTTTTAGTTTTTGGGCAATGCGGGGCGTTAACTTGAAAATTGCCGGTTGCCGTTCGCCGGCCGGCGGTAGCGCAAGTGTTGAGCTCTTAATAGAAAAATGGGCAACAAACTGCAGCATCCAGATGGAACCAGAGTCTGGGATCTGACTCCGAGAAGGCCCCATCGTTCCGTAGGCGGCGGAGATCTGCATGCGATGCTGGTGTAAATCAGAAGGTGTTATCGTCTGCATAAATATTGATATTGTTGGGGCAAGTGATAGCCGGCGTTGTGCTTGGAGCAGTAATTGCACGGCACCGCGGCTCCAGACTCTGGGAAAATTGGCATTGGCATTGGCAATGGTATTGGCAATGGTATTGGCTCCTTAGACCCTCGTTCCCCCTCCCGTTCCCGCCCACTTATCCTGCCGCTTAGGTGCGCCTAATGGCTCTCCATGGGTCTGCGCCAGAGTTCGCCTTTGGGCCTCGCGGGAGACGCCCACTTCTCTCGGTGGGATCTGGCCGGTTGCCTTGGCTCTGGGCCTGGATATGGGCTCGGCTTGCCTTGTGCCGTTCGACAATTTAGTGATTGCGATTAGGAGGTGTAAATGCGCTTCAGAAATTAATTTGTTCGCCACAAATTAAATTTTTATTATTAAAACGTCTTGCGTGTGGCTTAAAAGGCTAAAAATAGGCAGTTTTTCATGTAAGGCCTTTCAGGGGTTTTTAGAAAAATATGCTTTTAAGTGGTGGCCCAAGTGAAAATAAATATTTGGGGAGGGGATTGCACTTCCATAGAGAAAATTAAGGCTAAAAGGTAAAATGGTTCACAACGGAATTGGGAATAAATGAGGTTAGTGAGTACTTTATTCACTCCCCCATTGGCTAAGAATCTGCCGACTGTGAAGATCTTAAAAAGCTTACCTCGATTCGGTATTCCAATCTCTGATCCATTAGCATAAACGTAGCATAAATGAAGACATTTTTCGGTCAGCAATGGCCGTGGAACAAAACCAAGAACGAAAAAAAAGTATCGACAGGCAGCCGATCATCATCTCGGCATGACCAATAATGGGAATCAGAGCACCAGAGGCTGGCTATAAAAAAATTTTCCCAGCTTTTTATTATCGCCGGGCGATCTTGTCTCTGGCATTGTAATAGAGTCAGATGCAATTTTTTGTTTGCATTTGGCTTGCATTGGATTAAATTAAAATTCAATGACAGCGCCGGGCGTTGGAGTGCCAGGGGGACATGGATGGCTGGAGGAGCACCTACGTTTTGGTTTTGTCGTGCAAATCAAAATGAAATCACGGACAAAAGAACATGCCAGTCGGACCCGACTCCGAGTCCAAGTCCGAAAGTCAAAGATGAAGTCAAAGTCGCTGCTGCTGCTGCTGCTGAGCCAGTGGAAGCGCATTTCGGGGCAGTTCGTGACTCAAATGAACCGCAGAAAATCATTTTGGCAAAAAAACAAACGAAAATCTAAGCGAAGAATACAGAAGCTTCAAAAAGCCGGGCTGCCGGGAAGCAGGCGCCACGGCCATGGCTAAAACAAGATCAGTTATGGTAATGTTCATGGCACATTTTGAATTTTAGCTTCCAGATGCGATGCCTGGGACTTGTTGGAGACCACTTGTCATATGCCCGAATTGCCGGAATTGGATGACAAATCCTGATCTCCAAAAGAGTCAAAAACCAAAACGATTCAAATCGAATGTCAATTGAAAGGGGACCCCAAAAGTCATCCTTAAAGGGGATTAGATACACTGTACGATTCTATATGTTTATAAAAGTTATAAATTTTTTCTAAGCTTTTGTCACTGTTTTGAATAGTGTATTGTCATCTTAAAATATTTTAAAGCTATTCATTTTTTTGGCAAGTACTTTTCGTTCAGTGTTCTATTCCTCACACATGGCGGCAAAAATTAAAAGCCTTTCCAAGGCTCACATAGGGAAAAACTCGGCGAAAAATTATAAATTTAGGTGGAATGTCAACCTTATCGCCGAGCTCATATCTATTTGGGGGGCATCAGCAGCATCAGCGGATTCCCGGCATGGGGACAGCCCCAGTCGACCAGAGATGGCATTTTGCATTCGGACGGAGCTGACGATCAATGGCTATTGCCATTCGGTAGGTGTTTCATGGCTAAAGCAAACAAGTCACCCAACTACCAATATACAATTCCCTAACCGAACCAAACCAAGCCACACCAAACCAAGCCAACAATTGCCGTTGCCGGTTCGCTAGCTGCAAGTTGCAAGTTGCTGTTGGCGAGGCAAATTAAACTGTCGAAACTATTTCATGTCCAATGCGCGATTTGGCAAACAATTTGTGACATTTGAATGGCCGTTCAATGACAATTGTGGCTGCCTTTTAGCCAAGTCCTCCGCTCATTCCATGCCACCTCCCTCAGCCTCCTCTAAAAGCTGTGATATTGATTCCCCCAGTTCTTGGCGGCGGCATCGCTCACAAGATGCCGTTTTGGCCAGGGCTGGGTTCCCGCATTTGGTGGGAAATGAAATCAGTGCCATAAAATTACGAGTATTTTCTGGGATATAATGTGTGAGAATGCTTTCAGATACCGTTGGCCTTTAGAAGATTGGAGAATGTCTTTTTTGATTCTTAAGATAATAAAGCTTTTGGTCTAGACTCGAGACTAGTCTTAACAAAGGAGAAGAATTAGTTTGGCCGGACTATTATTATTGCTGGTCTGTCATTAATCTCATTATTTATTTTGATAACAAAAGCCTTTATAATTAATCAGAAAAAGCACTTTCGTTGCATAAACTGGTCCAAAATCTGGATAGAGAATAGGCGACTTAGCCACTCAATGTCAATGTAAACAACTCGCTAATGCCTCGTCCGCGTTGCCGGCTAAAGTGCGTGCATTTTCACATTGTGCTGCATGCAACATGGGTTTTGCATTTGCCAGTGGACCAGCTGAGCTGGGTATGCCCCTCCTCCTCTCCAAAGCCACCGTTTAAATGAGCGCAAATTAAATGCGGGTCGGCAAAATGTTGCACAAAAGAAATTAGCGCAAAAAACCAAACTTGCATGCAGCGAGCATGGGGCATGGGGCATGAGGCAAGCTGCATGGAGTACGGGAATCCCCACATCGCTTCGTGTGCAGTGGCAAGCAAATTATGCTGGCTTCCAATTGACACGGCATCAGATCCAACTCCTGCCCCAATGGAGCCACTGGCATCTCGCACCGGTGCGAACGTGGCGGCCAATAAAAACGCGCATTAGAAAGGTAGCAATTGCCTGGTCAAGATTAAAAACCAGAACGTGAGACATTTTACACTCCACGGGATGCCGGTGGGGGGCTCTTATTTTCCAGAGAGGGGAGAAGGCCCGCGTTTAGGCCTTTTAATATGGTTACCAGCCATTGGGAAGTCTTTAGTAGAGTTATAAGCTTAAGAAACTTTTTTGATTTAATTAAATAATAATATTATTGAGTTTTGGCTTATTTTTTAGCCAAAATCCTCTGACATCACAATACCCAAATGGTCATAATCATTTCCCAAACCATGCAGATCACAACCAGTTGCAGTTTTTTTAATGCCGCCATTAAATGTCAATATGCTAGGCCATTTATGAGAATTGTAGCAGTCGCATTTGTGCCCCATATTAAGGATTATTATTCATATTCCCCCCAGAGGCCCAAATCCGGCAGACAATTGGCCCTGATTACGGCTAGCCGATAGGCTAAACTGTCAATCGACGGATGGGCCTTGAAGACGGGGCCGAAATCCAAAAACCGAAATCCAAATTAGTGCAACAATGAGTCCAATGCGGGCATTAGCATTAGCCCGGAATGTCAAAGTGAAAAAGGAAGCCATGTCTTTCAGGGGAGACCCGAGATACCCGGAGATCTTCGCCGGCAACAAAGTTAATGCACTTTTCAAATTTGTTGTTGCTTTGTATACGTTGGTTTCTTGGTCGGCTGGTTGGTTTTTAATTAACGCTTTCGCAACAAACTTGCCATTAGCCAGATTTTACAACTTGCGATTCTTTTTTCGCAACGCCCGCATTACAACTAACCGTCGAAACAGAGGGAAAGAGATGCCAGCGACAGCCGAGCGAGACAGTCACATTTTGTTGCAGGAATTTTTAGTAGTAAGTAGTAAAAAATTGTTAAATAGTCTGCGGCGGCAGAGGCTGGGCCGACTTTACAAAAAAAAAAACACCATGAAAAATAAAAGAAGTCAAATGCAAAAAGTCAAATGAAATGCAGAAAGAAATCCGACTAGATTAGGTAACAGATCAAGATTTAAATTAGATTAAAAAATACTTCTTAGGGAGAATAATCTATATAATATAGAAATGACTTAGCAATAGAGTTATAGATCCTAATTTATACCATTAAAATTTATCAGAAAAAAGTCATACCCACCTCTATAGAGTATATGATTCCGCATAGATGGTCAAATGTGAAAACTTTTTGGAATCATTACCATTGGCTCTGGACTCCGTCTTTCGGCCAACTATATTTCCATGGATTTCGGGTCGTTTCGGGTCTCCCACCAATGGCTAATCATCCAGCGGCCAACCACCAGCTGATGAAGTGCCATTTTAGCATACATTGTTGGCCGGAGCTCTGAATCTGCTTTGTGGGTAAACTGCTGCTGCCGGAGCTGATGATTCTGCAGCTCTGAACCCGGTAGGAGGAGTTGAGCTTTTCTCGGATTCCATATCTGCTATGTCTACTAGCAACAGGTTTACCATCCGACCAACCGACTACCCAAGTATCCAACCCTCTAGCCATATCCGTATCCATCGTCAGGTTGGCTGGCTTATTAGCAAACTTTGATTTATGCCTGGCTTCCAAAGTAATTGCCAAACGTTTCATTTGGAGCTGCGGTATGATGGATTTTAACTCGATTTATTTAAGATCGCTAATGAGCCATTGATGGATATGGGAAGCAGCTTCAAGGTTTTCTTTGCACCTGCACAGCTAATCCTACATGGTCTTAAGATTAGGGGTTAGCTCTTTACATTTTAAACCTTTATTTTCTTAGATTTTTATAAATCGATACAAATATCTTCCAGCACTTCCACCATTCCCAAGGCACTTTTGGCACAAATTTTTGAAATCACAAAGCCACAAAATAAACCTCATTGGGCATCGGCGGCGTCGGCGGCTTCAGAGGTTGACAAAATCGTGTTCAGTGCCCCAGAGTGGCATGGTGGAGTTCCGCATTGAGTTGCGGTGAAGATTGCCCGGCCCCTGGATCTGGTCGGCTGAACTATGCTGGTATGGGATGGGAATGGTCTTGGGATTTGGCTGGGAACTGGGATTGAACTGGGAGACAAATGTGCAAAAACATTTTAATGAATTAAAACGCTTAAGATGGAAGAATAGAGGTATAAATATTTTCATTTTATTAAAAGCGATTAAGCTTCTGAATGCTTCTAATGCGTGGCAGATCCCAAAACTGTAAGTACTAGTACATGTAAGAAACCCACTTCCTCGATTCTTTAAAAGTTCCCATACACTTCATTCTCATTTCGCAAATCACCTTCAAGCGACTATTTGCTAATAAGCCAATCTGTAGAGCAATCAAATGTCAATACATTGAACATAAAGTTTGCTGATCTGCAGATGGAACAATATAAAACCATTTATTACTCCTAATAGGCCAACTCGAGTTGGCCTAATCCGACGCGTATGCCCCACTCGTTCTCCGTATTGCTTTCCTTTTTTCGCCAGCGGCAAATGACGATTGGCCGGATAAAATATTTGGTGCCATTCGATCGTCGATGTCCAGGGACATGAACAAAGCCACATCGTAAAGTGACTTGACTTGGTCATCCGATGTTGCACGCGTTTGTGATGCGTATGCTAGAGATGATTTCGTGAGTCCAAGAATAGAAAAGATATTATTGAAATTATTTATTATACTAACTGTATAGAAATATATATACCATTTATAATAGTTATGAAATTTATAGCCCCTACCCTAGAACCAACCCTAGCACATCTCTTATTCTATCTTGTAAGAAGAAAAACTACTACCAGGACAGGATCTGGCTGCTGAGCTCCTTTGCATAGTGCGAAAAGCAATGCTAGGGATTCAAAAAATTCCCAGGCGTTCTGTGCTGCACCGCACATCGCACATGGCGAGATGGCCATCTAATAAATTCAGCTAATTAATGGCGAGTATGAGAGCATGAGATTGAGCCACAGGCCGTACGAAGAGCAGTGCGAACCGCACATTAGCAAAAATCTACATGATATTGAGATGCCACAAGGTGCTGGCTCAGAATATAAAACTGAATCTGAATCTTTAGCTCCTACTGCTTGGGCTGGGGCTGCTCTCTGGACTGCACACCTGAATGCCAGGCCTCATTATGGCCAAGTTAGCTGGCTGGTCGGCCAGCGGCAATGGCCTTAGATACAGATTTCTTATCATTAATTAAACTCAAGCATGTTAGCTACCGTGTTCGAAGATATAAGGCGCTTCTCCCGGGCCACGGATTCGATCGGGCATCTTTCAACTGACCGCTCCAAGGCCTCGACTGGGGGCGGCACACGCCTTATCGCCGGCACGCAATCGTTGTGGTTTGTGTGGCATGCCACCTCCCTCGTTCTCGTGGCTGGAAGGTGTCGGGTCAGCCCAAGGGTCCGAAAAGATGCCCCATTGGCAGCAACTTCATTTGCTTAACATGAAGTACGTTTAAGGTGTTTTCGATAAGATTGTGGTTGCAGGTAAACAAAATATCTTGCAAGTTAAGTAAGTAATACTACTATAACTCTACTGAAAGCTATTAAGTTGGGTGAAAAAAACTTTCCCATAGCCCCAATGATCTCTGGGAGACCCCGCCCCATCATCAAAGTCCGATTGCAGTGACACCAAAGATTTTCATTCGATTTTCCCGCTCCAACGTCTTGCCAAAAATGATTCCCCCGGGCTGAGCTCTCCCCACCCGCCTCGGATTCTCCTCCTCGGACTCAGTCCCAGTCCCAGCCTCGGCCTCGGACCATCTCATCTCGCCTGGCGTTGTCAACAATGTAATTTATCAGGCAAGCGACATAATTACCTGCCACTTATGGCAATAAAAAAAACCGACGCAGACGGAGAGGGGGCGATCCGGAGGCAGGAGGAGAGGCAGCCGGAGAAGCCTGGCTTTCTGGATAGCTGGCTGCATTCAAATGCTGCATCCGTCCGCCGTGGACAGCGGACAGCGGGCGACGAGCGGCGGCAACTGAAGCTGAAGGATTTATGTTCTTACAAAACGCTCCAAGGCGCTTAACAAGTGAGGCAGCCAGCCGGCAACCAGGGCCATAGATTGATCGTCTTTACTTTAGGTAGAGGGAGATGCACTGAAATAAATTTTTTATAAAATACTACATATAGCTCTTCTCTTAGTACATACAGGTTTAAATATTTATCTTTGAGGTATATCCAATAATTGTTAATTTTTTTATATTTTGAAACCTTTATTTGTTGTGTATCCCAGGCTAGGTGCACGGGGCGTATGTGCAATGAAAATTCCCGCCGTTTGGTAGCCGCCGTTTAGCGCCTGCCGTGGCTGCAACTGATTCCCACCGCTGGCGGCACCTCCGCTTTGATCTGACTGGGGCTCTGACTCCTCAATCCCTGAGAGCTGTGAGGGAGCTTCGTGCCAGGCCCAAACGATAGCGTTGACAAGTCGCCCGAGCATTGTGATCCGGCCGAAGATTTAACATATTGGCCCTGATGGTGATCGTGGGGGCTCTAGCTGCGGGGGGTGATGCAAGTGGTGGCCTCCTGACTGGCGTAAATTGGTTGACAAATCGTAAAGTCTTAAGAGTATAAAAAGAAATCTTGACGGTCTAGGATTGATTGGAATTATAGAGTGTATTGGAAAAAAAATAAATTTACTACATTTTTTTTATAATAAAACCTCAAATACTTAATCTTCATACCAAATTCCTTAAGGATTCAAGCAAATCTAACTCATACCGGGCCATATATGAATGGCATTTGGCCAGAAGCCCCACGCCCCTGGGCCAGTTTTGGCCAAAAACAATCATAACAGTAATGCTGGCTAAAACACGACGGAACAATAACAGAGAGACTTCTGTTGACCCCGCCAGGTGAACCCACCTGCTCCGATCTGAGGGGGCCTTATCATTTGCCGTTAGACGGGGCTCGGCCATACCCGTCCCATCCCCGACATCGGTCGGACTCCTTAAAGCACAAAAATCGCCAGACAAATTCATATTTTATTGCCGCGGACCATGACCGGGCCAAGGCATTAACAAACAATGCAGCTAAGACAGCAGCAAACGGCAAACAAGAAGATCAATGGAAAAGCAAATATTTTCACTCCATGGTTGCCTAATCCGACCGAGAGCAGCTCCTGGACGTTTTGGCCATTGTTTTTGCCGCTTCTTGTTGTTGTTTTTATTGTTGCTGGTCGCTGGAGCTTTTGGCCAAATTGCATTTCGAACATAATTTTCATATGTCGCTCTGGCAGTTATAATCACGTTCACAGCTCGTTAGCTGAATGCGAATACAAATAAAATTACCAAAAAACCAAATAATAAAAAAACCCGATCCCAAATTCGAGCCACAACCCACCTGTAGCTCCTCCGCACTGCCTGTATGGCCATAATTGTTGGTCGGTAACCAGCATATCGTATGAGGAGGAGGAGTGTGTGGATGCCTAGCTGGCCTGGCCATCACCATATTGACCATTAGGCGGGCCGAGAGTGCGTTTTGCATTTTGTGCATCTTCATCGATTTCACCATTTGGCGCGCGGCGCATAATTGGCCAGGCCAAGACCGCAAGATCCAAGACGGGCCACGACCATCAGGGGTGATGCACTAAAAGAATTTATATAAAATATGTTATTTTAATTGAGACATTTTGTTTGAAGAAAGACACCATTCTAATTGAAGAAGACCAGACGGGATTATTTATTCTAAAATAGTTATCCTGAATATATGTTTTTCCTCTGTGTATGCGGGATCACAGCCAACAGCACGTTTTTCTTAGCTTCCACTGATGATTACCGATATTGCAGGCAGTGAAAAATGCGTTGGATGCGTGGAAAAGTTTTCTGTTTTCTTCCACCCAAAAATCTGGGGGTTAGGTAAATTCCCTCCATTCCGCTTGATTTCATGCCAGACAAGTGGAAAATGGGTGGCTCCCAAGAGAAACTATTGTGGCTCCAAAGGAATTTCATAAGAACGACTGAAATTAATTGTAAAGTCATTAATTAATTTTAAGGTACTGCTATAGGACAAACATTTAAAGAATTTTATCAGGAAATAGGTAAGTTTTGAGTAGAAAACTTGAAAAAAATATTATATTGGTCGGAAATGCTCTTACTTTCAAGATAATACAGACACTAGCTTGGGACTATTGCAAAAATCACATTATACCGAATTGGTCTGATACTTAAATTCCTATAAGGATCGGTAAAGAATATCCATTTGTTTGTATTTCATTTGTAGGTGCCATAACTATAATGAATTGAGGGGATGAATAATTTATATCGGATATGGCCAACGACATCTGATATTTGCTGCATTTGTATATCCCAATATCTAACATACAGAAGTTAGCTATCTATTCTCTATACTTGTGAACTTTTTTAGAAAAAATACAAAAAAAATCACATTTTTAAATAGGCGCCTTCTTTAAGCCATGTCGAGTTGGTTTTTAATTGCTTGATCTGGTAGCATTTTTATAAACCTGGCTTTTATTGTTTGTTGATACGGCAACGCCATTACGCAGTCACAGTTTAGAATAAAAAAGTCACGACTTAAGGTACCAACCTAAAATACAGCTTCAACGGATTAAACCAAAAGGAATTAAAAAAAATCTAAAACAACTAGACAGAGTATATATATTTTCTTTATTTAAATTTTTAGTTCTCTATTACCGTTAACTTATCATGGCGGCATTTCCGACCCCGCTGCCCAGTGCTGTTAACGCTATCAGCTGGTGGTAAGTACATTTCAGCTGGTAATGCTGCATGCAACGCGCATGTACAAACCGGGTAAGGGATCCAAGCTTTAGATGAACAGAAAGCTTGGACGGTGGAGCAGCCAACTCGAACCCCAGCGAACCTGGCTCGATGGTATAAAACTCGATTGAAAACAAATTGTATGGAACACAACGCAACACTTTCTAACGGTAACGGTTACGGGTCGGATGCGCGATTTGCCAGACTAGAGCCACCGTCACCGCACCGCCGCCGCCGCACAAACAATAATAATGAAAAGCGCCAGACAAAAACCAAAAAGCTAATTGGCCGCAAACCGCCAAGTGATTAATTCATATCGACTGCCAAACGCGTAAATATTTGCATATCAATCGACTAAGTTTTCCGGACTTGCGAGGTGGAAATTAAATGAAACCCAAGCACTGCCCAGTAGTGTAATAAAATCAAAATAAATTGAAAGCAAAAAATCCTTAGTACACTTACACGGACATCCCCGCCGCCGAGGGTGTGTGAGTGACTCTTTGTGTGTGTTGGTGTGTGCGCATGCGCCAGCTGGAGTTTCTGTGCATTAATTGCTTTCCTGCCAGCCATTTGAAGTTGCAATTGCGATACGATCGGACGGTAGGTGGCTAACAAGTTTCGTTACGCTTTGATTTGGGCTTGGCCTTAATTTAATTCTTATGTTTTTTTCATTGGTTTTTGTCTTCTTTGTGCCGGTCGTGGCTCTGGTTATTGTCAACGACACCCACCCACTACCAACACACACACATACACATACACAGACACAGGCCAAATACCCAGGCAGACGCCCCCACAGCCCCCTTTCAACCACCCGCACATTTACTACGCGCGCTTTGCCGCAAAAGCTCTGCCTCTGCGACGGCGTAAGCTTTTTCTTTCATTCAAGTCACCGCTGCAGCCGCCTGCCGTTATTCTGCGTGAAAGTTAATTCCGTTTACTATCGGCATTCATCAACATCATCATTATACCATTCATCATTATCATCGTCATCATCAACGGGGGAGCCCGCTTGCCGTCCCCCTGGGCAACCAAAAACCACCTTTCTAGCCACCCCCCTTTGGGCCACCTTGCCCTTTTGCCGGCTTTTTGTGCAAAGCATTTAAGCAGTAATTGACATGCATTCGCCGATATGTGTTGACAGATAAACTACTCGCACTCGCACTCGTACTCGTCCGCCCACTCTCATATTTCCCATTTTCTTTATTTTCTCGCTGCCTTTCCCTTTCAAAAGGGGAAATGTGGGTGGGTTTTAGAGACAGGGAGTGACGAGGGGATTATTATTATGGTGGGGATTAGGGGAGTGTCTGCCGCGAAGCCCAATTTTCATCATCTTGAGTGCGGCTTAAAATATTGCCAAGGTGCCGTGCCACTAGCGGGGGTGGCAAGCGAAACCGAATCAAGTCAATGGCTCGGATTCGGTCTTGTACATTAAATTAAAATCCAAATATACGGTAGTTTTAATGGAGGGCTTAGGACCTCAACTAAAACCTAAGCCTGAGCGTTAAAGTGTTAAACAAGCCATAATAACGATGCCACAAAATGAAGCCTTGAAAACCACATAACCGCATTAAGTAGCGAATGCATCTTTCAAACACGTTCTTGATTAGAACTTCTGGAGTGTGGAATGTCATTTTCAGGGCACGTTTTAGTTTTATCTCTAAACATGCTTTGCTAATTAAAAAAGTATTGTATTAAAAATGCTATAATTGGAATCTCTATAAATAGAAAGGACTCCCTTAGATCACTTTTATATTCAGCGTATAAATTACGTTTGAGGAAAAGTGTAATCCGCTTTTTGGCTTAACATTTTTCTCCAGCTCATGGCAGAGAGAAGGATACCAAATTGCGCTAACTTAATCAGAGCGACGTGCAATTACTTGCATTAGAGCATTTCCAGCTCGTCCTGCTGCGTCTCCGACTTCGTTACGGTCTCCTGGGCAGCTCCTTACCGCCACCTCCTTGGATCGGCTCTAGTTGCATTTGTGCCTCACCGTTCTACCTTTTGTCATTCATCGCGCCTTTCAACAGCTCGCCGAGAACTGAGAGGCAACGACAGCAGCAACGTCGAGAAAATATCGCACTTAAATTGCACTTAATGAAGCTGCATCATCACATTTTGCATTTCATGCTAAAGAGCACTGAGAGAAAATAGCTGACAATCTTCCTGAAATAAGGCATATATCCTAGTTCATTTTATAAAGTTACTTCCAGTGGAGTCTCTGTATAAATAGGGGTACTGGTACTGAGTCACTCCATTGCCATTTCTTCCCGTACGTGAGCGGATTCCTGACTCGGGAACAATGACCCAGCCACTTGCATTCAACAGACAAATGAGTGGAAATTATGCCAAGACACAGGCAATTAATAAGTAAAGAAAAGCTACGTAAGCCTCCCTCCCGTACTTCCGCCGACCATCCTGACTTTTGTCTCCGGCCACCTGCTGTTAGCCACCTTGGGTGATTACAGACACTTGAGAGAAGGCATGTGACTCTTCACCCCATTTCCCACTCGGGCTTACACCTCCAGCATCACCTCAATCCGATGGAACGTCTCATTTACATGCTTGCATCGAGGGCGTCGAGTGTTTGCCGCCGGCAATCCATAATAATCTCAGGTCGGTATCCACTGCTCGAAATCTTTCCATTTCCATCGACTGTCTGGTTCTTCTGCCATTGTCTTCGGGCCCTGAACCATAATTGGGTTTGGCCGGGTATCTTGATTTCAATTTAATGACGACTTTTAAGATTGATTGGCTGCGATTTAAAAGAAAGATGATTGTTAGTCGTTAACCACATTTGCATATTTTATTTAATTATAATGGTGATATATATTCTTTGATGTATTAACCAAAAACTTGTTAACTAAAACTTAAACATATTGCGGTTGGAAATTTAATTTTGATAAGTCTTTCCTTAATCTTGGAGATGCCTTTTCCCCCGAATTTCCTAGCTAACACGTCCTTTTCAAATACCTCTTTGAATATGTGAAAGAGGACCCCCCATGTGAGTCAAATATTTTGGCCAGGTCACCGCAGAATATCAACTAATAAACATAAGAGAACACGCAAGTGGTCATGAGATTGAAATTGGTGGGCAAATACCACAGCTGTGACCATGCCACACTCAGTTGCACAAACCGGAATACATCAGCACATGCGTACACCCAAGCACACACCTCACACACTCACACGACAATCAATATAAACGCATTTTCATAATTAATCAATGCTGAATAATTCGTCAGAGAGAGCCAGTCAGGCTATGTTGTGACACGGGAAGGATGAGCAGGGTGTGTGGGTGGGAAGCGTGTGTGTTAATAAGCAAATCTCAGAGGTTTGTTTTGGCTTTTATCGGTGGCTGTGGCGGCTTTGTGGTAAACAGATAGATGGAATATCTATCCGAATCCCACACACTCGCCGTCGCTTTTCGCACACATGGATTGGCAGTGGCAGTGGCAGTGGCAGTGGCAGGGCGACGGCAAAAAGCCAAGCCAACTGTGAAAGCCGCATTTACATTAGCATCCCAATAAGCGATAGTAAATGACTAAAAATATTTGTGAACTTTACGGATATAAATAAGTGGTGGTTTTCAAACTAAAAAAAGAAAGGAGGTCAATATAATGAAAAAGTTGTGAATGAAAGTTCTAAGATTGGAAAAGATATTTTAAAAATATTGTACGCCCTATAAGCATTCCTCCATCCACTGTATGGTGTAAACGGTCTTCTAATAACCTCATTAGGTAATTTGACTTTCGTCAAAGTTCTCGTATTACAAAAATACCATCATCGGCAGAAAAAAAACCCGGTTAACTAAATGACTAAAGCTTTTCCCAGACCAACTGTGCCACATTTTGTGCCACTTCCCTCAAGTCCCTGGAGCTGGGCCTTCCACAACAGCCTCCCCGTCCAGAGTTCTTTGTGTGTGGCATGCTTGGCGTATTATGTGTATTTAAAGATCATTAGTGCGCAATTTATATGTAGATATTCCGGAATATATCGATTTCCACCAGTTGAGCGGGCTGAGAGGGCTTAATGCCAGCTCCAACGTGTGGCGGCGGCATTGTTAAGAATGATTAAGAGGCTTCGATGCCATCAGCGGGCATGAGAGGTTGAACCATGGGCTGAGGGCTGTGGGCGGTGGGCGGTGGTTGGTGCTTCGGGGTTGGAGGTCTTAAGGCGGTGTCAAGGCCAAGCGTCAAGACATGTGTTCCCTGGTGGGGCACTATACCTTAATCGAGGCTTAGCCGGATGTGAGGCCAAATGGGAAAAATGGAACCAAAATGGCAGAAAAATGGCATGTTACTCAGAACGATGAATTGGCTGAAATAAAGTTAAGAAGTCACGATAAAAAATCATGATTTTTATAAAATAAGCCATTACCATTTTTTTAATTTAATCAATTGTGTTTTTTGACCCCACTTTCTCTGTGAAAAACACAACCATTTCCCTTTGACCTTTTTCTGTAAACGTTTGCTTATTTGCCCCAAAGGCCCCAAAGTATGCAATGAAAAATCGTTCGATTACCTTGCCACAATTTAAGCAAATATTTTTTACCTGGCCTTCACGTTCCACCGCCCACCACCGCGCCACCCCGCCATATATCGCTGTCAATTTTCCGATAGCGATCAAGATTCCATTAAATGTATATGAGCGAGACTTTTCCGCCATCAACTGTCACTGAGTTTTTGCATACATTTACATAAAAATGCAGGAGGTGCGCCCCGGTCCAGATAGAGCGTATTAAATGCACGTCCCGGGCGGAAAAAGGCTTACAGATTAAATTAATGTTGCTGGGGGAAAACAATATATGCGCCAGTTGTTGCCACACACTCGCTCTAATGAAGTAACATTCGCACACTCCCAGATACGCACGCACACACACAGATACACACGTAGACACACACAAGCATAGCGAAGCAAATAGCGAAAATTCCATGGAAGCTCTTGTGGAGGAAGCTGAAAAAAAGAAGCAAGAACCAGCCATAAATATTTTTCGAAATAAATTCTCGTTTACAAATTATGATTTTATGACTTTTTGATGGCGCCGCCACAAAACCCACACTTACGCAATTCCGCAGGAACACACACAGACACACATACGCAGGGTAATATATTTCCGCTCACAGGAAAAGAGAAGAGCAATGGCAACTGGGGACGGGCGAGTGTAAAGCCGAAGACTCTGAGGCAAAACGCTTTACGTATTTATGGCAATTTCGCATTGGGTCCTCACACTCCGGCGCTTTATACCCGCACATCGATACAAAGGGAATCCTGCCACCCGAAAGGCCCACTTTATGCCAGAGTTTGCATTAAAAAAATTGCCTCAAAAAACAAAGCAAAAAGAGAACCTTAAAGCGGCGCCCAAAAAAAGTTATTACACAAAAGCGCGAAAAAATTTTTGTCCGAGTTGAATGCAACTTCCATGTGGCAGGGTGTGTGTGTGTGTGATTGTGTGTTGCAGCAGCTGCTGCCACTTCCCAGCATTTGTGTGCCATTTTTTGTCTGATTTTTGCGCTGCCTACTTTCGGGCGCATAATTTATGACCGCCCGGCATTAAATTAGCCAAAGCGCAGCATGAAAAAGCGGCGACAAGCTCCGTCCGACGTCCGGCGCTTATTAGGCCCCGTAGAATATTGCCAGGACTGAGGATGGGGGCGGAGAGCTAGGGGGCGTGACACACATCCGTACAAATAGTTTCAATCTTTTTTGGCCAGAGACAGCGGGGCGGTTCCTAATATTTTGCATTCATTTGGAAGAAGTTTCCTCTTTTTTTTGTTGATTGCCAACATAAAGTAGATTTTGGTGATTCGATTGGAGAAGGGTCTCCATTTGCAGTTTATCAAACATTTATTTGGGCCTGGGTTTTTATAGATTTTAGATTCATGCAAATAAAGTATAGAATTGGAATTTCCTACTTGTATTTATTTGATTTATACTTTTCGGAAGAGAAATTGTAGAACAATGAGAAGATTTCTGATAATTTATGCACTGCGAAATTGGAGATTGGAAATTGGAGCACCAAAAGTAGTAGAATAATTCAGAATTATTTGTGGAATTTATGTGTATATTAATAGCAAAAAGGATAAAGAAAGGTTTAAGGTCTTTAAACCTGTAGTTCCTTAACTTTTTTATCAAATAACCTCAACTCTGCTAAAGCAATGCATTTTTTCCATTTTTTCTAAAGCTCGCACTGAAGGTCCAAACGGAATCCATTATTTGAACCCATTTCCTTAATGTATTTCTCAAACTTTCGCAGACTCACCAGGCGGCCCTCGTTTGTCACCCTTTTTCGAGCGAGTGTGGTGTGTGTGTTTGTGTTTCGGGTTTGTTTGGTTGTGTTTACTTACAATTATGAGCGTGTTGATGACAACATTTGCCAGCGTCTTCGTCCTTGGTCCTTCGTCGTTCGTCTTGCCTCCCGCGTCCCTCAACCCACGTCCCACGTCTCAAGCAGCCAGCCACACACTTGGAAAAGTTTTATATAAATTTTTGCCAAGTCTTTGGAGGGTGCCTTGAGCTGCGGCATTGCAATAATAATTACAAATGTTGCACAATAAATTGCAGAGTAAACAGACTTGCTGACGTTGACATCGACGCCGGCAGAGACGCCTGCATCCGAAGCAGAATCTGAATCGGAATCCAGAGAAGGACCAGGACCAGGAGCAGGACCAGAAGCAGAGGCAAAATTACTTCCTGCTGAATCGTAGCGGAAATGTACATACAAATGGCACTCACACTGGCGCAATCACAATCCCAGAAACAGGATGTGTCTGACTGGAGCAGTCCTTTTCCGGCTGAGAGCGTGAGCACAAAATCGAATTCGATGTTCGCTCTAAACTGCAACTGGTGGGGGAAGTGGGGCAGCGTCCTTGTGGCCTCCCCCCAGCCACCATCCACCAGCCATTTGGAGCAAACTCTGACAGGACTTGTGCTCCTCTTAGGAGAGTGGCAACTTGTCAAATAGAAAATCATAGAAAAAAAGTCCCGCGGCGGCGACAAGATGCGTAATTGCACAGCTCCGAGCGGAGAACTGTTGCTCCGCCAAGGATGCCGAAAGGCTATGTTTGTGTTAGTGTATGTGTGGGGAAGGATGTGGCCGGATATGGGAGGATGTGTGCCCCAAATGCCTTTTTGCATTCCACATTTCCATTCCATCCACCCTCCAGTGGTGTTGCCACATTCTCGCGTCCCCTCCCGCGTCCTGTCCCAGAGAATGCAATAAATCCTGGACTGGCAAAACAATGACAAATGTTCTCGCTTCCGTTCTCCATATTTGTGTGTCTGTCTGTAATGCTGTGTGTGCCTGTGACTATCTATGTTTTTGCTCAGTTGTCATCCGCATGCCGGACATTTAATTTGATATCCGCTTATTGCCAGCAATTCCCTCCAACTTGTGCCAACTGCATGTCTAAATAGACTCAATTGGGTATCGTTTCTCGCCGGAATTTCGAATCGTTCCCAAACGATATGTGATGTTATCTTAATGGCTTAAAAGGATACGGCAAAACATTTACACAGCCGCTCCTCAATTTATGCAAATGAACTGCAAAAAGTTTAATTACCGTTCTCGTATCTAAAACAATTAGTTCTACACGACTTGACATCCGTTTAGCTGTCATGTTTTGCTAAATGTTTTACAAATGTCTGCTAGCATTATAAATTGGGTTAGATTTTATTAATGTTCATGAATTTTTAAGTGAAATTTACGAGTATGTGTCGGATGTTGTTATTAATTGGAAACATAACGATTGCCCAATATTGAATTCTAATATTTGTTGATTTCCTCTTCACAGCCTGTGTTGGCGGTTGCCATGTAGAGCCTCCACATCTCAGCCTGCAACCTAAGCCAGAGCGGAGTCATGGTGGAATCTTCGAGCCTGGGGCGGACCCCGCCCTCGGCCCAGCAGCCCATTCCGCAGCAGCATTCACCCTCGCCATCGGGAATGCGATGCGGAAATATGGAGACGCGGGTGCGTGGAGCCTGGTACCGCGTCCTGGTCACCCTCGAAACGGACTTTCTGGCCGTCAGCCTGGACGAGTCCTGTGAGGCGTCTCAGCAATCCAATGATGGACAATCGACCACTTTAAATGGAACTTTGGGGTGAGTTTGGAACTTTTGTATCAAATTTGAAATATTAAGTATACGTATTATTTCGAAAATATTACGTATACGCTAAGGTATTTTCTATAATTTTATAATAAAATATTTTTAAAATACTTTAATATTTTTCAGGAGCAATCACAGTGGCGGAGGCGGTGGAGCCGGCGGGGGCGGGTCTGGTGCCTCCGGACAGAATGGTGGCCTGCCCAACTCCGCCTCGCTGCAGGGCATGAGCGGTGTGCCCGACACCGAACTGGACGGATCGACGGTGGGCAACGACAACGGTGACCTCTGCCTGAACAACAACAACAATGCCGGCGACGGGGGCGGCATGGATATGTGCGACGTACCTGACCATGTGGCCAACCAGAAGCGGCATGTGCGCATCATCAAGACGGACAACAACGGCCTGGGCATCTCGATCAAGGGCGGTCGCGAGAACCGCATGCCGATCCTGATCTCGAAGATATTCCGGGGCATGGCCGCCGATCAGGCCAAAGGACTGTATGTGGGCGACGCCATCCTGACGGTGAACGGCGAGGAGCTGCGCGACGCCACCCACGACGAGGCGGTGCGCGCCCTCAAGCGCTCCGGTCGTGTGGTGGATTTGGAAGGTGGGTACTCGCACATTTTGATACATTTGTTACCCCTTGGCCAGAATGTCAAATTGTTATTTGCCTAAAGCATTTTGCACACACGGCGAGATGCAGGAGTGGGCTGTGTGCCTGCTGCCAAAGGGAAGAGCTTAAAAAACGCGAGTCAAACTAACAAGTATATGTGCAACATCGCGAGTTTTTGGGCACAGTGGGTTGGGCAATCGAGAGAGGTATTTAAAAGTTGTTGTTCTAAATTTGTTTCATAAATCCTAGATCACAAACAAGCTCATAAAATATGGAATGTGCCACTAACAAAGTTTGAACTGCCAGTTAGAATTTCTGCAAAACTAAAATCCATCTTAAAACTAAAATCTCCTTTTCAGAAAGCATACATTTTTAATGTTTTTTATCCGCTACTTGTTTTTGTGATAAATTGGATCTTTGATTCCCACCCAACCCGGAGCATAAATGCGGAGATAATCTTTTACAAACTTGTTCATCCGTGATTAATTGACTGACAGTAGCAATTCCATATTATTTTTATTTTTTGCGCTGTCGCTGTGGCATCCATCCCATGGTGGAGTAGCGAACTGGAAAGGCGGAACAGAGGGTTTTAGTGCAAATACATACGTGGGATTACTCAGCAAAACATGCGACTGCCAGTAGCAGTACTGGCAGTGGCAGTGCCACTGATGCCACTATTGCCACTGTTGCAGCTGTGTTCTGTTATAAATCCCCACCAGCAGCAGTCAACTTGCCCCGCACTCCACATATAGCTGCCTCGTCCTAGTCGTCCCCCCGTGGCAGCTATACCCCCCTCAGATATTCACCAAGCAATGTTGACTGTTAGCTGTTGACTGCCGTTAGTTGCGCTGGTTTGTTGGCTGGTTGGTTGGCTGGCTGGTTGCTGGTTCGTTGCCTGGTTTGTTTGCCCCGGCTTGGCAATGAGTAATGAGAAAAGTTTTCTTTCCATTTGATCAAATGCCCCAAAAATACATAGTCGCTGGTTGTGGGTGGTGGCAACTGGCAAGAGGCGATGGGAGTTCAGAGTCCGGAGCTGGGAGCTGCGAGTTGGGAGTTGTTGGTGGGGAGAGATGCTGGGGATACGCATTGCATACCCAACTGTCTGAGTGGCTGACAGGCAGAAGCTGAAAGACATAAATAAGCCAAGGGTTATAGGTGATGAAAACGGTCGGCTATAGATACAAAGGCAAAATAATTATCAAGTCTTCCTTGCAGCATTGCAAACTGGAAAGTCATTTAAGAAAGTGAGTGAGGAGCCCTAATTGAAATTTTTGCAAAGCTGCAAGTTTTTCTCGAATCATTTATTTATTTTGATAAAAATTTGTTCCTTTTCTTTATTGATGTTTGTATCAATAGTAAATAAAAGTCTCTCTTGGATTTCAATAAATAATGATTTTGCAGTTTCTGGCAAAAAATGAAAAATATAAATCAAAAATTGAAGAGAAAGTTTGCTCTCGAGTTCAAGAATAATTAAATTTCGGGCACAGACTCCATGGGTCCTGTTACAAACCAAATGCCTAATCATGCAAGCACTTCGTAATTATCATCTTAATTATAATCACAGACACACAGCAAGGACAATGACTAATCAAAGTGCTTTCGAAAAGTTGGAGCATCATTTCCTGTTCATCCCCATTCAGTTTTTGTTTTGCTTCTTGGCTCGACTGCTCGCAAAACACAATAAACAATAGTAAGCATCAATTAGGCGATGTATGGGTGGGATGTCCTTGCTCACACACACGCGCGAACGCAGGACAGACAATGGTTAACAAACACACATGTGCATCGGAGGGGGGCGTGACCCAATCACAAGCCAAACCATTTGGCATAAACAATGCAATGAACCGTGCACGACAATTTTGCTGAAACAACTTCCTCTGCGAATCGATGGGCTCTACAGGGGGGCAAAGGATATAGAGGGAGGTATTGTCGATCAGGGACGGGAGGAATAAGGAGGGGAATGGGGCATGCTCTCCGACACAGCCAATTCCATTTCCTTGACACACACATTTCCTGTGCACCAGCTGCTCCGGCAAAACAAACGCTTCAATTACTCCGTTTATGCAAGGTATTAAAGTATTGCCCAGAAATCTGAAAAGGACACATATCCTCAAGTATCCTGGGTAGTATTCTCTGTATCCTTTTCCCAGAAGAGTGAAAAAGAGTAAGCTCAAAAATTAACAAGAGCGAAAACATTTTAATGCGTCAGTTTACAAGTTACGTATATTTGTCTTTTAATTTCGTTTCACAAATCCCGAGAATCCTTAGATCCTTCTGAGGCGCTCGCTCAAGGGCCGACGTGCCTGCTCCACGGCCAGAATGAGGCGGCCGAACTGTGCTCCCCTGGCGCCCAATGGCAGCAGGATGAGGCGCCCACTGGCCAGCTCATTCGTCAGCGACTCCTCCACCAGTTCCACCTGCGACTCTTCCAGATCCAACTCGTTCTCCGGCTCGCTGAGTTCGGGCACGCCGTAAGTGGCAGCTGGTGGTCCATAGGTTCCTGCTGGGGTCACAACCTTAACCTCCGCCTCGGGTTGGGCGACTAGCTCCGGCTCTGGCTCTGACTCCGACTCCGTTTCCGCTTGGCCCAGGGCAGGGACATCAGCAACAGGCTGCTCGCCGGCAGCAGCAACAACACCATCGGCGGCGAAATCCTCGACGGCCTCGAGCGTGGGTGGCTGAAAGTCACGGGCGGGGGCCTGGGCTACCACCTCCACGGTATCCGGCTCCAGAGGCTCCTGCTCGGGGGCTCCATAGGTGTTGGCGGGCGTGCGAAGGGCCACCTCCAAATCCGTCTCGGTCTCGGTCTCTGTTTCCGCTTCCGTTTCCGCTTCCTGCTGCTCGGTGGTGCTCAAGGGCTCGGTGTTCTCGATGGCTTCCACGGCACTTGGCGTGGTTGAGGTGGTGGTGGTGGTGCTCAGTGGTTCTGTCTCCAATTTGGGCTGAACTTCGCCGGGAAGATTAAACGGAATTCTTGGCCGGAAACCGGCAGCTGGATAGGGGGTTGAGGAGTACTCCACTTGGCGTTGGCTTTTCGCACGTCGCTGCGGCATGGCCGAAACGGAGGCGAAGATGGCCAAAAGGCCTAGGGCCAGGATCATGACGGATTGCCTCTGCATGTTGAGTACTGGACGAGTGCTAACGGTTTGTGCTGCCGGCTGCTGTGGGTGCTGCACTATATATGCGAAAAATAAAAATTATATATACGCCTGGTATGCCTGGCCGATTCTCCATCAGAATTCAGTAACGGTCGCAAGGTCGCCTTCGCCATTGGGTTATGATAACTCACCCGATCCCAGGCTCTTGTCAGTCATTGCAAATCAGTATCCGAATCCGAGTCTGAATCGGACTCGGAATGGGAATGTGGATGGGACAACTGACAATATTTGCGCATTTAAAAGCGTATCGTGGCCCATCAAAGCAGCCATCAAGCTCAATGTTAATGTCGCTTTAATATCAACAACCCAGCCCGGCTCCACCGTCTCCATCGCCTCCGCCCGGCAAACTCCCGGCTCCATCTCGGGCTTAGCCCTCCAAGACTCACGTCATCGATGACAACGTGCCTCGCATTTCGGAGAGCCTCAAAATCTCAGAGTCTCTGACTCGCATTTAATTTTCGGCCCCGCACATGTCCATGTCTCGGAGCTACGGGCTCGTGCTGATCCATTTCGCCGCCTTTTCTGGGCCAATTATAGGAAACTATTTTAATGGAATTTTAATAAAACCACGAAGGGGGTTTACCCTGCTTGTTGTTATAGCGTAATTAGGTTTATTTATTTATTTTAAACTTCTTTAAAGTATACAAGTCTAGAAATATGGGTTAATAATCCAATATTTTCCTTAAGATTTCCAATATTACAGCTTCTGAGGACGATCCAGACTTTCAGTTTCTTAAAGCCACTATTTAAAACTTTAATCTAAAACCCCATCTGCATCAATACATCTTTCTATTCAAACCGCATCCATTAGCCAATTTACCCAACTGCTCAAGTTGGCCAAAACCGAATTTGCCTTCATTGCTGCTCGTTTTATTGTTGTGGAGTGAGCATTTTGATTTTCGGCTTTTTGGTTTGCGGTCGTTTTCATAATTTTCAACGGTGTGTTCATTAAATTAAAGTGGCCCAGATCTATAAGCACGCAAAGTGGCGCAAATGTAATCACAATTTCAAAAGCCTTTAGCCATGAATGGGCGACGACATGCTTAACAGCTCGGGACTGTGACTATCCTGCCCTCCTGGCCGCCTGGCCTTCTAGCCGCCTAGCCTCATGCCGCTTTTATACTTTCTTCACTGAGCTCTTGATTCGAACTTCAATTTACAAGTTGGCCAAGTTGTTTGCCAAGCTCCGCTGGCCGCGCTGTGCGCTGGCACAACTTTTGGCCCAAAGTATTTGCACCCGGGCAGCCGTCTCATTGTAATTTAAATAAGCCATGGGGATGAGATTTTCTAATGGCACTGGGGCTTGAGGAGAGAAGAGGGGGCGGGGTGGGGGTTGGGCGAAAGGGGAGTCCTGCAACTGGATTCCAACTCCGACTGCCAAATGTCAGCGACAGATTCCGTAGATGGCGACGAAGGCGACGACAGTTGGCTTTGCTCACCGCCCAGAAGTCCATTAGCAATGGTTTTTACAGCTTGGCACACATTTGCAGAGCCACCCACTGACCCACCCACTGGCAGAACCAACCCAATAGCACCACCCAAGTGGCTCCTACTTAACCAACCTGCCGCAGGAGCAGCCCACATTTCCTCCCCAGGAGCGCGTGAGATTTTACTCGCAAAAGTTTTGCGCAAAGTTTGTTTTAACGCACGATTTGCCGAATTCCGAATGCCGCCTGCTGTTGATATCATATTCCGACTGGCCACGCCCCCTTTTTACAGCCTGCCTCCTTGATTTATGCTCCTGGCCTGGCCGAAAGCGCTTGGGGGATTTTCAGGATTTCCTTTTGTCGACAAAGGTGTAAAAAAGTTTTTTTCATTCGGTTTGGTTGCGAATTAAGTGGGGTAATGTGGTAAAGGCTAAGAGTGGGTTGGTGGGAGCCAGAATAAATGCGTTTTGTGTAATAATATTATTGTTCAAATGATCTTTAAAGGGAAGCCGGGAAATTACATTTAATGAAAAAAACAATAACATTTTTTTAACCAAAATCTTGAAGCTTATATTTTCATAGGTATATTTGTAGGAAGAAAAAAACAATAATTTAGAGGCATTTTTAATTTATTGCTATAAGCCATTATATCAGAGGATTACTAGGTATTTAATTTGTAAATTTCATTTGAAAAATAACCATTATCCCTGACCACAATTAAAAGCCATGAAATATGAAGCAAACACTTTATTCTCGTAAAAGGGGAAAACAAATTTCTACAGAGCCTTAAAGCTCTAGAGCTGTTCAGCTCCATTTACTTAACCCACATGCTGTAAGGAC
This sequence comes from Drosophila pseudoananassae pseudoananassae, assembly GCA_018153035.1. NCBI lineage: Eukaryota > Metazoa > Arthropoda > Insecta > Diptera > Drosophilidae > Drosophila > Drosophila pseudoananassae. The sequence continues at coordinate 232,626 of JAECXR010000044.1, read as the reverse complement.
TAAGCAAATCCTTCAGTTTAATCTTCAGCTGAATGCCCTGTAATGCCATATTTATTTGAGAAATGTAAGCGCAAAATATTCATACTTAAGCAGCTCACAATTGTGGCCTGTGGTAGTTTTTCGCCAACTTTTCCATAACTTGTTTATTTTTCCAGAATTGTTTTTTAGCTCACAAACAAACAATCTCACATGCATAGTCACAGGCACACACACGATGGACCAACTTTATTTACACTTAAATGCAAAAATTTGCACAACTTATTACAGTTGTTATTGTTGTTTTCGTAGTTGCATCTAAACTTTTAGCGCTGCTCGTAGCTCGTTACTAGTTTGTCGTTTTTTCGGTTTTTGTTTGCTTTCTGCTGCAGTCCACTCTGCTCCAAAATCTACGCCAGCCACGCCTCTCTTCCTTCGCTGGCCAGGCTTCATCAGATTTTGCGCCTGGCGCTATGCAACAATTTTTTATTGCCCCGTTTGTTTGGCCGCTTGTTTGTCGTCGTCGTCGTCGTCGTCGGTTGCATATTTGTGAAATGCAAATGTTTGCAAAACTCCAAGAAGGAGGATGCGAGTGGTAGAGTAGTAGAGTAGCGGTGCGGCATTCTCTTAACCCTTTAGTGCCCGCAAATGCCAAGCAATTAGCAAGTGAGTGGAGTGTGTGGGTGGGTGGATGGCCAGAATCTCTGCATATCGCATTGCCCATCCGCCATGTGGCCGTCTGCTCTAATTAGTTGTGCTAAACACACGAATTGAGTTGGACAAACCGCCGCCAACCGTCAGCCGATGGCATTAAGTGTGAAAATTGAATTTCCAAATCACTCGAACGGCAAACGATGTCGCCAACAACAACAACACCAACAACAACAATAATAATAACGACAGCAACAACAAGAACATCAACGGCAACAGCAAACGGAAATTGTGCAAATTTTGTGGGCGGAATTCCAAGTGTGGCAAGTGGCATGGCGGGGTTTTGGTTTGGGGCTATTCTGAGGCTTGCCAGTTAGATATGCGACTAGGAGTGAGATGGGGTTACCCTCAGATCTCTCCCGACTCTCCTACTCCTACTATTCCCCATACCTATAGCGAAAGGAAGGCACCTGGCATCGTCATCAGCATTTGCATGGAAGGTGCACAGTGGAAAGTGGGATATCAGAGCAATTACAGTACTTTTTGTCCAAACTGTTAAGCAATTCGATTATTTATAAAAAAAACTTTATGCTTTTAGTTCATTTGGGATAACTGACATTTGCAGAAGAGATTTATAAAGTTGAATAAATATTTGGCTAAAATGACTTCCTAAACAAACATCCCAAAGGTTCGGTTTCAAAGCTAAAAATACTAAGTTTAAAATATTTAAATTTATTTCTTATAACAAAACCCCACTGTGCCAAAGAGTTTGCCTTTAGACGTGGGTCTTTGGGTGTGCAAATCGAATAAAAATGGAGCGGAAACTCTAATGAATTTATGCCGCAGCGTTTGGCAAGACTTCTGTGGGAACGACTACAGAACTACTAGTATCCGCATCCGGTATAACGACGAGGACTCTAACTCTGACTGATTAAATGCTCTGTGTGTGTGTGCCACATACATATATTTAGGAGTGTGCATGTGCGAGTGTTGCACTGATGACACCACACTTCCTGTCCTGCAGCATCGCTGCATCCTGCATATTCATGTGATATCGTTTGATTTGCATCGATGTTTATATCCCTTTGGTGGGCCCCTGTGTTTGTATGTGTTTTGCAGTTAAATTCCTCCGCGAAGTGACGCCCTACTTCCGGAAGGCAAGCATCATCTCCGAAGTGGGCTGGGAGCTCCAGCGCGCTTTCCTCTGTCCACTGGGACCGGGCGTTCCCACCTCTCCGCCGGCACCAAAAACGACACCTCGGGCGGATACACGATACATTCCCCTGCAGCTGACGCATTTGGCCAGGAATCTCAAATACATCGATCCAGGTAAGTTGTCAGTTTCAAATAATATTGAATAATTGAAAATTGGATACCACTTTAACGTCAAGTTATAGTATTTAAATTTGATATTTAATTTAACTTTATTTTCATTTACTTTGAACTTTAGAGAACCGCTGCTTCGAGTTGCACTCCCCGGACGGAGTGCATTCGTGCATCCTGCGAGCCGCGGACTCGGCGGAGGCCCTCGTCTGGTTCAACGCCCTCCACTCGGCCATGGGCAACAGCACCCAACGGGCCTTAGCAGAGGCCAATCGGGCCCTGACCAATCTCATTGGTGAACTGAAGCACATTGGCTGGCTGAGCAAGCGGATGAATGGCGGCGGCAGCTCCGGTAGCGCCGGCGGCGGAGCAGCCAGTGGAGGCAGTGGCACCTCCACCAGCGGCGTGGCCGGCGAGCTGGTAAGTGTAAGTTGACCCCAAACCCCAAATATATTTATAAGGTTAATAATTTGTATAAAAATGGCATACATCAATGAATTGTTTTTAGGGACAGAGGGCCTTTTGGCAAAGAAAAAAACATATCTTTTAGGAATAGGCAAAACCATAGGTATGAGTTCTATCATAGGTATCAAATAAAAATTGGTACAGCGATGGCCAGCGATGGGGAATTTTATTTTATAAAATTTTTACACAATTTTACAATTTAATGGGGGTACCCCTAGAAAAAAAAATAGAAAAATTTAAAAACGACATTAAAGCAATGTTTTGAATGAGGAAAGTCGCTTTTGGGTTTGCTGATTACAAAATGGTACTTTGTTTCCTGATCGGATACAAATTGGCAGAGCTGTGGTACTTTGTTTCCTGATCGGATACAAATTGGCAGAGCTGTGGCCATCGGAAGGAGCAAAAGTGGGGACATTCGAAAAATCCACAACTTTATGGGGGTACCCCTAGGAAAAAATTCGAAAAATTTAAAAACGACATTTAAGCAATGTTTTAAATGAGAAATGTGGCTTCTGGGTTTGCTGATTACAAAATGGTACTTTGTTTCCTGATCGGATACAAATTGGCAGAGCTGTGGCCATCGGAAGGAGCAAAAGTGGGGACATTCGAAAAATCCACAATTTTATGGGGGTACCCCTAGGAAAAAATTCGAAAAATTTAAAAACGACATTTAAGCAATGTTTTAAATGAGGAATGTGGCTTCTGGGTTTGCTGATTACAAAATGGTACTTTGTTTCCTGATCGGATACAAATTGGCAGAGCTGTGGCCATCGGAAGGAGCAAAAGTGGGGACATTCGAAAAATCCACAATTTTATGGGGGTACCCCTAGGAAAAAATTCGAAAAATTTAAAAACGACATTTAAGCAATGTTTTGAATGAGGAATGTCGCTTTTGGGTTGGCTGATTACAAAACGGTACTTTGTTTCCTGATCGGATACAAATTGGCAGAGCTGTGGCCATCGGAAGGAGCAAAAGTGGGGACATTGGAAAAATCCACAATTTTATGGGGATACCCCTAGGAAAAAATTCGAAAAATTTAAAAACGACATTTAAGCAATGTTTTAAATGAGGAATGTGGCTTCTGGGTTTGCTGATTACAAAATGGTACTTTGTTTCCTGATCGGATACAAATTGGCAGAGCTGTGGCCATCGGAAGGAGCAAAAGTGGGGACATTCGAAAAATCCACAATTTTATGGGGGTACCCCTAGGAAAAAATTCGAAAAATTTAAAAACGACATTTAAGCAATGTTTTGAATGAGGAATGTCGCTTTTGGGTTTGGCTGATTACAAAACGGTACTTTGTTTCCTGATCGGATACAAATTGGCAGAGCTGTGGCCATCGGAAGGAGCAAAAGTGGGGACATTCGAAAAATCCACAATTTTATGGGGGTACCCCTAGGAAAAAATTCGAAAAATTTAAAAACGACATTTAAGCAATGTTTTGAATGAGGAATGTCGCTTTTGGGTTTGGCTGATTACAAAACGGTACTTTGTTTTCTGATCGGATACAAATTGGCAGAGCTGTGGCCATCGGAAGGAGCAAAAGTGGGGACATTCGAAAAATCCACAATTTTATGGGGGTACCCCTAGGAAAAAATTCGAAAAATTTAAAAACGACATTTAAGCAATGTTTTGAATGAGGAAAGTCGCTTCTGGGTTTGCTTATTACAAAATGGTACTTTGTTTCCTGATCGGATACAAATTGGCAGAGCTGTGGCCATCGGAAGGAGCAAAAGTGGGGACATTCGGAAAATCCACAATTTTATGGGGGTACCCCTAGGAAAAAATTCGAAAAATTTAAAAACGACATTTAAGCAATGTTTTGAATGAGAAATGTGGCTTCTGGGTTTGCTGATTACAAAATGGTACTTTGTTTCCTGATCGGATACAAATTGGCAGAGCTGTGGCCATCGGAAGGAGCAAAAGTGGGGACATTCGGAAAATCCACAATTTTATGGGGGTACCCCTAGGAAAAAATTCGAAAAATTTAAAAACGACATTTAAGCAATGTTTTGAATGAGGAAAGTCGCTTCTGGGTTTGCTGATTACAAAATGGTACTTTGTTTCCTGATCGGATACAAATTGGCAGAGCTGTGGCCATCGGAAGGAGCAAAAGTGGGGACATTCGAAAAATCCAAAATTTTATGGGGGTACCCCTAGGAAAAAATTCGAAAAATTTAAAAACGACATTTAAGCAATGTTTTGAATGAGGAAAGTCGCTTTTGGGTTTGCTGATTACAAAATGGTACTTTGTTTCCTGATCGGATACAAATTGGCAGAGCTGTGGCCATCGGAAGGAGCAAAAGTGGGGACATTCGAAAAATCCACAATTTTATGGGGATACCCCTAGGAAAAAATTCGAAAAATTTAAAAACGACATTTAAGCAATGTTTTAAATGAGAAATGTGGCTTCTGGGTTTGCTGATTACAAAATGGTACTTTGTTTCCTGATCGGATACAAATTGGCAGAGCTGTGGCCATCGGAAGGAGCAAAAGTGGGGACATTCGAAAAATCCACAATTTTATGGGGGTACCCCTAGGAAAAAATTCGAAAAATTTAAAAACGACATTTAAGCAATGTTTTGAATGAGGAAAGTCGCTTTTGGGTTTGCTAATTACAAAATGGTACTTTGTTTCCTGATCGGATACAAATTGGCAGAGCTGTGGCCATCGGAAGGAGCAAAAGTGGGGACATTCGAAAATTCCACAATTTTATGGGGGTACCCCTCGGAAAAAATTCGAAAAATTTAAAAACGACATTTAAGCAATGTTTTGAATGAGGAATGTCGCTTTTGGGTTGGCTGATTACAAAACGGTACTTTGTTTCCTGATCGGATACAAATTGGCAGAGCTGTGGCCATCGGAAGGAGCAAAAGTGGGGACATTCGAAAAATCCACAATTTTATGGGGGTACCCGTAGGAAAAAATTCGAAAAATTTAAAAACGACATTTAAGCAATGTTTTGAATGAGGAAAGTCGCTTTTGGGTTTGCTAATTACAAAATGGTACTTTGTTTCCTGATCGGATACAAATTGGCAGAGCTGTGGCCATCGGAAGGAGCAAAAGTGGGGACATTCAAAAAATCCACAATTTTATGGGGGTACCCCTAGGAAAAAATTCGAAAAATTTAAAAACGACATTTAAGCAATGTTTTGAATGAGGAATGTCGCTTTTGGGTTGGCTGATTACAAAACGGTACTTTCTTTCCTGATCGGATACAAATTGGCAGAGCTGTGGCAATCGGAAGGAGCAAAGGTGGGGACATTCGAAAAATCCACAATTTTATGGGGGTACCCCTAGGAAAAATTCGAAAAGTTTAAAAACGACATTTAAGCAATGTTTTGAATGAGGAAAGTCGCTTTTGGGTTTGCTAATTACAAAATGGTACTTTGTTTCCTGATCGGATACAAATTGGCAGAGCTGTGGCCATCGGAAGGAGCAAAAGTGGGGACATTCGAAAAATCCACAATTTTATGGGGGTACCCCTAGGAAAAAATTCGAAAAATTTAAAAACGACATTTAAGCAATGTTTTGAATGAGGAAAGTCGCTTTAGGGTTTGCTTATTACAAAATGGTACTTTGTTTCCTGATCGGATACAAATTGGCAGAGCTGTGGCCATCGGAAGGAGCAAAAGTGGGGACATTCGAAAAATCCACAATTTTATGGGGATACCCCTAGGAAAAAATTCGAAAAATTTAAAAACGACATTTAAGCAATGTTTTAAATGAGAAATGTGGCTTCTGGGTTTGCTGATTACAAAATGGTACTTTGTTTCCTGATCGGATACAAATTGGCAGAGCTGTGGCCATCGGAAGGAGCAAAAGTGGGGACATTCGAAAAATCCACAATTTTATGGGGGTACCCCTAGGAAAAAATTCGAAAAATTTAAAAACGACATTTAAGCAATGTTTTGAATGAGGAAAGTCGCTTTTGGGTTTGCTAATTACAAAATGGTACTTTGTTTCCTGATCGGATACAAATTGGCAGAGCTGTGGCCATCGGAAGGAGCAAAAGTGGGGACATTCGAAAAATCCACAATTTTATGGGGGTACCCCTAGGAAAAAATTCGAAAAATTTAAAAACGACATTTAAGCAATGTTTTGAATGAGGAAAGTCGCTTTTGGGTTTGCTAATTACAAAATGGTACTTTGTTTCCTGATCGGATACAAATTGGCAGAGCTGTGGCCATCGGAAGGAGCAAAAGTGGGGACATTCGAAAATTCCACAATTTTATGGGGGTACCCCTAGGAAAAAATTCGAAAAATTTAAAAACGACATTTAAGCAATGTTTTGAATGAGGAATGTCGCTTTTGGGTTTGGCTGATTACAAAACGGTACTTTGTTTCCTGATCGGATACAAATTGGCAGAGCTGTGGCCATCGGAAGGAGCAAAAGTGGGGACATTCGAAAAATCCACAATTTTATGGGGGTACCCCTAGGAAAAATTCGAAAAATTTAAAAACGACATTTAAGCAATGTTTTGAATGAGGAAAGTCGCTTTTGGGTTTGCTAATTACAAAATGGTACTTTGTTTCCTGATCGGATACAAATTGGCAGAGCTGTGGCCATCGGAAGGAGCAAAAGTGGGGACATTCGAAAAATCCACAATTTTATGGGGGTACCCCTAGGAAAAAATTCGAAAAATTTAAAAACGACATTTAAGCAATGTTTTGAATGAGGAATGTCGCTTTTGGGTTGGCTGATTACAAAACGGTACTTTCTTTCCTGATCGGATACAAATTGGCAGAGCTGTGGCAATCGGAAGGAGCAAAGGTGGGGACATTCGAAAAATCCACAATTTTATGGGGGTACCCCTAGGAAAAAATTCGAAAAGTTTAAAAACGACATTTAAGCAATGTTTTGAATGAGGAAAGTCGCTTTTGGGTTTGCTGATTACTAAACGGTACTTTATTTCCTGGTCGGATACGAATTGGCAGAGCTATGGCCATCGGAAGGAGCAAAAGTGGGGACATTCGGAAAATCCACAATTTTATGGGGATACCCCTAGGAAAAAATTCGAAAAATTAAAAAACGACATTTAACCAATATTTTAAATGAGGAAAGTCGCTTCTGGGTTCGCTGATTACCAAACGGTACTTTATTTCCTGGTCGGATACGAATTGGCAGAGCTATGGCCATCGGAAGGAGCAAAAGTGGGGACATTCGGAAAATCCACAATTTTATGGGGATACCCCTAGGAAAAAATTCGAAAAATTAAAAAACGACATTTTAACAAATATTTTAAATGAGGAAAGTCGCTTCTGGGTTCGCTGATTACTAAACGGTACTTTATTTCCTGATCGGATACGAATTGGCAGAGCTATGGCCATCGGAAGGAGCAAAAGTGGGGACATTCGAAAAATCCACAATTTTATGGGGGTACCCCTAGGAAAAAATTCGAAAAATTTAAAAACGACATTTAAGCAATGTTTTGAATGAGGAATGTCGCTTTTGGGTTGGCTGATTACAAAACGGTACTTTGTTTCCTGATCGGATACAAATTGGCAGAGCTGTGGCCATCGGAAGGAGCAAAAGTGGGGACATTCGAAAAATCCACAATTTTATGGGGGTACCCCTAGGAAAAAATTCGAAAAATTTAAAAACGACATTTAAGCAATGTTTTGAATGAGGAAAGTCGCTTTTGGGTTTGCTAATTACAAAATGGTACTTTGTTTCCTGATCGGATACAAATTGGCAGAGCTGTGGCCATCGGAAGGAGCAAAAGTGGGGACATTCGAAAAATCCACAATTTTATGGGGGTACCCCTAGGAAAAAATTCGAAAAATTTAAAAACGACATTTAAGCAATGTTTTGAATGAGGAATGTCGCTTTTGGGTTTGGCTGATTACAAAACGGTACTTTCTTTCCTGATCGGATACAAATTGGCAGAGCTGTGGCACTCGGAAGGAGCAAAGGTGGGGACATTCGAAAAATCCACAATTTTATGGGGGTACCCCTTGGAAAAAATTCGAAAAGTTTAAAAACGACATTTAAGCAATGTTTTGAATGAGGAAAGTCGCTTCTTGGGTTTGCTAATTACAAAATGGTACTTTGTTTCCTGATCGGATACAAATTGGCAGAGCTGTGGCCATCGGAAGGAGCAAAAGTGGGGACATTCAAAAAATCCACAATTTTATGGGGATACCCCTAGGAAAAAATTCGAAAAATTTAAAAACGACATTTAAGCAATGTTTTGAATGAGGAAAGTCGCTTTAGGGTTTGCTTATTACAAAATAGTACTTTGTTTCCTGATCGGATACAAATTGGCAGAGCTGTGGCCATCGGAAGGAGCAAAAGTGGGGACATTCGAAAAATCCACAATTTTATGGGGATATCCCTAGGAAAAAATTCGAAAAATTTAAAAACGACATTTAAGCAATGTTTTGAATGAGGAAAGTCGCTTTTGGGTTTGCTGATTACAAAATGGTACTTTGTTTCCTGATCGGATACAAATTGGCAGAGCTGTGGCCATCGGAAGCAGCGAAAGTGGGGACATTCGAAAAATCCACAATTTTATGGGGGTACCCCTAGGAAAAAATTCGAAAAATTGAAAAACAACATTTATGCAATGTTTTGAATGAGGAAAGTCGCTTTTGGGTTTGCTTATTACAAAATAGTACTTTGTTTCCTGATCGGATACAAATTGGCAGAGCTGTGGCCATCGGAAGCAGCGAAAGTGGGGACATTCGAAAAATCCACAATTTTATGGGGGTACCCCTAGGAAAAAATTCGAAAAATTGAAAAACGACATTTAAGCAATGTTTTAAATGAGGAATGTGGCTTCTGGGTTTGCTGATTACAAAATGGTACTTTGTTTCCTGATCGGATACAAATTGGCAGAGCTGTGGCCATTGGAAGGAGCAAAAGTGGGGACATTCCAAAAATCCACAATTTTATGGGGGTACCCCTAGGAAAAAATTCGAAAAATTTAAAAACGACATTTAAGCAATGTTTTAAATGAGGAATGTGGCTTCTGGGTTTGCTGATTACAAAATGGTACTTTGTTTCCTGATCGGATACAAATTGGCGGAGCCGTGGCCATTGGAAGTAGCAAAAGTGGGGACATTCGGAAAATCCACAATTTTATGGGGGTACCCCTAGGAAAAAATTCGAAAAATTTAAAAACGACATTTAAGCAATGTTTTGAATGAGGAATGCGGCTTCTGGGTTTGATGATTACAAAATGGTACTTTCTTTCCTGATCGGATACAAATTGGCAGAGCTGTGGCCATCGGAAGGAGCAAAAGTAGGGATATTCGGAAAATCCACAATTTTATGGGGGTACCCCTTGGAAAAAATTCGAAAAATTTAAAAACGACATTTAAGCAATGTTTTGAATGAGGAAAGTCGCTTCTGGGTTTGCTGATTACAAAATGGTACTTTGTTTCCTGATCGGATACAAATTGGCAGAGCTGTGGCCATCGGAAGAAGCAAAAGTGGGGACATTCGGAAAATCCACAATTTTATGGGGGTACCCCTAGGAAAAAATTCGAAAAATGTAAAAACGACATTTAAGCAATGTTTTGAATGAGGAAAGTCGCTTCTGGGTTTGCTGATTACAAAATGGTACTTTGTTTCCTGATCGGATACAAATTGGCAGAGCTGTGGCCATCGGAAGGAGCAAAAGTGGGGATATTCGGAAAATCCACAATTTTATGGGGGTACCCCTAGGAAAAAATTCGAAAAATTTAAAAACGACATTTAAGCAATGTTTTGAAAGAGAAATGTGGCTTCTGGGTTTGATGATTACAAAATGGTACTTTGTTTCCTGATCGGATACAAATTGGCAGAGCTGTGGCCATCGGAAGAAGCAAAAGTGGGGACATTCGGAAAATCCACAATTTTATGGGGGTACCCCTAGGAAAAAATTCGAAAAATGTAAAAACGACATTTAAGCAATGTTTTGAATGAGGAAAGCCGCTTCTGGGTTTGCTGATTACAAAATGGTACTTTGTTTCCTGATCGGATACAAATTGGCAGAGCTGTGGCCATTGGAAGGAGCAAAAGTGGGGACATTCCCAAAATCCACAATTTTATGGGGGTACCCCTAGGAAAAAATTCGAAAAATTTAAAAACGACATTTAAGCAATGTTTTAAATGAGGAATGTGGCTTCTGGGTTTGCTGATTACAAAATGGTACTTTGTTTCCTGATCGGATACAAATTGGCGGAGCCGTGGCCATTGGAAGTAGCAAAAGTGGGGACATTCGGAAAATCCACAATTTTATGGGGGTACCCCTAGGAAAAAATTCGAAAAATTTAAAAACGACATTTAAGCAATGTTTTGAATGAGGAATGCGGCTTCTGGGTTTGATGATTACAAAATGGTACTTTCTTTCCTGATCGGATACAAATTGGCAGAGCTGTGGCCATCGGAAGGAGCAAAAGTAGGGATATTCGGAAAATCCACAATTTTATGGGGGGTACTCCTAGGAAAAAATTCGAAAAATTTAAAAACGACATTTAAGCAATGTTTTGAATGAGGAAAGTCGCTTCTGGGTTTGCTGATTACAAAATGGTACTTTGTTTCCTGATCGGATACAAATTGGCAGAGCTGTGGCCATCGGAAGAAGCAAAAGTGGGGACATTCGGAAAATCCACAATTTTATGGGGGTACCCCTAGGAAAAAATTCGAAAAATGTAAAAACGACATTTAAGCAATGTTTTGAATGAGGAAAGTCGCTTCTGGGTTTGCTGATTACAAAATGGTACTTTGTTTCCTGATCGGATACAAATTGGCAGAGCTGTGGCCATCGGAAGGAGCAAAAGTAGGGGATATTCGGAAAATCCAAATTCCACAATTTTATGGGGGTACCCCTAGGAAAAAATTCGAAAAATTTAAAAACGACATTTAAGCAATGTTTTGAAAGAGAAATGTGGCTTCTGGGTTTGATGATTACAAAATGGTACTTTCTTTCCTGATCGGATACAAATTGGCAGAGCTGTGGCCATCGGAAGAAGCAAAAGTGGGGACATTCGGAAAATCCACAATTTTATGGGGGTACCCCTAGGAAAAAATTCGAAAAATGTAAAAACGACATTTAAGCAATGTTTTGAATGAGGAAAGTCGCTTCTGGGTTTGCTGATTACAAAATGGTACTTTGTTTCCTGATCGGATACAAATTGGCAGAGCTGTAGCCATCGGAAGGAGCAAAAGTGGGGATATTCGGAAAATCCACAATTTTATGGGGGTACCCCTAGGAAAAAAATCAAAAATTTAAAAAAGGACATCTAAGCAATTTTTTGAAAAAGGAAAGTGGCTTCTGGGTTTGCTGATTACAAAATGGTACTTTGTTTCCTGATCGGATACAAATTGGCAGAGCTGTGGCCATCGGAAGGAGCAAAAGTAGGGATATTCGGAAAATCCACAATTTTATGGGGGTACCCCTAGGAAAAAATTCGAAAAATTTAAAAACGACATTTAAGCAAAGTTTTGAATGAGGAATGCGGCTTCTGGGTTTGATGATTACAAAATGGTACTTTCTTTCCTGATCGGATACAAATTGGCAGAGCTGTGGCCATCGGAAGGAGCAAAAGTAGGGATATTCGGAAAATCCACAATTTTATGGGGGTACCCCTAGGAAAAAATTCGAAAAATGTAAAAACGACATTTAAGCAATGTTTTGAATGAGGAAAGTCGCTTCTGGGTTTGCTGATTACAAAATGGTACTTTGTTTCCTGATCGGATACAAATTGGCAGAGCTGTGGCCATCGGAAGGAGCAAAAGTAGGGATATTCGGAAAATCCACAATTTTATGGGGGTACCCCTAGGAAAAAATTCGAAAAATTTAAAAACGACATTTAAGCAATGTTTTGAAAGAGAAATGTGGCTTCTGGGTTTGATGATTACAAAATGGTACTTTCTTTCCTGATCGGATACAAATTGGCAGAGCTGTGGCCATCGGAAGAAGCAAAAGTGGGGACATTTGGAAAATCCACAATTTTATGGGGGTACCCCTAGGAAAAAATTCGAAAAATGTAAAAACGACATTTAAGCAATGTTTTGAATGAGGAAAGTCGCTTCTGGGTTTGCTGATTACAAAATGGTACTTTGTTTCCTGATCGGATACAAATTGGCAGAGCTGTGGGCATCGGAAGGAGCAAAAGTGGGGACATTCGGAAAATCCATAATTTTATGGGGGATAGGGTATTTAAAGGTTTCGTTGGTATCATGTGGTATATGCAATTTTGCAACCTTTTAAAGGGGACTTTGACTTAAAAAAATCAGAATATATGACAACAAATATAGAAAAAAAAGTTTGGCTGTAAGATTTTGTTGTAGTTTATTTTTGTTTTAAATGTAATGTTTCAATTTCTAGCCCAGCGGCCGTTCCAGTTCGGAGAGCTCCGATGAAAGCGACAAGTGGCTGCCCATTTTCGTGGCAGTGACGGAACGAGAATTCCGAATATACGAGAGTGCTCCCTGGTCCGTGGAGGCCTGGAGTCGCCCCCTGGAGATCTACGCCCTGGCCACGACACGTCTCGCTGGAGCTGGGAACAACTCCTCGCTAAATGTGAGTTAAAACGGCGGCTTTAAGTACAAAGTAAATATAAGAAAACCATATCCTTTGCAGGGCCAGCAGACAACGGTGTTCTGTGTGCGGTGCGGCACCGCCCGTGGGGTCCTGGTCTACTGGCTGCGCTCGGAGACGCATCGGGATATGGCTTCGTGGGCCAGGGCTCTGGTCCAGGGCTCCCATCAGGCGGTCAACTACCAGAGGGAGTTTTCGTTCCGCTGCCTATACCAGGGACGGCAGTGTCAATTGGTTGTGCACATAAATCGTGGGTTCTTTCTGTACGATTGCGGGGGATTCGCTCCAACAACTCCGACGGCGGCGGTGGCCACCACCAAGACCCAGCTCTGGCAGTTTGCCTTCGACAAGCTGAAGGGATCGGCGGATGATGGCAACAGGATGTTGTATCTCGACTTTGGTGAAGATGGCGAAATTGTAAGTTTCTTAAACTAAAAGTTTAAACAGAAGTTATACATTTTATTGGATTCTGTTTCTCAGGAACTGGACATGGAGTGCTGTCCCAAGCCGGTGGTCTTTGTTGTCCACAATTGTCTGTCGGCCAAGGTTCATAATATTGCCTAGAAGGAGGTGCCATTGATTGGGACAAGCTGCTAATTGTTAATGTTTTGGGTGTAAGTGATCATTATTATTGATCATTTTATTGTTTGATCATTATTCGAGATTTGTTATTCTCCGCCCCCGGAAAGGGCCTAACATTTAAATAATTCTGTAGAGTAATGTTTTTCGTTTATGTATTTCTATAAGTGCAATATTCGGTTAACTCTGTCAATTAAATAAGATAACTTTGAAGTAATGATTCACCCGTTTCACATTTGGTTTGCTTCGCGTTATACTTGAATTTCTTGAACAGCCGAAAAGCAGGCCACCAAATGTTTCCCATTGAAATCATTAATTTAAAATTATGCCTAAAATAGTAACATTTATAGACGTGTCAGCCCTACCAAGATGTACGACTTAGCTTAAATAGCAGTGAAGGGATAGTTAGTGGTAGATGAGTGAGCATTTTGTGCTTCCTGATGGCTATGGGAATGGATTAGTTCGGTAGGTTTAGCTGGATGGCAAAGACAGAGTAGATTTTTGACAAAAAAATAAAACAAAACAATGCAAAAACCACAAAGCACAAACCAAATAAATATAAAAGACAATTAAGAGGAAAGAGAAAAACTTTATTTAAATTATAAGTAGACATAAATTCATTTTATACATGTGTCATTTATACAAGATACCATCTAAAGTGAAATCGAAGGAAACGGAAAACGAAAAGTAAATCTATAAACTTTACATTTGCATAAACGTTGAACAATAATTACCATAATTGTACTTAACTAAATGTATCTTGTATCTAAACGAAGCACACATATCTCGATGGCCACTTTCAGGCGGCACTGATATCGATCGTGGACTAGCCTCCTAACTAAATCATACAAATAATCTAGTTATCCAACCAGTATATTCAAGGACATTTCGCAATTTCCCCAAAACTCTTCATGTACAAGCCATCGATCATATGCAATTATTATATAAATTTATATCAACATATAACATGTGACATACTCATTTTATGAAATTAGAAATTTCGTTATAGACAAGGATGAAATGAAAATGGTAATGTAATGACAAAATCAATAAGAATATTAATGAAAAAATCATAAGACGTACAATATTTTTAACGTAAGTAGTGTTGAATCTTCGATAATAAACTTATATATAAATATGATACCAAATCAAATATGTCTTTTATTTTGAGTTTCTGTCATGCAGTGAGGTAAGTGTGGCGACCAAAGGAACAACTAACCATTGAATCCACTCAACTATGCCATCAAGCAACCACAGCAATCCAATTAAACCACGCACAAGTGCAATTTCTACGAGCTTACCCTTGAACCCATGTTGTGCATTTTGCGAAATTGCAAATATTTCTCTGGGTCAGCGGGCAATCAATGAACTTGTTGCCTGTACTGCCCTCAAGACACATATTTATTTACCAGAGTGTTTCATGTTTGCGTGTGTGTTTTTATATGAATTTATTTTCAATTTTATCATTTCCCATTTAAGACGAAAACAAAGTCACCCGAAGAACGTGACCTGCATGTCCAACAGCTGGCACGGTCAAGTCACTAACTTTGCTCATCACAAAGTTAAACCGACAAAACTACACACAGGCGTCCCCAACACACACTTAAAGATATCTACGCACATATTGGTGCACTGAGAAAAACATTAGCCCACAAATGAAAAGGTTCTTTAACAATTTTGTGGGATGGAAAAGGTTTAAATGGCCCCAAGACTTTGATTTATAAAAGACTTTCAAATAAAGTCTAGTAAGCCTAAATTTTTATATTTTTTTGGCTTATATTAAGACTTTTCTTCAAGTGTAGTACGACTGACTACTGCGGAGGTGAAGACGAAAATGTAAAGTGACTTTTTGGGGTTGACTCTCTGGCCATCGTTGCGGTCAATGGGGGCTGTGTGTATGTGCCTGGATGTGTGTGTGTGTGGGGCTTTAGGTGTAACGACCCGGGCCTTTCTGGCCTCCTTCAATGCCACAATACACTTGCAGGCACACAGACACTGCGAAGGAATTACATTTCCGGCTTGAACGGTTTGCGGAAGTTTCGCGTCAAATTAAATGCTCAGGGCTAAAATTATGACAGCTCCCGAATGGGCGGGAACTCTAGTCGTATAAATACACCCCGTCTGGAATTGATTGCCATCAAATCGTCAACAAATTGACCAGCGAACATGTGGAAAGGACTGTGCTTTGGACTGCTCTGCCTGGCTGTGGTCCAGGCGGCCGTCATCCGACCCGAAACTACTGAGGCAACCGCAACGACCACTCCCATTCCCGAGGACGAGGAGTCAACCACCACTGTGGCCAGCAATACTTCTGCTTTGAGTCGCGACGCGGAGGCCACCATATTGATTGATCCTGCCCCGGGAACTCTGCACGAGGACGAGGATGAGGCTCCGGTTCAGGAAAAGTCCGGAAAACTCCTGCTCCTAAGCACGCCACCCAAAAGACCCGTGGAAATTGAAAGGCAGCTGGAGGAGGACGAGGAGGATGAGCAGGATAGTCCCGCTGATGCGGAGCCAACCACAACCGTGCCATCAAACACTGTGGAGGAGGAGGAGAAAAACGCAGGAGCAACCGGAGGAGGCAACTGTAACCACAGAGAGTAGCACCACTCCGGCCACAACCAAACTGTTTGCCGTCGATGCCCGGCCCGCCAAAGAGGACTCGCCCCCGCCCAATGTGGCCGTATCCCTATCACAGGACAATGTCACTGTTTCGATTTCGGAGCAGCCGCAGGTGCCCGGCGACAATAATGCTGCCGTAGAATTGGCCTTCGTGGAGCCGGAGGCGGAGTACGTGCTGGTGGATAGCAGTCATGATGGCTTCGACATTGAGTTGGACTCCGACTTGCAGCTGGGCAGCTTCACGCACATCGACAGCGATGTCCACTTGCAGCCGGCGGTGCACTCGGTGGAAATCGTGCCCACCAGCTTCGATGATCCTTTGATTGTCAATTACGTGCACAATTTGCGATGACTTGGCCAACAGGACGAAGGAGGGCTCCACAATTAGTCCTCTTCCCTTTGTTTTCCAGGACTCTGTTAAAGTTGCTTTTGATCTGTGTTTATTTTGTGTACCTTTTTTTTCTTTTTAAATTTGAATATTAAATAGTTTTAATGGAAAGTTAAAAATATATTAATAAAAGCCTTACAAAATCGAAATACCTAATCTATTTTATTCACAAAAACCCATTGAAATGGTCTTTATTGAAGTGTGTTGAATAAAATGAATCACTTTCCAAAAAAAAGCAAAGACTTAACTTCTTTTCAATTGAGTGCTGTTGCGAGGCACAAAAAAAATTCAGAAATATGGTTGCTCCTCAACAAGTCCCCAAAATCCAGGTTCAATGGTCTCCTTCCCGCAGCCTCCCCCATGTCTCACTGCCCAACAAAGAAAGCACTGGCGTACTCGTTATTCAATTTGTGTCCTCCATGGAGAGAGGAGATGAGCCTCCCCAGCCAGAGAAGGAAAAATGGCAGCTCCAAAGTCGCATCACGCCTTTTCGCATGCCACGCACGTTCCACGGTTAAAACTTTGCACATCCGCACGTCAAATTTAATACGGATGCAGGGAAGTAGAACTCCCGTCGACCCCAAGCCACTCGCTATTCCATAGGAAGCAGGTTGTTCCTTGACTCTGGTTCGGCTCCGCCTCAAAAAAATAATAATAACAATAGCAACATTTAACAAAGCATTCAATGACGTTAAACAAACAAAGTTTGGAACGTGCCAGAACTTCCGCTCGAACAAAAACGATAAGAGTGATGACGTTATAATTTGTATACCTATAAAAAAAATTCTTCCAGGACCTTGAAAGGAGTTTGTAAATGTTTTTAGTGTTTCTACAAAAACAAGATGACGGAAGTAAGATAAACAAAGGTTTTTAAGCTAAATAACAATTAAGAAAGTATTTATTTTTCACACATTTAAAAGTAACATAAAAATACTGAACTGTTAACAAGGATAATTATGCAAGAAGAACCTTTTAATCCTTACCAGCGCTGCTCCACATGTGTGGTGTAGACAAATCCACGAGGTGGCGCTGCCATAAGAGGTTGTGACCTCAAAGGAATGGCCACCGGAATGGAACTGGGCGCCCTGGCCACCACAACAGCAGGTCCCAGATTGGCTGTGATCACCACACTCTCCGCATCGGGTTCGTCCTTAGTTCCTGGTTCAGGTGTAGGCTTGAGGGGATTAGTGCTGACTCCGCAGACAGGATGGTCGGCGTTGCTGTCAGTGGCGTTTGTAGTGGGAGCTGGCTGGGACTCTTCCTCCGTGGGCAGGCGGAAGGCGCGACTTGGTCGGTATCCAGCTGGGGGATAGGGTGCTTTTTCAAAGGCACGACCTGCTCGTGCCTCAGCGGGAGGAGGAGCCAGGGTGGTGGTGGTGTCCAGCGAATCCCAGGTGGTGGTACTTAAGCCAGCTTCCGTGGTACTGGTGGAGAGTTCCTCCACTGGCAGCTCCGTGGTGGTTTCACCTGCACCCGATCCCTCGGTGGAATCAGCCACAACTTCAACTTCAAGCTCTCCGGGCAGCCAGAAGGAGCGACCTTGTGGCCTGTAACCGGATGCTGGATATGGAGCTGCCTTCTCCTCCACTGCTGCTTGATCCTCCTGGACACTGACTGCGTAGCGATTTATCCTTATCTGACGTGCCTCAATCATCCGAGGACTTAAAGTCCCCAGGCAAAGGATAAGGGGTAGGAGCCACTGCATGATTGATATCAATCTCGTTCCCGATTTAGACCCAACTGATTCCAGCTGCCATTACGCCCGGCGTTTTTATATAAGGTTCTCGGGAGAGTCTCGGAGAATATAGACATGATTTCTATATCATCGTGGCATCGACATCGACATCGATTAGGCGCACACTTAATGATTTATTTTTTATTTTGTTGTGGATTTGCTTCTGGTCTCCGCCCGCCAGACCACGTCCGACGCCAATTCATCCACCACATCCACCACCCGGTATTATCGACAGTTCCCCCGGTGCCCAGTGTCCAGTGTCCGGTGTCCGGTGTCCAAGCTGTCCATTGTCCACTGTCCACGTCCGATTCACCGCCATGTTCTATGAAAATTAAATGCGTACCGTACGTGCCTCGCAATCTAATCTCCGGCCAATTGAAAGCGAAATCGAAAACCGAAAACGACTGCGACATCTACATCTATATCTTTATCGACAGCGACCACTTTGTTGTCAATTGCATTATGCTGGAATTGTCAGTTCGAGTGTTAGAATTTTTGATTAAACACTTATAATCGATATTTATGCGATCAACGATTCGGCGTTGAGGTGAAGCCCAAGGTCTAAAAAAGTGATTGAGAGACTACTCCTCAAACGATTTAATATTTTTCGTAGAACATTATAATGACTATGATATCACAATGCTATATGTACAATAAATTATTGTGGGAATCCGTTTTAAAGAGTGATTTATAATGTTTTAGAAAAGTACAACATTTTTCTAGGGTCTCCTTTCTAAAACTTATAACAAATATGTTACAGAAAGCAAAGCCAATACCTTTCACACTTTAAAAATCTAGTCTAAATATATCTTAAGTCTGGGACTATCCCAATATCCTTAAACTTCACCCGCAATTTATAGCCCCACCATTAATTTCATTTTCTGTCACATTAAGAGTGTTTTAATGTTGATCGATTGAATGAATCGCCGTGTGGAACTCGCTTCGATTTTGGACTGATTAATGGCGGAACTATAAATATTGGCTTCCAGTCTTCTCGGACATAGCCGACTTGTGCCTCTGCATCTGCTAGTTCTTTCTGGTCACGTCGTGGGCACATAAAGACGCCGCAGACACCGCCGATCACGGGGAGCCAAATCGATAGTGGTAAGCCGACGTCAGAGCTGAGGTCCAAAAAAGGATGCCTATGCTGGGTCCATGCGTCGCACATTAAACAGCTGCCCAGTCCAGCCCAGACCATGTCCAGAGCCAAGTCCTACCTATAAAAGCCCCCAGGGACAGGCCGATAATCATCAGTCGTTTTTAGAGTGACATAACCATCGCATCAGCTCCATCATGGCCAAGTTCCAAGCTATTCTCCTGCTAGCAGTCCTCAGCCTCTGTGCCGTTTCTGAAGCCCAGCGCCAACGGTACTCCCAGCGTTTGAGTCGCGGACGTTCCAGGTACTCTGCTCGCCAGGAACTAGCCCCAGCGGATGGCGGCGATGTGGATGCGGTGACTCCCTATCCCTCGGCCGATGAACTGAAGCCGGAAGTGCCATTCGACGAGGCAGCCGCAGCCGCACCTACACCGGATGCCGTCTACGGGCCACCCGATGCCGCTCCCAATGCCGTGCCGGATGAGGTGTACGGCCCCCCGGATGTGACAGGAAACGATCTGCCCGCCGCCGTCGATATTCCGGCCGAGCAGCAGGCTCGTCTAGTGGCTGCCAGGAGGGCGGCTAATTACCGCAGGACCGCCCAGCCGGTGGCCTATCGTCGCCCCATTTCCGCCGCTGCCGGACGCCCGGCCAAGTTGAGCGCCGCCCGCTCCACAGTGCGTCGCCTCTAAGTAGAATTTCACAACTGAATACATTGGGGTAAGCTATCTTTTCTCGTTTATTTCAAAACACAATCTCTGAACTGCCTTCCCCTTTTTAGAAAGAATATTTCCCATTAATGTATCAGCCTGCTGCTGACCCGGTACATTCCCAAAACCCATGACGATCCAAGATCCCAATGAGCTACAATGATGACGACAACACCACCCATACACTTACACCCACACACACATATATAATCTCGCCAGAACACACACATGAACACTGAATCGATAAATAAAGTATGTTTGGGGAAACATAAGCCAGAACCTTCTCTTCTCTGCCAGACATTCTGGTGATTCACTTAAGTGGGAGCGGAAGGTAATTTCGCTAGACGCACCCAAAAACAAAATGCTTGTCGGTGAGATCGTTGCGGGAGGGGGCCGGTGAGTAGGGGGGAGGAGCGTGGAGAAACTGGTTTCAGGACGCACGCGTCACTATGCGATGACGAACAGTTGGCGAAAAATGATTGCCACTGCAGCGGTTTGGGGAATGCCCAACCGCAAAGAAAAACAATACAGGGCTATACAATTTTAGGCAGCTTCAGCTTAGCGAAAATTAAACACCCTTTAGTATGTATTTAAAGAAATTCTAAAAGTTATAGACTTAATTCATCAATTCAGATAGTCCCAATTTTGTTAAAAGACAATCTTTAAAACTATAAACTAATATATACAGTTCATGAGGTCATAACTTGTAGCTACTCTACAGATATGAATTTAAATGAAACTTCAAAGCCTTCATTGGGAATTCCGCATTAAAATACATATTTATTAGATATTTCATCAATTACGATAGTTATCCCTTATTTTATTAGTGTATTAAATTAATTTATTTATTTTGAATTTAAATCAACAAGTATTACGGGTATTACACGATGTAATTCAGACCGAAAGTAAACAAACTTTAATAAAAGTGTGCTTTTGATTCACTAAAATTTGAACGGGGAAATATATAATGTCCATTTATAAACATGGAAAGTGCAATTATCTCAATGAACCGCAAGAATTTCCACAACCAGCCCCAGACAGAGAGAGAGATTATACGGGGGATCCGATTGTTTGATAATCTGCCGCCGTACAATCCAACTTGGACTCGTTTGGCAGCTTATTAGCCTACCGCCTGACTCAACACATTTTGCTCAAATCGAAGCTGCTGCGAGAGATTCGACTTACATATTTAAATGATCTTTCCAACGCAATCTCCGCTCAGTTGCCGGAGAAGACCAGATCAGTGAAGATCATAGCCTAGATCGAGTGTAATTTGCGGAGAGACTTGCCGAGAAAAAGTGAAACTTTTAGTGAAAAATGAATACATTTATGTTTGCTGCCTTTATTGTGGCCATGACATTGCTGGAAGTCAGCCAGGCCCAGAGACCCGCTTTTTCCGGATTGCGCCCTCCCGGAGGACTCAGCCAGAAGGATAAATACCATGCTACGGCCAACACAGCCGTTGAGAACATTACGGGTGTGGACATAGCCACGCGGTTTGGCGAGGCCTCCAGCTCCCAGCAACCAGCCATCGTCAACTTGGCCTTTGGAGCTTCCCAGCGTCCGCCAATTGGAGTCCCCCTTGTCCTTCCCTCCGACAGCTTTGTTCCGGATTCTGCCCTCCAGCCAGCTAGTTCGCCTGCAGGAGTAGCCAACCGCTTTGGAGCTCCAGATGCTACTGCCACAGTGCCTGCTGCCTCGGCTCAAGGCCCCACTTTCAGTTCCTCCACTCCAAACGCCAGCTCCTCTTCAAGTGGCAGCAGTGGTCCCACATGGACGAATCTTCCTGTGGATGCCCATGGAGATCGCGAATGGGTTAATCATCTTAGTCAGCTGCCCGTGGAAAGCCAGCCATTCTGGTTCGTCAACTACCAGGCTATCGAGGCGCACAGGAATAGTACTAGACCCAATGTGGGAGCCACGGAAACCCGGGGATCTTTTTTCCGCGGCTAAAAACTAGAAATATAATTCTTGGAACTTTACGCTTAATTTTACGCTGATTTTACGCTACGCTGAACTTTATTGTACAAAAGTTTATTTATTTAACTCTCACAAAAATATAAAAACTTAAATTAAAAAGTATATTTTTGGATTTATTTAAATGGCTTGCGATAACCTTTGGCAAAGGGGGAAATCCACTCGGAATGATAAGCTCAAATAATCTGTAGCTCTTTGTTAATTTAAAATGAGAACGTGATTAACGTTTCGCGTGAGAGACTTCAAAAGAGGGCTATTAAGTTGTCAGTTTTAGCTGCTTAATTAATAGGGACTTTATTGAATTCTCACTGATTAATGTTATGAAATTATGCTAATAATACATTGGAATTGAATGGCCAAAGCGCTGAATTCAACTAATTATAGTTATTCATTTCATTCCACGCTTCACATTAAATAGTAATATAACAAGTTTGCGACAGCTGGGAATATTCTAGCACCTTTAACCGTAATACCAGCCACTTCATCTCAAAATAAAAAAACGGCATTAAAAATGCATTGTAAAAGGGAAACAAAGTTACACAAAAGACCATAAAATGCCAGGCAAAATGTACACCAAAAAGGGAGGTATCAGAAGCCCTTCAAACGCTCCCAAAGCAATACACATGTGCTGGAGCAAATGCAAAGGAGCTGTAACGGAGAAGGAGCAGGGAGTCCACAAAAGGGTCTGTCCTGGTCTATTGTTGGAGGCCAATGATTTGCAATAAGTTGGTGGTGAGTGGAAAGCTCTTAGACGTTTGTAT
Source organism: Drosophila pseudoananassae pseudoananassae (assembly GCA_018153035.1). Taxonomy (NCBI): domain Eukaryota; kingdom Metazoa; phylum Arthropoda; class Insecta; order Diptera; family Drosophilidae; genus Drosophila; species Drosophila pseudoananassae. The sequence continues at coordinate 209,809 of JAECXR010000044.1, read as the reverse complement.
TGTTCCTCAGAAAGATGAAAATATTGAAAAGTTTTACATTCCTGAGATAGAAAATGAGCAATACGAATGATGTGCCTTCATATCATATTTTTTCCATTATTCTTATGTTTTTAAGTTTACCCCCTTCTCTAACAAACAACAAACATTTCTATCAAAAAACAAATTATATTTTTAAAGAAATCCTAAACCATTTGAATAACAATTGCAATATTTCGGCAAACGATTACCATCCCAGTTGCTGAGGAGCAGCAGTGTAGGCAAGATAGTAGGGCTGCTGGGCGCCCACATAGTAAAACTGGGGCGTAGCCACTGCTGGGACAGCAGCTGCAACAGGAGCAACGGCAGCCACTGGAGCTACTGGGGCGATAGCCTCCTCAGCGGGCAGTTCCTCCAGGCGAGCGGTGCGCTGGCGTTTTGGCTTGGCCAACTGCAATTTGGCCAACCTTTGGCGGCTGCGAAGACGGGCTGGGGCAGCAGATGGGGTGGTCACCTCCAGGGAACTCTCCTCGGTCTCCACCTCCTCGGTCTCGGGATTGGGCTCAAAGTTATCCACTGGTGGCTCCTGCTCGGCCGGCAGGGCATCCACGCCGTCTGGGGGTCCGTAGGTCAGAGCAGGCTCGAGAGGCGAAGGCTTCAGGTCCGCCGCCAAGGGATAAGGAGTGGGTGCCACCTGCTGACGGGCAAATGCCACCTGACGCAGGCGTCCGAATCTCAAATTCCGGCGCAGGGGAGCCTCCGCGGTGGAGCTTACGGCCCAGATGGCCAGCAGAAGAAAGAGCGAACCCAGGAGCTGATGACGTGCCATGATCGTGTGAAGTGCAGTGGTGCTATGTTGACTGTCGTATATGGAGCTTTAACTTTTATACCCGCCAAGACCCAGCGGTGGCCCCGTCTGTTGGTCAGCCAGCGATTCTAGATCGGGCCCATGGCGCCGTGAATTTTAAGCAGAGCTCCGTCGATTTGATTTGAAAGCCGTATCATCGATGCGTATGTCAAGCAGGCGCCGCACAGCGGACCGGAATTTAAAGTGCTATCAAAGTGCCTAACCACTATACCACCATGCAGTTGTTATAATGGGTTATAGGGTGAGCTTAGATATATGAAACCTTCAATGGCCGACTACTTCGCCTGAAAACTAAGAGGAAATTGATTTAAAAATGGCCGATATTTATTTGAAGTTAATAAGGTACTTCGTATTTACATAGAAATCGCTCATACGCCGTGTGGGCTTACTTCACTTTTTGTCTATTAAAATTTTGGTGTGCATTCGGTGTGTGCTTCATTACATTTATATCGACCTTGATCTATAGCTCAAAATTACCATCGGAATACTAATATTGTATGTAAAATGGGAATATGTAAGACATGACGTATGAGTAATTTTTCAGAAACATTGGGTTACTGAAGAACTTTTATAAAAATTAAAACAAACTTTTCACATTGGATTTTTAGCAATTACTTTAATAATCTTATAAATAATTCAATAAACGATAACCGAACATCAGTAAGACTCCAACAAGTCCACACCATTGCTCATACGCAGTGTGGCCAATGGTGTCGAGCTTAACTGCTGACGGTTCGTAATTAACAAGCCAATGGTTATGGGTTAGACATGGGCCCTTGGGTAAATTATTGTCACGTTCATAGGCCGACGAAAGGGTGTCCCTCAGAGCTCCAAATATGAGTGGCCAAAAAATGTGTCGATGATTGTATATAAGCCGGGGGATTGCCGGTAACTGACAACATTCTAAGACCATTCAACAGCACCTCAACATGGCCTACAAGTTTACCTGCTCCGTGCTCCTGATCGCAGCCGTTGCTGCTGTTTCTCTGGCAGAGCCAGCTACGTTCCGCAGTCGATCCTCCCGCTTCCAGTTGGCTCGGCAAGAGCTGGCTCCCCAGGATCCTGCAGCCCCAGCAGATCCCGCCGTGGACATAGCTCCCACCCCGGCTTCGGCTCCTTATCCTCCGGCAGGAGTAACGCCCGAAGTGCCTTTTGATCTGCCCACGGAGACGGAGGCTCAGCCCGATCTGACCTACGGACCTCCAGCTGAGCCAGATAACACTTACGGACCTCCAGCTGAGCCGGACAACACCTACGGACCACCGGCTGAGCCTGATAACACCTATGGACCCCCTGCCGATGCCGCTCCTGCTGACCAAGCTCCCGTTGATGATGCCGCTGCCGCCGATCCTGTTCCCGCCAGCCTGATCCAGCCCAGGAACGGACGCCTACGTAGCCGTCGTCCCGTACCAGAGAAACTCCGATCTGCCCAGATCATTCGCTCCAGGCCCGTGCTGGTCTACACCATTTGAGATAGTTGAGAGGCTTTAATGAATTGTTTGTGAAACGATTTAAATTTTATTAAAAGACTACACTTTTGTATACAATTTTTGTTGCTAAATAAATAACCGAGACATTTGTTGAATATTTAAAAAAAAATATGGACTTTATGTTATTTATAAAATGTAGTCAAATTTATCACAAATTTATGTACCATATATCATTTATGAAAAATTTATAAGTATCCCTTGTGAAATTCTCTTGAACTTCAAACAAGGAAATTAAAAGAACCCTGCGAGAAAGCAGTTTCTAAAAACAACATTTTAAAATTGTTATATTGTTTCATTGAGACTTTTTATATTCTGAAATGTAAATCTTTAGTTAGTAGGGTTTTTAGGGTTAGTAGACCTAGTAGATGTTTATAAATTACACAAGATATATTTAAGAGACTCAAGATTAACATATTGGCAAATATCAATAAGGCAGAACCCAAACCTTTATTATTTAATAAATAAATCAAAATCAAATAAAACCCTATATATTTTTTTGAGACCTTGAAAAAACTATGAATATTTAAATATATGCCCATGGCTGGAACGTGACCATTTGTCTGCATTCTCATTGGACATTTCCATAGCCAATTTCGATTCACATGAGTACCAAAAATCCATCAAACGAATTATGAACTGCCAAGAACCCAAGTCCCAAAGACAAACAAGCTCAAATGTTCGTGGCGACCCCAAAGCCCAAAACGAGTGTTAATGAATGGGCTCCCAGAGGGGTCGAGAGGGGCAATCGGGTAAGTGAATTCGAACTCATAGCATTGGCCATTTAATTTGGGAAAAGGGTCACGTACCGGGTATTAAGCAGAAGCCGCATCGCCGCCAATCATCAGAAGCAACATAATCAAAGCTTTTTACCGGGAACGGGAACCATGCCGAGGATCGAATCGAATGGAGCCGTCAGCTGAAAACTGAAAGTGAGGAGCATAAATTATAACAGAACTCAAGCCGGCAAGTGGGGGCCTATAAATAGGCCGGGTCTATGGAGGAAGTCAGAACAGAAGACCTCCAGCCATCAAAATGATCAAAGCCAGCACAGCCATTCTCCTTTTGGGTATTGCGGCTCTAAGCAGCGCCGAGCCTTTGCGCCGCACGATTCTCCGCTCGCCAGGTGGAGGCTCCTGCCAGCCCAGCGCCTACGGGTTATCCAGAGGCCGGCGTCACACCTAGTGTGCCCTTCGATCTACCCAGTTCGACCGCAAAGCCAGAAAGCACCTACCTGCCACCGGATAACACCTATGGTCCTCCGGACAACACCTACGGCCCACCAGATAACACATACGGACCTCCGGATAACGCTGACCTTCCAGAGGATGAGGTTAATGAGCCTGTGCCAGTCGAAGCCGAGGAACCTACCGACGACATTCCGCCAACAGATGAGGAGCAACTGCCTGCTGAGGATTCCAAACTACTGCCGGAGGAAGACGAGCCCCAGGTGGTCCAGGTCCAGGAAGATGGCTCTGTCATTGTAGTGGCCAGCAGTCTGGACGTGCCTCAGTCGGCACGTTTCTACCAGCGCTTCCCCCAAGGACGACGCCGTGAACTGCCTGTTCCCCAGCGCCTGATCCTTCGACGCAACTGGTAGAAGGACATTTTCATGGATTACCTCATCCAAATCAAAATTTGTTATCAAAATTATGAGGTTACTAGTTTAAAATACTTGTTTCTGGCTACAATAAACTATAAATTATGGGTTTTTTAAAAAATAGACCTTCCTATTGAAAAAAAATATTAATTTCTCGATTTATGAACCTTTTCTTTCGAAATACCCATTGGAATAATAGAATTATCGTGGATCATGCCTCCCGAAACTGAATAGGGAAAATTTTCGTAAGGTTACACCGGCTTTAGTCATCATAGCCATGGGCACGTAATGCTTGGATGGGACTTGCCGTATAAGTCATCGGTTTCGTCGGCACTTTTGGGCCATTTGATTGGGCTGTTCCCAAGGCCATTGCTAGCGGTTATTTAAAGGCGCCACTGGCCACAACTTGCAGCAGTTCATACTGGGACAGCAAAATGTTTGGTCACTTAACTGGCATTTCGGTAATCCTCGTCGTCAGTGCGATTATCAGCCTGGATGGGCTTGAAGCCGCGCAGCTAAGGTTTCCTGGCCCCGCCAGAGGAAGAGTGTTACCGCTGATTCTGCAGAGACAAGAGCAGGCACCCTATCCACCAGCTGGCTTGGTCCCAGATCCACCGTTCGAGCTGCCTACTGAGGAGGCTGTGGAGTTTCCACCACCGGATCAAGCTTATGGGCCACCAGCGGATACCTACGGACCACCTGCAGTGGAAGAAGTCGCCGAAGTTTATGGGCCTCCAGACCAAACATATGGACCCCCGGATCAGACATACGGTCCACCAGAAGTGCCAGCCAACGATGACAGCTCCAATACCGGTTTGCCGCAAAATGCTGCCATAATAGATTTGGCCAGCCTTCCACTGCCGCCTCAGGCTCAGTACGTTCTTCCGCTGCTGAACCGACTATCTGCCTTCCGTCCACAGCGTCCGGTTCTCTTGACGCCCCAACGTCGTCCTGCCAAGCTAACTGCTCGGCCACAACCCAAGCCGGCAAAAATTGTTAACGCTGTCAAGGGAAGCTCTGTATTCCAATCGACGCCGTTGGCCTTGCCCTTCGTGGACCGCAGAGTCCCTTTCCGGCCGGCTCGTTTGATAGTAAATGCTCCCCAGCGCAGGAGACCCGTCAGGCACTAAAGGACAATATTATTCCATTATCATTCTGACCCAGAGCAGAATGACCCAATGTTAAGAATTACACTGTAAATAAAGGTTGTTGTTTATGTCTAATTTGGAAACAGTAATGGTAGCAAAATTTAAAACGCCAGTCGCTTCATCAACAGGTACATGTGTTGATCCACTTCGAATCCGTGCAGATTGTTGGCATCTCCTTGAAGTCGCATCAGCAGCCCTCCGAAAGACACGTAGGCGGACAGACGGGAAGCCTCATTGTGCGCCTCGTCGCCTTCGATCCGGTAGATCTTCCCGTACATCACGTACTCGAAGCTGTCCGCTCGCGTTCCCTCGTGCTCCATTGGATTGTACTCTCCACTGTCTGGACACCCATCCTCTCGCAGAGTGGTAGCCAGGACCAGGCGGAACTTGTCGCCCAATTCCATGGGGTACAGCCACGAGTTGATGTCTAGGATCAGGTCCATTTTGAAGGACTCTGATTCGCAGTGCAGGCGGGAGACTCGGTCGAACTTCTTGCCCTCCGGGTCCATATCCTTAACGTTGAATATATCCTCAAAGAGTACGCCAGCCATTATAGCTGAGAAGAAAATATTTATGGTTATTCCAAATGCCGAAAACATGGTGTCATTGTGATACTTTACCTTGTGTCTGATTTGTTTACGAAGTGATTTTTTTAAGGTAGCGCGTCGGCCTTCCAGCCTTTGATTAATAAATATATTAATAACTTTTATATATTGTATTTATTAACTATTTCTGATTTGTTTAATATTTGGCTTGCGCGTGTTTCTAAATTCGTGCTGCCATATCTCTTTTCGGCATTGGTGCTGCCACATCTATGCAACGTCAGTGTTGGTAAATAAAGGGCTCCGTTCAGCAGAATAATTAAGTGGTAAGAAGGGTTTCGACACTGAAAAAAAAAAGATTTTTGCGAATTTTTTTCTCCTTTCTAAGTGAATATAATTATTATTCCCTAATGGTATTAAAGACTGTTAGTGATAAAATGTGGTCTAAGTAGATATCCAGTCAAATATCAAGATAATCTAATACATAGCGCGAAATCATGAATTGAGTGATATTTTTGAGCGAAAAAAAAAATAAAAATCAAAAATAATCATTATTTATAATTTTTATTTTTCGATCATAGAATAATGAATATTTTCTGATTTTTATTTTTTCATCATAGAATAATGATTATTTTGTGATTTTTATTCTTCGATCGTAGAACAATGATTATTTGAAATAATCATTTAAAATAATTTATTTCTGATTTTTTATTTTCGCTCAAGTTTTGTACATAATAAATGGCTATATTTGGAGAGTAACTAAAAATTTTTTTGTCAAAAAATAATAATTATTTATCCCGTGACGGCAGTCGCTTGGAGTCGCTTCAAAAAAGTGTAGTCATGCGGTGCGTAAACCCTGGCCTCACAGTGAAAATAAATGAATTTTCAAAAATATTAAATAAATCAATTAAATTTTTTTCAAATTTCAGAAAAAAATGAAATTTGAAAAAAAATTGAATTGATTTATTTTTATAAAAAAATGAAATTGGAAAAATATTAATTGATTTATCTAATATTTTAGTTTCTTTTGTGGATGAACAAAATAATACTGAAAAATAAGAGATTTTTAGTTTTTGGCGCGGTTTTAAATTCAGAGGTACAATTAAAAATTAACATGAAAAATCAAACCATTATTGCCTGTAAAAATGATAAAAAAAATGTTTTATATAAATTTTAGTAATGTTAATATACATTTTTATAAATTATATAAAAAATTATTATATAATTTTATAGGGTCATCCGCAAGTATATATTGTATAAAGAATGTGTGAAAAATTTCATTTAGATCCGAGAATTAATTTTTGAGTTACGTTACGCAACAACTTGGAAAAATAAATTTTGAGAAAAAACTCATATAATGTTTTAAAATCAATTGAAAGTATAAGAGTATTCAGAACGACTACAAGATAATAGGTATCTCAGCGAGTTTTAGTCCGATCGATATGGAGTTTTCAGAGGATATTTATAAAATAATATTCTTTTATATAAAAAATTATCAAAAAAAAAAAAAATTATTTTGAAGTTTTGAAGTTTTGAAGTTTTGAAGGAAATTTTAAGAATTTGTAAACCAAATTTTTACAAAAACTATCTTAAATAGTAAACTTTATAAATTTAATGTTAGTTATTTTTTGAATGTTTATTTTTTAATTAGCTGTTTCAAAACGTTCTCTCACCTCTAATCGTGCTCAACTTTGGTGAGACCGTATACCATGTCAATACACATCCCTAAGTATAAGAACAACAACGAAAAAACCACCAAAATTTGCTTTATTTTTGTTAAATAAATTATCCACGGTTTCGGATATTTATCAATACGTGGTTTTTCGAATAATCCACATCCATTGAAATGGAGTATCGATTGTGGAGCTAGGCCAGCTGCCAATCAGCGAAAGGTGAAAAGTATGTACCTACACCAGAAGGGGCGTTGAAATTATAAACAAATAAGCCAAATTGGTCCCTGGTTGCAGAATGCTGGGTCAGTCAAGGCGTGTCCCGTGCGGGGGTGATCTTCAAGGTTTCTCGACCAGAGCAAGGGCACCAGCTATATAGATAATGGCGAATTCTCACTGGGTAAGAAATGTTCAAATGTCAACATAGTATGTTCTTGGTGATGGTTTGTCCAATATATGTACATACTTTGTGTGCAATATGTAGCTGTCCTGTTCGTAATTATATTGCTCGTAATTCCCTAGTGGTGCTGGCAATTACTAACAAGAGGTTTCGAAACCCAAAAACTGTGGACTCGTCAATAAAAAACAAAAGACTTCAACGGAGGGCTCTCCCTTGAATCACTCTCCTCCCCCATTTCAGTTTCCCTATTCAATTGCAATATTACAGAGGGAAAAAATTTAGGTGTATTTAAAAAAATTATATTGCTTAAATAAAAATTTAACTGAAAAATCCTTAAAATTTTTTAAAATCTGTATAATGTTTAAAAAAACTATTTTAAAAACGATTTATATCTTTCCAATAAGATTCGAAGTCGTTCTTGTATATATGTACCTATTGGAAACTATGGATTTAAAAGAACTAATGGGAAGTTTTTGGAAAACAATTGTTCAAAAAATGGTTCAATTTTCCAAGTGTATGTATTTAGCATTACAAAACTGCTGTTATGTATTCACTTCTTTATTTTCACCTTTTTTGTGTGCGATTTTCGCTGTCGTTCGTGCTTTTTCCCCGTTCTCTTTCAGTTTCGATTTCCAGCTCCCCGGATTCTAGCTTTAATTCGCTTTTTTCAACAGCTCGCCGTGTGTTTTTTGTGTGGCGTTTAAGTGAGTTTCTGCTGCTTCTGCTACTGTCGCGGGTGCGGCTCTAATGAACCATTAACCCTCCCAGGGAGCAGGGGGTGGAATCGCCGGCCTGAGTGCTGAGAGGGTACCCATTCCCAGGGCTAGAGGAACGAGGAACGGCTAACCAATCTGTTTGCCAGATGTTCATTCAACTCAGGGTCATTGCTGCATTTCCCGTGCGGTCTGCTCGATTTTCATTGGAAACTTTACCGCCTGCGAGAACAGACGACTTGCGCATTGCACCGCTCAGGTTGCACACCAGGGCAATATCTATATCTACATAGTATATATAGAAGTCATAGCTGATTCTAGTGTGTCACGGTGTTGATTCGGGAGTCTTATCGTTAAGTGGAATCGCTTATCAGTTATTGCCTTCCAGGGGCTGTTATCAGTCGTTCTGACTCAAACAAAAGATTGAGAAAACAAACTGGTAGAAATGCTGCTAGCTTGTTTTCGCTGGAACTGCTGAATGATAAAGTGAATCAAACGAAAAGAGCTAGTAGGTTACTACACAGAAAGAAAATTATCAAAAGAAATGTTATAAAAACTACTTTACAAAATATTCAAATTTTAAAAAGATATACATCCACTTGAAATATTCCAATCTATGCCAAAGATAAAAGTACTTCATATGCATATGTTGAATACTCAGAAAAATGGGTAATTTTCGTGACATTTCTGTCCGTGCATTCGTGGCTCTTATCACTGTTGACACAGCTGGAGGTTCTGTTCTATTCCGTCAACGGCTCTCTGTCTTTTATATTTTTGTTTCGACTTCACCTAGTGTTACTATTTGTGTTCGTGTTTCTGATTCTCAGTGTGTCTGCTGCGGAACGTGGCGCATTGCGAGCCCACAAATAAAACCGTTCTTAACTCTCTTCCAGCCCATCTAAACTAATCAAAAACCAAAGGTGTATGGCAACTATCCTAAGAGTAGCAAATCGAAACCAAAAATCGCTTAGGTCATTAATCGTAGAAGTAAAACAATCGACAGTGGTGCTGGTGCTCCAAGAAGATATCTTCAAAAAAATATAGTTATAAAAGCTAAATAACCATTCAACCCAAAATGGTACGCAGTCGTCGCAGTTTGTCCAAGGAGGATGCCGTCTCCCTGCATACAGACAGCGGTATCTCGCTCTCCTCGCCGCCCACGGATCGATGTTCGTCCCCGGTTCTTGTCACACCAGCGGCCATCAAGCGGCGGAAGAGCAGCTTGGCCAGTTTGCGGGACACCTGTGCGGATGAGGACGAAGAAGGTGCTGGCGAGCAGGACTTGAAAGATGCCGACTACATCCAGCCTCCGCCGAAGAAGGCTATCCGCGGAAAGCCAGAAGTCGTGAAACGGAAGCACCACGTCTGCAGCCTATGTTCCAAGGAGTTTGGCGGCAAAACGGACTTGCAGCGCCACATGCTCATCCACTCGGACGAGCGGCCGCACAAGTGCTCCGTTTGCGGGAAGAGCTACCGCCAGGCGGTCAACCTGAAGAACCATATCACCACCGCCCACGAGCACCGCAAGCAGTTTGCCTGCCCCCAGTGCCCCAAGTCTTTCGCCCTGAAAGAACGCCTGCGCCTCCACATGCGACTCCACTCCGGCGAGAAGCCCTATCCGTGTGCTCTATGCGACAAAAAGTTTGCCAGAGGTGGACAGGTGAGCAGTAATCTCATGAAAGCACATTAAGAACTAAATAAATTGTATTTCTATTACAGCTTCAGCAACATATGGTTTCGCACCACAAGACCAGTATTCAGCAATTCAATTGCACCAAGTGCTCGGCCAGCTTCTCCACGAACGCCAATCTTCGGGTCCACATGGAAAGGCATGAGCAGGGCATGGAGCATCGATGCCAAGTCTGCGATAGCCAGTTTGCGAACGAGTTAGCCCTGCGTGCCCACATCAACCAGGAACACCACAAGCTCACGCAGCTCGACTGTGAGGTCTGCCACAAGGCTATCGAACCGGATGAGGATCTTGCCACTCATATGCAAAAGCACGCGGCGGTCAAGACGCATGTGTGCGAAGTCTGCAATTCGTATTTTACCCAAAAAGAGCCAGTACAATGTCCACATGCGAATGCACACGGGAGAGCGACCGTACCAGTGCAGGGTAAGTCAAAAAATCTTCATAAAAAGTTTAGATGTAAAAGATTATTCTTCCAGATCTGCCATCAGACGTTTGCCCACTCCAGCGTTTTAAAGCTGCACATCCGCAAGCACACTGGCGAGAAACCATTTCGCTGTCAGCTGTGCCAGGACGAAGTAGCCTTCTCGCAACTGGCGCACCTCAAGAACCACATGAAGAAGATCCACAAGCAGCAGAAGCCGTACATGTGCGAAGGCTGCCACGAGTTCTTTAAGATCAAGGTGGAGCTGCAGGCGCATGCTGAGCAATGCGCCAAATGCCCTGGAAGTGGAGGCGATGCGGTAGATCCGCAGTCCGATGATTCGCTGGTACTCTCCAGAATCCGCTTCAATATGGCGGTGGTGCTGAAGAAGATAAGCTCGGCCCAGAAGCTGCGCCAGTTGGGTTATGAAAAGCGTCTGATTGATAATGTGGTCATTGCGTCTCTGAAGCTGGCCCAACGAACCACACACGACGACGTCAAGCTGACACCCCTGGCAAGGTTGCGCCTGAATGTTGAGGAGTTCCTCAAGTGGATCGTGCCGGCACCCACAATGAAGAAATTCAGCGAAGAGATGCTGTCCGTTGACACCATTCTCGATAAGATTGCGACCATGTATATGAAGCAGAAGTAGGAACCAGGACGTTGCTAGCCAACCAAATCGCAAGAGTGCCATAGAAGGATTCGTAGAACTAGTTCTTGCCATTTAGTTTAGATTTTTTAAGCCCAAAGTTGAAAACCAACCCAAAGATGTATACTTTTTAGTTCCGAACCTTAGTCACAATTGTGCTGCTACCAAAAACGAAACTTATTTGAAAAATGTGTAATAGTTTTAAGTTAGAACCGAAACCAACCAACTATCAAAAAATGTAGAGTTAAACTTTATTTCGATATGCAATACCTTATTTAATAAGTTTAGGGACAGACTACCGCCAATATTCTTTCGTATTAAGTCTTGCCAGAGCAGAGGATTACCCTAGTATTGATCTAATAGCTCAAGTACAATTCAAATCATTGTGGCCATGCAAATATAACGAATGTGCTTAATGCATTTAGCTTGCCGTTCTTTTCCTAACCTCTAACCTCTTCCCTCTAGACTAGACTAACTCGAAAATGTACAAGAAATTGTGTAAAAAGTGCAAACCCATGTGTACAACAAAATAAATGAAACGTTAATCAAAAAAAGGGGTATATTGGAATATAAGCCCAAAAAACTGGACAATCGTTGGGATCTCCTGCCCGGGATGCTGCAGGTCTTGGAATTTTGTGCAATGTCCAGCTGGATGTTAAATTCCATATTTGAATTGTCCAAACAAAGCATCGTGCCACACAGAAACACCCAGGCACACCCGACTAAGCATTCAACCACATAAACAGTTAGCTACAAGTGCCCCATGGGCCAGTGTTGCTGCCCCTCGCCATGATTCTGCCTCATGGCCATAAATGGTCTGGGTTTGTGCACAAATTTATAAGCCACTTACATTAAGGCGGCAATTATTTTTATGGCAAACGGCACACTGCATGCGAACTGATCGTCGCCAAGCAGTGGGATCCGCACCTGACCGCTCGACTTGCCTCAGACACCCAGCACCCCCAGAGCAATTAATGAAATTTCCGTGGGGAATTTATTGACGCGACCGTTAGTGTCACCTGAGGATGGTTGGGGGTGAAATTTGTTTGCCCGGGAGATGTATGCAAAGTTTTATGCATCGAATATAGTTATGATTTTACGATAGCCATGGCTTGGAGTTTTCCTTGGCTCTAGCCGTTGCGTGTCACCTGAAGCGGCAGCCGCAGTGCCATCCACTCCATCCACCCCGCCTCTTAGTCGTGGGCCTGGTCAGCAGCTTAATGTCTACATTTGTTCTGGCCATTGCGTGTTCAGTGGCTGCCCTTTTTGCAATCTCAGCCAACTTGGGTACTCTGCCTCCTCTGGCACATCCACATCCACACCCGCTGCAACTGCAACTGCCACTGCCACTGCAACTGCAAGTCAGACACTCCAGCTGCAGCTCCTTCAGATTGAGCTTGAGATTCTGGCCCAGCATCCCAACTCCGGCAGCTGCTGCTGCCATGGCGCATTAGAACAAATTGCTCTTGTTACGATAGGAAGGATGGAATGGACATGCCTTTTGCCTTGTTTGGACCGATGGACAGAATGCCACTGCTGCTTAGAGCTTGAACACACTTGGCGGATAGGATATAAATGATATTTTATTCAGTTTGTATTCGATACTATTCAATCAATATAAAGCTTGGTTTCCGGTTCAATTATGAGATCCACTTGAAAAATTATACACAATAATCTGCATGATTTCTTTAAAATTTAATAATATATAACTTCTATTTCCTGTAAAATAAAAAGATATATTCAAAAGGGTATAGAATATTCCTTCAACCTTTAATAGAATCGTCTCCTTGTTTATTTTCCAGGTAAAATGCGCCGCGAATTCGTGAAACAAATAGTCAGAGACGTAAGTACGCATGTTTCGGCTGTTGACCAGGGCTCGTTGGAGGCTTAGCCTCATCTGCATACGGGGATTTGGTTTGGACAATGTTAATGATGAGAAAACCGAGCCCAAACCAGCCGACTCCCAAGTGACTCCATGGGCATGGTTCCATTTCCGTCTTCCCTTCAAGAAACCTCGAGTGCAACAAATTGATTTGGCTTTGGCTCTGGCACGGAGTCTGGCCATTTGCGTTAGCTTGTTTGGCATTATATAATTCATATATAATTCTTTTGTTGTCTGCTGCTAATTTGCAAATTTACGCTGCCATTGGGGTAATGTTCAAATAGTTACGTCTATTTTAAGGCTAGGTCAACGGCATGGGCCTCATCATTAAGCCAAGTTACTCGGCGTTGGCTATTGCAGTTGACCAAGTTCAAGTTGAGTTGTTCACTGACATCTAATTTGTGTTTGGAGCTGGGGAGCTCCCGAGTAAATTGCAGTAGCCCACGCCATCTAGAAAAGCGTTTTCTAGTCTACAAATCCATAATTGCCTGGGAATGCTAACGAAGCACTTACTATGATTCAAGAAGAGCATTAGAAATGGGCAATCTTGGGCCCAGTTTATATTTTAATAGTTTAACAAGGAGTTGGGCCAAGAATTTTCTATAGCCTTTAACCGAACAACCTTGACCATGGATTTTTTTTGGATACAAAACCTGTGCGTTTAGCCAAGTCATTGGGGTCATTCAACTCCAGGTGGCTGGGGCGTTTAAGGAGCCAAAGTCAAAGTCAAGTCAAAAGTCATAAAAGATATGCAAGCCTGGGCATTCGGCCTGCCCCAACAAATGTACAAGGCTACAGATGGTTTTGTGAATAGCCAGGGTTTCGGCTTGGGTACGGGTATCGGGCCTGGGATGTGCGTTGCTTTGGTAATCCTTGGCCTGGTCTGTGGTGCCCTTTTTGCAACAGCAACTGCTGCATACATAAAAACACAAAAAAATAAAAACGAAAAAATAGCAACAGGAAAAACAATTACAAATGAACGACTTCTTTGTTCTGTCAGCATGGCTTGCTGCTACCCAGCACCAGATACAACTGGGATCTCGGGCCCAGGATCGAGTCCAAGTTTTGCGGTAGCAGCCCAAAAGAGGGGGCGTCGTCAGAGTCGTCTCCATCTCCATCTCCATCTATGCTGCCAGCAGCTGCTACGCATAAAGCATTCGTACAGCACTGAGAGAAATAAATAAATATAACAAAAAACTACAGATAACTACAGAAACTATATTGAAAGGAGAATGAGAATTACCCGAATTTCATTTTCAGTGCCTCGAGAGGATGCTGATCTTTTGGGGCGTTGTTGCTGGCCCAAAACAAATACGAAGAGCCGGAGTCTGAAGCCACGTCTCCGACTCCATCTCCGTCTTCATCTCCGTTTCTGTTTCTGTCTAGGAGTCTGAAGAGTCAGAAATGTGCAACGTTATCATAACTAAGTGCATGTGGATGCGTGTGCTTGTGATTCCCCCGAAACGAAACGAAACCAAACGAAAAGAAACCGTCTGCATATGCATAATTCATGCTATTGAACCTTCTGCGGTTATGACTGGACAGTGGGACAGGGGGACCCTGGACTTGAACCTAGCCTTGCCAGCGGGGGCAGGGTTGGGGCTGGAGTGGGGCTTTTAGGGAAGGAGACCGCAGCCAGGCAACTAGAAAAATTATAATTTCACAAGTCATAATAGGATTTGCAATTCAAATGCGAAATGGCAACGCAGACACTGAAAGCGGCGGACTCAAGTCGACTCGAGTTGGGTTTCTTTCAGATTGTTCTCAGTTGTGCTGTTGTTGTTGTTGTTGTTGGCGGAGTCGTTTCCTTTTTGTGAAAATTCTGTGGAAGGAGCGAACAACAATAAGAGGCTTCACGGCCAGACTTATGGCCAAGGCTCTGGTCCCGGTCTCGGCCCGGGTCTCGGCCAATATGTCAAAAATATTAAGAGACATAGCCAATGGGCTCGGCCAATAGCATTGAGAATCGGTTTGAAGATCGGATCGGATCGGTCTCTGGCTATCATGCATAAATATGCAAACGATAAGAGCTCTCCTCTATAAAGTTGTAAAATTGACAAGCGTTGCAATGCCAAACTCTCAAATAAAGCAATAAAATGCGCTAAAACATCGCCGGCAAGGGACCAACCAATCGCTCGGTAGCCACCGACCAAATGCAAAAATTAGAAATAAAAGCCAGCGGGTAGCTGGAGAAGCTCCCCTTCATCCCCATCCTCATCTATATCCTCTTTCTTGTCCTCCTCCAAATCCTCATCCTTAGACTGGCGAGTTTTCACAGAATTTATGCCATTCTGGCTGGGCTTCGGGTATACGATGGCGAGATAGGCACGGAAGCATCATCGTTTGTCACTGGGGCATGCAAAGGCTCAATTCATGAGTCCGCATCGACATCGAGGAGGAAGTGCGCCTGGAGTGACAGCAGGCAGCGCATAAAGATAATAGATGGTATGGCAGTGGGTTGCATCGTAATCATGTCAAGCCGCCGCCCAGAAACGCAGGGGCACAACTTACGACTCACTTAGGGCTTCCTGCCACTGAACATATATTTTCCCGAGAAAAGAAATTCCGATGAAAAGGACTATGTAAATATACATAGGTCATTATTTTTTAAGGTCATATACAAAAGACTTAGGTAACAAACTTGGTGAGAAATCGAATTTATTGTTTTCAAAATAATATTTTTTTGGGTCATATACCAAAGACTTAGGCAACGAACTTTATCCCAATTTCAATAATTTTCTTGAAATGTTATTTTTACCTATTCTTATAACCCCTCCAAATCAAGGCCTTACTAAAATTAAAAGCAAATGTGGCCACAAAATTTCTGGAATTCAGGATTTTGTTTTTGGCTATCGCACAAAAACAAAAGACTTTGCCCGCGAACTTGACAGTTTTTCCAGCTAAGCACGCAAGCAGCGCGGCCAGATTTGATTAGGGCTTAAGCTCAGGCCGTGCTCAGCTGCGGCGTCATAAATATTTAATGATATTGTCAGCTCTGCGACCACATACCATACACGCACACCACACACATATAGCCCTGATCTTGGCTTTAGCCCGACTTTGGCTTCAATTTAAATCAAATGTGCGCAACGATGCCGTCGCCGCCATGAGTTCGCGATTCTGCTCTTATACCCTTCTAGAAAGTACAATACTTTTTCGATAGAAGGTACACTTCCTCTCTTTTTTCCAATAGAAGGAGAGGTATTATTAATTCAAATATAAACTTGGAACTACAAGTGTGTATAGGCTTCGGCTACACTCATATCTAGCTATCCTTTCTGGATTGTACTTTTTTGGACGGTGTTGGACTGGCCCTGGCCTTTTTATTTTTAGCATAAGCATATGATCGACACTAGCACTCACATGTGTGTATGTTTGTGCTATTTTTAGTGGTGCATTTAAGTGGCGACCGCATTCGGGCCGAGGCCTGAACTCTCTAGCCAAATGTGTCCCGCTGTGAATTATGTGTCTACATAAATTACCCGGCCAGGAATTAATCATTTTTTATGCAGGACTGCGGCACAGCCTTGCTAGAACCACATGGCCAGCCACGTAAGCCTGGCCTTTTTTGTTGTTTAGGTTTGTTTTCCTTTTTGCTTGCCCATTAGGTTCAGTTTTCTGGTCCGGTCTAGAGTGGATCTGGCCTGAGTAGGAGAGCCTTAAGGGGCACTTGGAGTCGCTATGAATTTTTGTCTCTGTCCCGAGGATTTGAGTGGAAATCGTATAGACTATCGCCGGATGCTGTCTTGGCGCCTAAATATGAAACGATATGACCCAAGTAATTAGAAGAAACAGTCAAATGTCCAAGATAACTATTTAAGTTAAGGTATTTGTATGTATAGTATACATTGTATACATGTGTTATACAGTCGTTTTTGTTGGTTTTTCGTGTTTGCAAAGTAAATTTATTTATAAAAGCTGTAACACTTCTTGAAACCCTTTTTAATATTTTACATATTTATTTCATCCCTCAAAGTGAACCCTTTGGCCAAAGCCCCACAGACCCCTCCGAAACTTAAATCTTCCGAGCCAAGAAGTTCAGCATTGTGGTTCTTGGTGAAATGTTTGTTGCTCCTGCTCCTGCTGGCACAGGCATTGGTGATGGTGATGGTGCTGGTGTAGTTATTGTTGTTAGCATGCAGCCGGCTATAATTGATACGTGCTGCACTTGCGCGCAAAGACAAAATCTGCCCGCGGGCTATTTGCTTTGGCCCAGCGTGTGGGAACGGGCATGGGGGTATGCCCACTGCCGATGAGGGTGGACTAGGAGGGGGCTGGGGTGTAGTTGCAATCCTTGAGCTGCAACACGAGTGGGGCGTGGCAGGAGAACCGATGAGCAGAAGGAGATGGTGGAGGGGCGAGGAATTACGCCCCATTTGGCGTCTGCAGTTGGATTGTATTAAATGTCAAGGAAATCGCATGTCCACCCTCGTCTGCAGGCAGTCCTTATGTCTGGGCCATTGCATCTGTCCATGCAATTTTATGGCCAAGAATCGAAGGATATTCCTGGGCCACCGCCCCACTTGTAAAGCATTTTATAATTTAATTTTCATATGCGAGTGTTGAGATGTTCGAGGATCGCCGCTTCCCCCTCCAAGTGGGTG
The DNA here is from genome assembly GCA_018153035.1 of Drosophila pseudoananassae pseudoananassae. Lineage (NCBI taxonomy): Eukaryota > Metazoa > Arthropoda > Insecta > Diptera > Drosophilidae > Drosophila > Drosophila pseudoananassae. Next base: position 192,156 of record JAECXR010000044.1, on the reverse strand, counting down.
TTGCTATCGATTATTATCGATTATTCCGCGGGCCTGGCAACCATAAATCAGTGCACCAAACCCCCTCATCTCTCCGCTGAGGCTTTCATCAGCTCATTTATCACTTGGGCAAACAGCATAGGGAATAGGGAAACTAACCTGGGAAATAAAAACAAAAGACTCAGGCAACGAACTAAGTGCTGTCGTCCTCTAATGTCAGCGCTGGGATTTCCTACTACTCATCGCGCTGCTGCTGTTGCTGCCTCTGCTGCTGCCCGCAACAAAAGTGATAATTAATGTGTAAACCGAGATACCCGTCCCCTTGCAAAATTGTCAACAGCCGGGAGAAGTCCAGGCGCTGAAGCTCCACATGCTAACCAAGGTGCTGACACTCAGCACTTGTCACCCAGCCGGCAGCAAGAGCCAGAAGCCGATGCACCATCTGCATGTCAGTGATGCTGCGAATTAGGTGATTTTCTAAAGGTTTAAGTAAAATAAAATATTAAATATATAAATATAGTAGACAAAATAAAGTTTTTAAAAGAAAGTTAAGTCAAATTACGCACCAAATTAAATATATTCATTTACCTAATAAACTATAACAAATAAACCTCTCTTAATCCTTATAAAGAAACAGTGACTTTTAAAGCCTCACAGTGATCTCTAGAAGTGCTCATCTTCAGATTGGCATGCGTGTGTCTCCGCTTATTCCACCTCTGGACTCACCTCTTCGGTGTCCAATCCTGGGACATGTCTTCCACTGCAGCTGGACAAATTGCAGTTGTCGTCGTTGCCGTTTCGTGGATGCTGGGTCCCTTTATTTTTTATTTTTACCATACTATACGTATATGTGCAGATATATACAAAAGGCTTTTCTGAACCCGAGTCGGTTGCTATGTGCGTAGTTATGCAAACAGTGGCCGGCCAGAACAAGTTGTGGCTGCTGTTGGCTGTCGTAATTAAAGGTCAACATTTGTGCAAGTTGTCAATGGCATGACCATGCAAGGGGCGGGCCCCGAAACTTTGGAAGGGCGGGGCTGGGCTGGGGGTCGGGAGGCTGGGAACCACGGACCGCATAAATAATTCCCGCAAATGAGATGTCCATGGTGGGGATGAGTGCTGGTCGAAGTTAAAAGCCCTCGGCACGTAAAGGAAGAGGATCATAAAACTTAATTGGTTTTTTTTTTCGCTGTTCTTATAGTTACACTTAGGCCAGAACGGAGAAAAACGCCATAACGAACTGAAGTTGGCTTAAAGAGAGCATTCTTAAAGTTAACCTCAAGTTATGGTTAGGCCTGTCAGATTTTTGATTTGTTTCGGTCCTTGAGGAATCAAAAAAACAGCATCTCTGCATCTCAGCATTGTGTTGCATTTCCATTAAAGTCATATTCAACTTCCCGTAAGGCAAGTGAATGCATTTTCCACGGATACGTTCGAGAGGAAGTATTTATCGGCAGGGAGACTTTTACCTGGTCTGTACCTGGTCTTTGTCTGCGAAGCTGCGACTCATTTGCAATTTAGACAAAAGCAAAATTTCCAAAGATGATTGCAGCCAGCCTTCGATGCTGGGTGGAAAATTTCACTTTTTCTGTTATGGTTTTGGTTTTAAGCTCGGCACTCTGCCTTGCACTTAACATTATTACTATTGTTATTCAACCCAAAATATTTTTAATGAAACTGGCCGAGTTGCTGCTCCATTGCTTGCACAAATTGCAGTCTATTCTGCGGCGAGCGCAAGCGCGCGAAAACAAAAACTAAGCAAATTTTCTTTTACACTGGGAAACTATGGCCCTTATATTTGGTAGAAACTTTAAAATGGGTTTAAGTTTTAGTTATTTAAACTAAAAATAAATAAATTAAACAAAAGTATCCTTATATTAAAGAAGTTGTTGGTAGTACTCCAATATTGAACCGGAAAATATCAAAATCAGATATCACCTTGCGATATTCATTTCTTAGCTGATTATCCATTTAATTGGCCTTGGTTTTATGATTATTGCTCAGTGTACTCCCATTGCCTCGTCATGCTTTCTTTGTTTTTTTCTATAAGCCATGTTCATTGTGCGATATTTGTTGATGTTGCAGCGCTTTTTCCCTGCGCTAATTACGGAGGAGCGAGGCTTTTTGTGATTGATTGCAAAGTGCAGCACAGCGATCCAAGGAGGTGGTAGATTGTTGTTGCAGTTGTTGCTTTGTTGCTGATGTTGCTGGTGTTGTTGCTCCCATGAAGCGTGGCACGTGTTGCGTTTAATGTGCAGTTTCTATTACTCTCGCCGTACTGCGGCAATTGAAAGTGAAACTCAATTTTATGAGCCAGATAGACAAGTCAGCTCCCCAAGAAAAGAAGAGGCTGAAAAAGAAGGCCGGCCAAGAAAGAGAAGTCGAAGCCAATCCCACTCATAGATGGAACAACTTGCACTTTTGGCTGATAATTGACCTCATTTAAGATGCGGCCAGTGCGATAAGGGTGATAGGAATTAAAAGCGGCATCCACTAATTTAGCCCGACTCTGCTGCCGAAAGGATGGGCTAGTTCTATAAGCGACTAAGACTACGACGACTGACCACGATTCTTATCGATCGGCCCTTAGGACTAGACCAAAAGACTAGTTGTCTTGGCCGTGGCTGCCGATTCTCTGGCTGCTTCTGCTCTTGGCCGTTGGCTGTTGCCAGTTGCGAGTTGCCGGTTGCCAGTTGCCAATTTCCAATCGCGGCCAGCAATCGCGCCACGCTAACGAGACGACGACAACAACGTGCTTCAGGCACTGCCAGCGAGGGGAGTTATGTTATGATATCAATATTACTATCCTATTTTATGGAAAGCTATACAAATGTTCTTCTTACTTTTTTTAATACTTTTATATATTTGTTCTAAGAATTTTCCATACATCTTCCCATAAAAAGAAACTAAAATTTTAACAGAAAACATGTCCGTTTTTTATGGTTAAAGTTAAGAACACGGTTTTTATAGGTGCTGTTTTGATTGAAACTCTTGGTTCCACCCACGTCCAGGGGGCCGAATGAGGAACGTGAACTAAACCCAAGACGCGCCTTGCAGTGGCTGCCGCTGCATAAGCATCTGTAACTTTTCGCGCTTATCTAAGCCATAAATCTCCGATGGCGGTAGGCAAGTCCAAAAAGCTCTTAGTCCAAGACCAGAGTCATAGCCAAAGCCAGTGCCAGAGTCAGCCCGCTAAGTCCAAAGCCAAGTCCATGTCCAAGAGCAAGTCAAGTCCAAGTTGAAGTCGTGCGGGCGTTGGCTCTGTCCCAGGCAATTGGCCTCGTCTTTTTCCATCCTTGATGGCAAGTGACTGAGTTGCCGTGAATTGGAAACTGAAACCGAGACTGACTGACAATCAGCGATCCTCGATTCTAGATTTCCCTGATATAACCCGATTCGCAATTCTCGATTCCCGATGCTCGATCATCCCAATCCGCAGCCCAATCCCAAGCTAGCCACCTCTAATAGGCTAACGTCACACTTCTTATCTAACAATAAGCTCTCTAGGCCCAATCGAGGGGCTTTTGCGGCTGCTGCTGCCTGTAATAAATGCGACCCACATACGCGACCAGTTGGCCTGGCCAAAAATGAACAGTACCAGAATAAAGAAAGAAAAAAGTTCCAGCACCATTCCATTGCTTTGCCCTGCCCTAACCTGGCCCCAAATCTTTGAGGATTTGGATGCGGAGGTGGAGGGAGCTGGAAGGTTGGAGCTGGCCAGGCGGACGGCATTTCCAGTGGCTCAGTGGCAATAAATTTCAATTTGCTGGCTGCTCGCAACCAGCTCAACCCCAGCTCTAGCCCACCTCCAATCCTCCAATCCAGGTCCCCAGACTCCATATCCACTCGAGATTCGAGACCCGCGACTCGCCTCGCGACTTGCGACTTGCGACTCGCCTGGCAACAATGCAATGCGGAGGTAAAATGATAAAAATTCGATTACATTCAGGTGTGAAACTTACATATATTGCAGCGATTTACTTGCCTTTATTTATTTTTTATTTTGCTATTTCTGTTTGTACTCTACGATCGCATAATTGAGTCCCTGGGCTAGAAGTTGCAAGATCGATTTCAATCTGGCATAATAAATATTGCAGCAATAAAATTTTCATAAAAAATATGATATCTAGCTTCTATCTCCTTAACAAGAAATCAATCAAAAAAAGATCAGTTAGGTTATTATTTTTAATAATTGGATCTAATTTCATTTTAGTAATTTCAAATGCAAACTCTCACTTTTATTTGATAGGCTTTAATGATTATATTAAAGAAACTACTAATTATTTCCTAAAAAATATAAAATATTTTAAAATTGTATAATTTATAGTAATTTTCACTAATAACTATCCTGCTTGAAGCCATCCTATAAAGTAGCTCATAACTGGATCGGCTTAAATATCGTTGACTTTCTTTTAATATTTTTGTTTTCGTTTTTTGTCTGGGCCAAGACTGTGCCAATTGCCAGTTGGATGGGCTAAGGTGAAGCTAGAATCTGCTGTGAGCCCAACTCGGTTGGCATCCTACTTCTACTAGGTCTACTAGGTTGTTCCTTATTCCAGCATCTTTGGTCCACGGCCCTTGTTGGTCATTAATCATGCACTGTGAACGACAAGCGTATAAGTTACTAGCCGATTGGCCCCAAAAGAGGCCATCGGAATTGGGCTCAGCGAGGGCCGCGAGCCTCGAGGACAACGAATGGCTCAGAAGAAAGCCTTCGTCTTGGCCTCGTCTAATTGGATGCAGATGGGCATAACGGACCCGACCCCCAAAGACCCCAAAAAACGATGCGAACCACGTCGAGTTTTTCCTATTTTCGTTTGGGTGATTCTATGTGATTGGCTGCAAGGCGATTGTTGATGTTGAGATCAGTTTCGGTAGCCATTCGATTGGTTGATTGGATGCCACAAAAAATGACAAATAGGACAGATCCCGATTGTTTTGGGATTTATCAAATACACGTAACAATTTTCTTTATAAAACCTTGTTCATAAACTTAGAAAGTAATAGAAATTATACCAAAATATTCTTCGAACTCGCTTCGCTGGTTTTGGAAATTTTCATTTTGATTTTGATTTAAGTTGGCATGCGATGGATTTGTGTCATAATTGAATTACTCTGCTCAGAGACTGGCACGTTATATTGAGGCTCTGAGTGGCTAAATAATTAAAACTGGTTTTCACTTTTCGCCTGAAGGAAATCGCATGCACTGAGTGCACCACAGAAACATAAGAAAAACTAATTTAGTCAAGCCATAGTGTCGGCGGCAGCTTTAATTTCTCTGTGTAGCTGGGGAATAGACCCTTTCGGAAATATGCCGTCCGAGGAATGTTCCATGTTGGCAACACCCACAATCGCCAGAATGGCCAATGGCGAAGCCGTCAACAGCCATTAGCACTTTGGCACATAATTGATACGTGGCTGGACCATAAAGCAAAATGCATAGACATCTATTCGACAGACTCTTGCCGCACACACGAAATGACGTGGTTCTTGTTGTTGGAAAGCTGAATAAAAAGGAATTCCTGGCATCGCGTCGACCCTCTTATGTTCTTCAGATTTTCCCGCCCAACACCTTCGGGGGCGTTGTATGCCATACGACACCACACCATCTCGTCCCCACACATCCAAATCCAGACATAGCATCTGGGCGCAAAGGGCTGCCCAGCCATCGGAGTCTGGGATGGTTGCTTTTCGGTTCCGTTCCGTTCCGGAACGTAACTAACAATTTATTTAATACGCTGTACGTGCGCTTTAATAAAAGGCTCAATCAATCTGCGAACCTAAGAACCGAACTTAGGAGCAAGTTTCTCTAAAACATAATCGAATGTGGAGTGCCCTAATGAATGCGGATTATTAAAAAACCCTAAGTGATATGTGTTATTATGGTAATTAAAATCATAATACTGGAAGATTTAGTTCATTTTTTATGGTATTCTATCCTATTTTTTTAAAGGATATTATTTCTTAACCTTGAGTCTTTGTTTTTCCATTCTTTTTTAAGGATCTCCTAACCATGCTTAAATAAATACTAGTCGCATTTATTATTTGTTTATTTATTTTATAAAGAATTCTGTAAGATGTTTGGTATTCGAAACCCTTCCCAAAGGCCATATGCACTCTCTGGCTTGCAGAACCGAATCGAAGCGACCCGAACTGAACCTCTTTGAAGTGTGCATACAAAGTCTCGAGTGCCAGAGGCCTCCAGAACGGAGCTCGACGACTCTACGTAGTGACAGATACATAGACAACAGCAACAACAAGAACAACAATGACGATGATGAAGACGATGGCGATGCCGATGACGATGACTATGACGCTTGACGACCATGTCGATCGGCAGAGACTCCAACTCCTCCGGTTCTTGCACCGCCGATCCTTTCGGGCGCTGCTGCAGACAGCGTGTCGAATGGTGGACTTCAAAGGGGGAATATAGGGGGAGCGGAGGGTTAAAAGTCGCGGGCACAGAGCAGCTTTTCGCTAATGAAGCCATAAAGATATGTATTATTCCATAAATTTAACCCAGGCCCGCCTGTGACACCCACGAGAAGGAGATTGAGAGGATTGGACGTCTTGGTTGGCAATAATCTTTGCAATGCCTCTGCAACGCCTCGATAATCCGGCCTAAAGTTATGCATTTGACGACGGGAAATGCATTTAATTTTAACCACAATTAGCCACGGGAAGGGCGATTTGAACGAAGGGAGAAGGTGCTAAGGGGAGGCGGTTCTACCTCTCGGAGCCGCCTCGGAAAGTTATTTTCCTTATTGCTGCCCCCAAGGCACTGGCTGTCTCTCAAACGCCTAACAAGGTGTCAATATCTTAAAAATTTTATCTTTCTGCACATAAAACTCAAGCGGATCATAGTAAATCAGCCTTTGGTCAGGCAGCTCTTAGAGCCAAGTTAGCCACCATCTAAAGGCCTTTATACGTCTTCAGCCCAACCGCCGCCCCATCTCCAGTCGCAGTCTTAGACCATGACCAAGTCCAGGTCCCAATCCCAGCCAAAAGTTAAGTTCCAGCCGCGAGACTGACCCTACCACACCCCACAGCAACAATGGACGACACCCGCGATCCCTCAGAGCCTCGATACTTCGATCCTCCGATACCCCGGCCAAATGGGGCGAGAGCTATGTGCCTTTTATACGCCGGATTTACGAGCCAACTCTCCACGTCGTCATCGCCGTCGTGGCCAAAGAAATATTCGATGGCCAGGCAACGATTAAAACGGACGCTTCACGCATGCGCGCTCATACTACAATAACAACACCAACAACAACAACAAGAATAACAACAATAGTACCTACCAACAACAACAACAACACCATTAAAAGCAACAACATCAACTCACTTACACTCACTCTGATACTTGCACTTACATTTATATGCATTCTGCATAATGGACTGAAACATATAGAGGAAAGCACACCCGAGGATAAATAAATAAGGAACCAGGAGGTATTTTATATCATTAAATTATTTTAACTATATAAAATAATATTTAGTACCAAATTATTGATGAGAATCACTGAAATATGTATAATTAATATAAAATTAGGAAAAGCTTTTTGACTTTTTCCATGTGGAAGAATATGGTAGTATAAAAATCTTTAAGTATATTTATATTTTTAAGAGTTTAACATTAAGAAAGACTAATTTTTATTAAAAGTAACTATTATTTGTAAGTTTGAGAAACTATTTCCTCTTGATTATAGGAAAGAAAGTATAATAAATTGTAAAATCAGAAACTAGCCCTAAGTCTTTACCATCTACTGTCAATGGCAAGCGAGTAGTTCGCTGTTAAGCAATGTTCACTGGGTGTTTGGCCTGGCAGCATTTGCAACACCAGGAACAGCTACAAGAAAAGCGGCATCCCAGCATCGTCAAGAGCATCGGCGGGGTCGGGATCGTTATTGGGATCGGATTGGGTGCCGGGTATGTCAGGGGAGCACAGGTGGCCGAAGGGAGGGAGGAGCATGTGAGGAGCTTGCATGGGGATTCGGATTGGGGCGCATCATCATGTGCGCATTGCACGCACGTGATTAAAGCGCAGCCCCGTCGAGCTACAAATAAAGGGAAAGAGGGGGTTATGCGGGAAAAAGACTGGGGACCGAGGGACTGGGCAAGAGCTCGCTTATAAATCAGAATTCGCTCTTTTGGGGACGACAATGAACCCGACTGGAGCACAGGGGGACCGCACTACATATTGATAAATAAATAAGATCGCCGAGAGGCTTTTGTCTCTGGATATTCGGTTTCTGTGCCTTGGTAGCAAGTTCAACGCACTTGACCAACTGGTTTCGATTTAAATTTGAAAATGCAACCCCGAAGATTTACGCGAAACTTGGTCCAAAAACCATATAAAATACACCGATTGAAATGCTCCGAAAATTAATAACCAAAATGCCATGACGATGAGACGGACATTGGCGAACCTCCATGGGCTGACACTTGACCCAGACGGCGCCGGCGGGTCTTGTAGCAAATAAATTAAGGCGCCCATGAAGAGCCCCGAGCAACGGTTCAACTGACACATTTCTGGCCCTGGCCAACAGTCGGCACTTCTATCTAATCCGCATCCGCAGGTTCTTTGGTTTTTGAGGCTTGGGGCTTGGGGTTTGGGGTTTGGGGTTTGGGGTCCGGTACGAGGGCAGACATTCAAATCGCCGGAATCAATCAACTTTGCAGAGGATTTGGGTCTTTGGCGCCGCCATAGCAGTGCCAACCGGCAGTACGAGTAATATAAGCCTATAAATCGACGGGGTCAAATCGCTCTTTCTTTTTGGCCAAATCGTGCAAATATTCTAGGCCCATTGAGGCGGCAAACAATGAAATTTAAATAATTTTTAGCCATAAAGAAAGTTGATACACAAGGCAAGTAATGAGAGCTTTAAGACCAAAAGAAAAGGTTAGTATAGAGTAGGAACCTAATAAAATATAAGCATATTTTTTTCAACAATTTCAAAAATATAAACCATTTTTAAAGCAATATCCTTTTACAAGAAACCAATTTTTTGGTCACGGTGTTGGCCAATTGACTTTTGGCCTGCGCACGAGCCACAGGACTGCCTTGATCTTGTGCCCAGTCAGGGGTTATTAACGCAATGTGTCTCGGCCATGTCGTGAAATTCGATCTGGCGGTGAGGTGAAAGGCATAACGTAATATTAGAATGCCTGTTAATTAGCTAAGATTGCTCTAAGACCGCCGGATTACATAAAGAACTGTTAGCCAAAGGAACTCTGTTAGGCGGAAGGCTGGCTGGCAAGGCCAACAGGCAAGTGACAGTTTTAATTTTTAATATAATCGCGAGTGGACGGCGACAGCTTAGCTTACAAGGATTAGGCACAACATGGGGGGAATTTAATTTTCCACAGTCGTGTTCTAATTGAAAACTTCATAAATTATATTCCGAACACAACAGGTAGAACTAAACAGGTAAGAGTACGTATCATGGCAGATCTTTCGACGGTTATTGCGAATCACAAATTTCGACTACGAGCTCATTTATGTATCTCTTTGTTGTTGCGTTATCTTTTCATTTTTTGCGGACCATGCCGAAAGGTTATTTACCCGCCTTCATGTCAATACTGAGATCGCGAAACAGAACGCGGATTGCCGGCCGGCTGACCGGACCTTTCAAGATCAGCACTAACGATACCGTAAGTCCCGGCGGGGCGGAGGGCCCCAACAAGGGGAAGCTCAGTCGACACGATCTACATAACATTTGTTGCGGCTAATGGCTGCGCATTGTGAGCCGTGCCAAATATGGAGATGAATGGCGGTACGGAATGTCCAGTAGTGGCCAAAAGCCCAACTGAGAACCGTTTGCACAGAACCAAAAAATTGGCAAGACTTTACAGAAATTAAAATAAAAAAAAATTCGAATAATTTAGTCAAATATTATGCAATTTAAATTGCTCTAAATAATTTCCATATGAACAAGATTAAGTCAAGCTATTCTTACGCCACAGGGAATCCCGAAATACTTTCTACTGTATTTCCAAACAAATCTAAATTATGTCAGACTTGTATTAATTCTTTCTATTTGCTTTATTTTTGCTCACTCATTCAGGTAATCCAAATAGGGCCTAAACCTAACTGTGCTTGGCTAAAAGCGCAATCTGCGAACACAATAATACCCAAAGAAATCGGAATCAGAATGCTGGCGAGCTCCTACTGCCGTCCGTTCCTATATGCGAATTGCCATTGGCGTTACCTTTCCCACCTCAACACTTTGTATATCGATATATCATTAGCGCGCTTTTGATTTACAATCGCCTTTGTGTGTGGATTTACTATCTGGCCTTTTGTTGGGGCCCATTTTTTCGAAGAGAGTGTGGCTATGAAAGCAAACCGCAAAGCGACCAGCTAATAGCTCATAGCTTATAGCACTTTTCTACTTTTCTACTGCCAGTAAATGCGAGCAGAGAAGTCTTGGCCAGAAAGTCTTGGCCGATCTCTACAAACATACAAAAAAATGTGCAGAACGAATGAAAGTGTTCTCCTTGCGGGGCCTTCGGAGTGTGGATCTTAAGTTTGTGGAACTTTTCTCTAGCTGGTTGCAATTGGGTCTAAATAAGTTCTTACCAATATTTCTCTTTAAGAATTCTTAAAAGAGGAAAGTCCTTTTTTAGAATAATACCCCTTTCTTTAACCCATACTGGTTGTATATCTTGTTTTTCTATTCATTTTTTTAAAACGAAATCATTACCGTTATTTAGTTACAATTTCAAAGCCTGGCTGAAACGCACGTCGAACTCGAACATTGTTAGTTCGACGCCGCTTCAAACCTGTCTCAAACGACAAAGGCCGCACCAAAGTCGGGCTTGCAGATTCCGCCAGACGAGTTTGGTCGATTGGAGCGAGCGGACGTTCCAGCGCGAGAATCGAGAACTGAGAATCGAGCAAACGAAAAGCGAGAATTGAGAATCGAGAACCGAGAAATCGCCTAGCAAGACAGCGACAAGATATAGAGGAAAGATATCAAGTGCGAAACGGCTGCAATCGCGTGTGTGTAAAGCTTGTGCGTGAGCGAAAGAAATGAGCCGCATTTGAGCGGTCAAAGGGTTAAAGGGTTTCGGGTCTAGGGTCCAGGGGCACTGGGCTATCATCACATCCAATGGCCGGCAGACGCCACCTGCTGCTGATCCTCCTGCTGGTCCTGCAGCTGATCGCCACCACCCCGGCGTCGCGCAGCCTCAGTGTCAATGGAAATAATATTTGGCGGCGGGTGCGGCTGGTGACCAGCCAGGAGACCGATCGCAATGCCTACCATGTGCTCAAGCCGACAAGCAGGAATGCCAATTCTACGACCAGCACCACCAGTACTTCCACAACGTCCACGACCACAACCACTTCCACCAGCACCGCGCCACCGCCAACTAATCCACCTGGATCTCAGCGCGCTGCCAAGCAACTGGATCTTAATTTTCCGGCCGGTAATGTCTCAAGTGCCGCCCGCCTGGAAATGTCCACAGAATTCTTTGTGGTGCCCACTCTTTCAGCCAGCAGCAGCACCACTAGTACCGCCGCCACGCCCACAAGAAGTCTGGGCGCCAAGGCACGAGCGGCTGGCACCACCGGAAGAGTACCCCACGGGAGTGGTGGTCACTCCAACAGCACTCCACCCAGCATAGTGTCCACCCACCTGCCCTTCGCCGGCCTTCGCAAGGAACCGTGGGTAGTGCCGGTCCTGGTGCTGGCCACCCTCACCATGCTGATGATGGCCGCCTTTGAGATCTTCGTGCTCTTCAAGGCCTGGCGGACGTCGCCCTCCCGCAGGCACCTCTTTCTGGGCCAGATGCTGCTCCTGGGGCTCTTTGCCTGCGCCAGCCTGGGTGCCATCATCACCGCCCAGCCCACGCTGCTCAGCTGTGGGGCTATCCGCTTTGGAGTAGGCGTGGCCTACGCCCTGGTCTTTGCCGCCCTGCTGGTAAAGTGCGTGTTCCTGATCAGTCTGAACGGCGGGGTGTATTTACCGGCTCCATACCAAGGACTCCTGCTGCTCTTTGCCCTGCTGATTCAGGTGGCTATTGGGGGGCAGTGGCTGCTTACCCAGCCTCCTGAGATCTACACTACCAGTGTGCCGGTGATGGGCAGTGGGTTCCTTAGCACCACCGTGGCCTCCCAGACCAACTACTCGGCCCTGTTCTACCCAACGTCCTACACAACGCTGGATGGTACGCCGGAGATATACACCCGGATAGCGGCGGTCAGCACGGTGCTGATTCCACTGTGCAAGACCCAGTTTTCGGAGCTACTCTTCTCGCTGATCTACATAGTGTTCCTGATCGTCTTTATCGCGGTTCTGGCCATCAAATCGCGGGGAATCCGGGACAATTACCGGGAGGCCACCTACATTGGACTGGCCATAGGCGGAGCCATTCCCATCTGGCTGGGCTGGATGCTGTGTGGTCTGGCAGTGGCGGAGAGGCACAAGGACGCCTGCATAGCCTTCGGATTAGTGGCAACCTCTGCCACCGTGTTTCTGGTGATGTTCATGCCCAAGGGCCGGCAGCTGGCCGCCATGGGTAAGGAGGGATTGTACGTGGAGGATCGCGAAGAGCAGTTCAGTTCGTTGAGCCGTGCCGGATCCGGATACTCGCCGTCGTTCTTCCACTTCAAGCCCATCAAATACGGGGTCATGAGCGGATGCGGACTGCCCAACTCGGCCTCTAATACGGCCCAGGGTCTCAGCTCTAAACACTGTTCCAGTGCCAACAACGGAGGTGGTAAGTCCCGCTTCAATTTCTTCCCCTATATACCATAGATACTATATCGGATATCCATTTGAATTTGTCACAATTTCTGCGGTGAGCAATCGAACCCAACTCAGGCAGCCAACAATTCCATTCCTGCCCTTGTCAGCTGTCAGACTCTGTTAATTTTGTAATAACTTTCTTTTCTTGCCTCATGTGCGCCGGGGGGTGGGGCTGGCAACCTCTTGAACTTTTGTTTACCCGTACGCTCGCTCTTTCTAAAAGCAACAATAACAAAGACAGCCGGAGAAGAGAAAAAACAAAAGTCTTAACTTTCAAAGACAGCAATCTCCAGCAGACAGTAGCTTAGGCACAGTGGAATTGTAAGATTCCATTTAGTAAACAACTTTTGAGTGCTTGTAATATTAGTTCTCGGTATTTCTTGGATCTACCTTTTCCACAGAGAAAACCTTTATTCCTCACCTATTTCTTCTAAAGTCTGGTATGAATATTTAATTTTTAAAGAAATCCTGGACCAATACCATCTAACATTGTTAATTCAATTCCAAAAACACGCCCCTCATTATTATTTACTTTTCCATTGACTATGCATTTCTTTTCCAATTAGTATGTATGGCAATTTTCCTTTGGCTCTGCTTTATTTGTTTGTATGCAGATTTGTGCGCTTTCATTTCTTAGCCATTCCCAATTGCAGACAATTTTTCGCGGTGAATTTCCCGTAATTCCCAACCACTGTGCGCCGGCATTAACTGGGCTTAAAATTGTTTTGCCAGGCCGTGTAATTGTTTGGCATATTAATTTTCCCGACGCCGGCTCCGTCGTCGTCTAAGCCAAGTGTAAAAAGAGCACACATGCAGCGATCTGTCCGTCCGCCCGTTCATCTGTCTTTCTATATCTCTGTTTCTATCTCTATGCTCGTTTGCCTTCGTCTCTATCGCATTCAGCTTTCGTTTTCGTTGTGAGAACGTCCCAAGTTCGTGGCTTAAGTCTTTTGATTAGATTTTTGCACCGGCTGCTTTGGCTACTGCTACTTGTCTCAAATCGTTTCTGATGATGCAAATAAAGCCATCAACACGGCTGAAATTTATTATTTGGAATTTCACATCTGGCCATTAGGAGGTGTCAAATGTCATTGTCAGGCGGTGTAGAAATGGCGGCGACCTCCCGCCATCTGAGAGCAAGTGAAACGAGGCAAAGCCAAATCCCACAATGGCCAGAGACGCTAAGCCAACAATACCAACTGTCAGTGCAATTTTTGGCAATTTATGAACTGCCTGACAAAAAACAATATTTGCGGAATATTTCTTTTTTATTATGATTATTAGTTTTGTTTCTTTTCTTTCTTAACAATAACATGCCATAAAAGGCTTTAAACTATTTCAGCTTTCTAATGAAAGCAAAAGTTGAGTGGCTTATGTGTGTGGCAAAGTGGAAAGATACTAGTGTGGCGAGTTGGGCAAAGGAGGGCTGCCTGCGCAGAGGTACTCCAAAATGTGCGTGCTTCAGCCATGTAACACTTTACGTAATTTAATTAAAGTAAATACATCACATTTTACGATTACAGTCAGCAAAAATAATTCAAATGGAAATGGGACAGGAAAACTCCGAATAATTCAAGTGGAAAACAAAGCTAAAATGTAATGTGAAAACACTTGAGCAACACTAAAAGGAATTGCTTTAGGAAGTATTTAAAATAATAGTAGAAGATTATATTTATGACATGAGAATTAATATATATTCTGGCCTATGTATAAAGCATGAAATAATTTACCAAATTATAAAAATACTTGGCCCAAGTAGGAAGTGGCGTACTTGCCTTGTTGACGAATTCAAATCCAATTCAGTTTGTGAGGCACGCAGGAAGGCCAGTACTGCTGACTGGCCAATGGTTAAAGTTGGAATTGGAATTGGAGTTGAAGTTGGTGGCACAGCCCACAAGCCAAAGTGCCTGTGGGCAGCCTGGGCACAAACTAAGCCTCAGATTCCAATTCCATCCTATGAAGAAAGCCAAAGACAAACGAAATATAGGTAGGTTCGCACAAATATATACATATAGATAGATAAATGAGAGATATAGTGCTCTGGCCCCGACTACACATATATACGTCAAACTGTCTGCAATTGAAAGTGCATTTGAGGGGTAACAGAAAACAAAAACGATGGAAAAAAATACTGAAACAGGCCCAGCCGAAGGCAGAAACCTTAAGAGCAAAAGACAAATGTCTGGAGACACACAAAGTACAACGAAATCAAAGTTGGCACAGAGCTTAACAAGCAAACGGAGCAAACATCAGCCAAGAGCTGCAATCGGTGCCATTATCGTGCCCATACTCCCAGATCCCAGCTCCAAGCCCCATACTCCCTACTCACATAGCCAAACCAAACCAAACCCGATCCGATCGGATCCGATCCAATCCAATCCGATCCCCGGACATGTGTGTGTGGGTTGTGTAGTTGTCTGAGCCAGGCTGATTGTGAGTGAAGTGAGCCAAAGGCAGCGACAGTAAGGGTTCCAGCTTGATTAAGGGCAAAGAAAGAAAAAACTGGAGCTGCATGTGGGCAGCAGCTAAAAATTTACATAAGCCACTGAGCCACAAGAGCAAAATCAAAAGTTTTTCCCTTTTTTTTGCCTTTTTCGTGCCATTGCTCTGGCTGATTGAAGAGCAAATGACTTGGGCAACGAACTTGACTTGGCTGGGAAGTTGACAGCTTAAGAAGAGCCCAATCATTGGATGTCTTGGCATTTAGATGGAATCTATTTGAATGGTTCTTGATTACTTTCAGTAGAATCCAACTGATGCAAGAAGGATAATTTGGTTTATAAAGTAATTTGGAAAAAAGTAGAGCTTTAAAAATACAAATGACTTCTTAAGAACACAAATCATAATAAATCATAAATAAATATACCCAAAAGAAGAAGACTGAGAATGAGTAAACTAAAACCGTAGAAAATATTGAATGATATTTCTAATAAATCCATTATATCATGTTTCCTGCCAAGCCCTCGAAATCAAAAACCACATACAAACATATATGGAGTGTGTATCTGTGTGGTCGTTGCCAGTAAGCAGTTCGGCACATAATTCACTGAACAATTTGCAACAATAAACTAAACGACAGCTAACGGCGTTGACGCCAAGGAATGAGCCGGGCTAAAACAGGCCAGGGCAAGGGCAGTGGCAGGGGTAGTGGCTGTGGCAGAGGTGGATGGGCAAAAGGGGCAAGGTAAAGTCAGAGGCCAGCCAAAGAGCGGCATTCAATGATTGCCACCGCCACGAAGCCAAAGTCGAAGGCGAGGCATAAACGCAGATTGACAGCATCAGCTTCCGCCCCTACTCCGGCTCCTGCCTCGGTTCCTTCCCTTCCAGTTCCCAGTTGGGGCCTGGCTCTTTGGGATCTGGGGAAAAGCAAAAGGATGTCGCACGATCCTATATGAGCTGATTGAACGCGCACAAACCGCTCGAAACGACAGAGTTCAAGGTTGGCCCAGCCTGATTTAATTGAAGTCGTATTGTTGTAACCGCTTCGGGCAGCTGTCGACAACGAGCCGAACCGATGACAGGCAGAGTCTCAAAAATAGATACTGGTACATACTTCCGTTGGTCGCACGGCCGCTTGATGTTATCATTATACCCTGAAAGCCCCACAAGCTCCCCGGGCTACGATACTGAAACTGCAACTCGAATGCTTCCCAAGATGCGCTGCGTGTGACCTTATCAGTCGGCAGAGTGTCTCATCTTCGACTTGGCCGTGGTGCCAGTTGGCCAGTTGGTCAGTAAGTAAGATGGTCCGAGCCCAACCGGGGCCCGGGAGCGGGGCCCATCAATCTGGGCATCTGCCAGCGGTCTTTGTTCTCCGGCGACGACGCATTTTTTTGTAATTTTATTGAGTGACTTTATGCCAGGCAGGCACATACATAAAATCAATCATTCATACCAGATCCGACCAGACCTTGGAAGGTTAAAGCTTGTCGATATACTCCCGAGAGCCGTGCGGAAGTTTTTGTCTATTTGTCTTGCATGTTTATCGATCGATGGGGATTTGTCAATAAAGAGCCGCCCCAGGGAGGCCACATACCCATTTAACTGTGCTCAGTCCAGAGGCTTGTTTTTGTTTCTGTTTCGGTTTTGGATTTTTCTTTTTGCACACTTGAGGATCTAAAGCTTAGCTCGAGCCGAGTGTTATTGATGGTTACTTCCAAAAGGTTGCTTCATTGTCATAAACCAGTTGGCCAAATGAGAATTGGCCAAAGAAAGCCCATTTAGATTATTGATTTTATTGATTGGCTTATAAGAAATATTTGTGGACAAAAGTAATTGGAAAGTATTAGGTTTCTGCCAAGAAAAGCAAAGTGAAAAGTTCGTTGCCTTATGATTTTATAAAATAAAGAAATTTACATAAATTTTTTTTTTAATTTGAAGGGAAAAATATAAATATTAATGGTTTATTAAAGTATCAATACTAAAAGTTTGTTGGCTGAAACATTTTATAGATTTTTATTTTGAAAAGTTGTCTTAAGATTTTATCCACGTGCTTATCTTTATAGTTCTCTGTACTTATAGCTGTTCAGTCCAAAAGTTTATCTCTGATTGTTTCAGCTGTCAATTATTAGACCCAAATTTTAAAGCAATCTTAAGACAGAAACCGTACCACAATTTCAATCATAAGAATTCTGTTAACCTGGCATTGTTCTCGACTCTAGAACTTGGCCCGGGGGCATCTATTGAAACGGTTCGACCAGCATCAGCTGTCGAAAATATGACATAAAAAAGATTCGATTAGCCTCAATTGTTCTAAGACCACTTCCAGCCGACGAAAGACTGAGGCAACGAACTTGAAATTGAAAAACCAAAGAGCAAAAACAAAAGAACCAAAATGAACACAAGACGAGCCAAGCCGAGCAGAAAACTTGACAACAATGATGGCCAAGATGATGATCATGATGATGACGATGGCGTAATGTACAAATCTGTGAAGTACGTGTTGTTGAGTATCCGTATCCAACTTCAGTTTGCAGTTTACCGCGGCCACGGCTGCGGCCGTCCAGCGCCTGTGTATGAGACTTAATATATGAGTCGGGTAAACGCTGCCAGCACGTGCTTGAAACGAGCGTCACTGTATATTACCACAAAATTATAGCGGTTTGCAATAAGAGCCACAGAGCTGAAGGCTGGATGCTGGATGCTAGCTGGAGCGATGATATTTAGTTTTGCCTAGAAGTGCCAGCCAGCCGGCCAGCAACGTAATCGATAACCAGTTCCGAATTGCGGCAATGAAACCGAAAGCGGAAAAGCCAACTCAGCACTCGGTTTTCTGCTACCAGCTAACAGCTCCTAGCCTGGCTAAAACCCAGTATATTACAAGTCCGACCAGGCCAAGTCCAGTCAGGGCGACCGATTCAATCGGGTGGCAGGGAAGCCGAAAGCCAATGAGCCGTGTGCCAACTGCACATGCTCGTACGCTGGAATTATTACGCTAAATTGGCCAAGAGCTCGGCTCGGTTTACGGTATCTTTGGCAGCACTTGCGCATCCCCGCCCCCCGCACTTCCCGCCCAGGGATGCAAAAACCTGGAGGGCTTATAGAAAGGAGTCATTGATTTAGGGCCTTAAGTATTTCCAATAATAGACAATTTTAAAACAATAGTTTTTTTATTTCTTGTTCTAGTAATAAGCTGAAATATGGAAAATAAAGATTATTTTAAGGCCTTTATCAAGAAATAATAGAAGCTTTGAACAAGTTCTTTCACCAATTATGTTTGGAAAACAGTTACATAAGGTCCAAAAAAATAGATAATGCGTTGCATAACTTCACGCAGCCACAGCTAAAGTGCTTCAATTAACTTAAATGTAAATTGAATTGTAGCAATTTGAAGGTCATACGCCCTTAACCGAAATATGCAAATTGCCGAGCGTTGCGGGCATGTGAAAAATGTTTTTCTTCCGCCTAAAAATGGGAGGGAAAAACTGAAACGCCGCAGCCGCAGTTCATGACAATGAACTCTGCCTGGGAGAGTGTGTGGCTGGGAGGGGGGCAGCTGGTGAGCTGGTGAGCTGGGGATATGGCTTAGAACGAACGTGGCCAATTAGTTATAATGCTGCTTCGTGATATCACAACATCTGGCAACTCACTCTCAAAGAGCCCAGACAACGGCAAAAACAACAACCTTTAGCTTCGGCTTTAGTTGCAGCTAGAAGCTGGCTAAAAAGAAAGAAAGAGTCAACGCCGGGCCAATAAGGAAAAAAAGGCAACAACGCTCGCCAAAGAAATTACTCAAGTCTGCAAAGTATGTAGCAACAAAAAAAAATAGCTGGCTGTAGCTAGAACAGCAACAGCCACAGCAACAGCAACAAAAGAAACAAAAACAGTCAAGACTACAACATAGACTGTGGAACAATGACAATCTGCACGTAGCAATCAGTCAACGTGCGGCAGTTGGTTTAACTTTAACTTGTTGCCAGATAGAAGATACTGGGCTTACCATAGGGTAAGGAAGCACTTTCAGGGGTGGCGGCAAGCAGAAGGCGGAGGGCGGGGCGAGCCGACAAACTGCAAAATGCAAAACGTGGCTCTATGTCTCCTTAGCTGGCTACGTCTTGGCTCTAGAGATGGGCAATTTTAATGAATTTCCCCGGAGCCGGTGAAAGAGGCAGAAGTAATCGTAATTAAATGCAAGTGAGGAAAAGTAAAAACAGAGCCAAACAGAAAAGAGCATAGTCGGGCTCACGGAAAGAAGAATTAAAAGTGAGGAAATAATGGAGAAAGAATAAATTGCCTCAGTTTAAATGGGGGAATAATTTATAAAAAGAATTTCTATAATAGGCGAGAATACATGCTTCGGGCATACGTTTCTAATGGTTACAGGAACTCATAACATCAGCTGGATAAAATCAACAATCATAGCTATTAAAAAAAAAAGAATAAATTTATTTGCTCAACTTATATTCCCCCTTAATTTCCCCCGTAACAAAATCCGTTAGAATAAGGTAAAAATGTTCTAAAAACTCTCAATCAGACAAGCAAGTTCGTTGCCTAAGTCTTTTGCTTGTCAATCGAAGTTTTCAAGTTCGTTGCCTAAGTCTTTTGATTACTAAGAAAAAATTTAGAAATAAATTGTTTTTTTTTTTTAAGGAAAAATGAAAAATAGGTCCCTGATATTAAAATATTATTTTTATGATTTTTGTTAATCCCAAAATATTCTCCCAGAGAGCATTTCCATATTTATAATTAGGAAAATTTAGATTCAGAGTCACGTATTCCTACCATCTCTAGACAGCTAAACCCAGAGCCTTTTGACCGCCCCCACACACATAGATACATCACTGCCACCAATATATAGGCAAAGCGGGACACGCACACAGACGCCAAGCTCCGAGACTGGTCATACATATTTGCACTTAATTAGCGTTTTTCGTTACATTTCGTCCCGTTTCGTTTCGTTTCGCTGACTGACAGCTAAGAAGAAAAACCAGGAGCTCGGGGAGGAGGTATCAGCTAAAGTAACATATTTAATGCTGGCGCGCATAATTCATAATGGGTAAATCAGCAAATGAGCTGACAGACAGCACAAATCAGAAGCTGTGGTTAAGCCAGTAAAAGAAATTTTCTTGCTGCTCTCGGCCAAAACGGAATTAAGCCAAATTTGCCGCTTCGGCTGGCTTAGCGCCTGGAAACTAGTTTCTTTTTTGTGCGCGAAATGCAAAAGCCTACACACAGATACGATTACGAACGCAGATACAGAAACAGATACAGATACTCACATGCATTTTCATTTTCTGACACATAATTCCACATTCGAAGCAGCAACAGCATCGGCATTGGCACCGGCGGAAAAGAAGTCTCAGAGCCAGAGCAGTGGATAAAAACAAGCGAGCTTAATTGCAGTATTTGTTCTAAGTTAATTAGAAAACCAAGACCACAAACCCAGAGAGCAGGAAAGTGGGGCTTGTAGATACAAAAAAAAGGCCAGGGGGTTGGCATGTGTGTAACTGCTGCATTTAACACTGTCAAGAGTTCAGCGACAGCAGCTTCAATGCCACCGCAGTATTCCCTGTTTTTCCAGCTTCGTTTTCGGCCTGTTTTTCTGCTCTCTGTATCTTTTTCGTTTTTGTTGGCCAGTTTTCATGTCATTAACACAGTTTGCCACACTCGTTTCATTTGGTTAACTCACAACACAAAGCTGTTGAAAATATAATAATAATCGTAAGTTATAACCCCCAGCTGCTACCGCTGATGGTTGATTGGCTCACATTTGTAAGGCTTAGAGGGGCTCCTTGTCCAGTTGTCAGCCCAAAACTGGCTGCTAATTATGACAAGTGGAAAAAAGTTATAAATAGCTGAACAATTACGTATGGTTCTTATCGAAAAGGGAAACTGGATTTCGCGGAGTGCGAGGGTAGGGCGCAAAATATGCATAGAGTTGAACTGGTTTTATTATTATTATCACATAAAAATCACATAAGATAGAAATATTGCAACTGAAATCTGAAGAAAAATGGGCTTGGATGGCTTACAAAACGTATGTTTTATACTTAGTGGAATTTCTCTACTTTAACTTTATTAAGCCCTTAAGTTAATGAAGGTCACTGAGCAGAAAAGTGTGGAAACGAGCACAAAGACCATTTGCAAATCCAACACAAACCTATTAAGATTCGAATGAAAATCGTTTAGGGGTTTTTGCCCAATCGCCCATAAATGGGAGCTCACTGAGAAACAAAAATAAATGCAAACCGGAGTTAAATACAGTCCAGAGTGAGACTTTCTCTATGGCTAGAGGGTGTAGAGTTAACCCATTGACATGAAATCGTTTGACATCATTAAGATCCCCATAAATTGGTCGGCAAAAGTGTGAAATATGGCAAGGTAATTTCCATGAATTTGGCACATCTGCGGTTCGGTTTGGGTTCGGGCTCTGGGTCAGGCCAATTATGACTGGCCATGGGCAGAAATTGTGACATCTGTGCTGCCAGAGATTTATCTGACAATATTTAGCTAAGATTTGGTTTTAAGCTGCACTTTAAGCACATGAACAATATATAAATTTATATTTATTATTTTATTTTGTTTTGTTTATTTTTTACTGTCATGTCATGCATACATATATCATCAAAACAACCGCCAAACAACATCAACAATGTACCCAAAAAACAACATTATCATCATCACTGCAACGACAACATCATAAACCCCGCACATATCTCCTTATCGTACTCCTCCTCCATCTTCGCTCCCCAAAACTTTGTCGCATATAATCAAAAAAAATTCTCGACACGCTCACGACACACTCACACACACACTCTTGCATATATCATTACATAATCCATCCGTGTTGTTTTTGTAATCTTTTCCATTATTATTATATTCATCAATCATTTGGAACCTTTTTTTTTTGTTTATTTACTTTGGTTGACTCTTTTGGTTTTGTTTCCGGTATTTCAACCTTTTTGAAACTTAATTGAATTTACATTTATTGTCACAAAAAAAAATCAATAATTATTGTACATATATTTATCCTATACGTAATATTATCAATACGTGTGTGTGGGTCACGACTGGTTTTTGTTAATGGTTTGGTAACGTTACACACGGCTCTGGGACATCCCATCGCACGCACCCACACCCACTCCAATACCACCTCAATCACCTGAACCACAAATCCCTGCAACACCGCACCGCCGACCACAGATCGGGTTGCTCTCGTCACCGCCGCACCGCCGAGCTATACGCGTATGTACCACTATTTTCCAGCACACCTGAGCCCGCACCCGTTCTGTTATTATCCTCCTGCACCACCACCACCACTGCCACCGCAACCACCGCCACCACAGCAGGCCGCACCGCCCACGCTCACGCCGTTGACCCTCAAACAGTTGGGCAACTCGCTAACCTCCATGACACAAGCGGCGCAATTGGCCAAAACGTTGCGCTATGCGCCAGGTAATAGTCAACATTATATTCTTAATAAAAAAATATTTATATATCTTTTTTAAAGCCAACACTAAACCCACTTATTTCCAATAAAAATTAAATATATTTTCCACCACTCGCCAGGCATGTTTATACGACCAGACGAAACGAATCTATATACGACGCTGGAGCCCACGTTGAGCAGCAATCCGAATGTCTACTTCCAGCGAAGTGGGGCCGTTCATCCCGGTATCCTGTACTAAGGATTAACCATCAAAAGGAGTCCGTTAAGGAGTTAAGACAAGGAAGAATCGAGCATCGAGAACACTGGAACTGAGTATTTTTTCTAACATTAAGTTACGGCTCCCAAGGAGCAGCAATAAGCGAATTGATATTCATTGATCATTTCAAAATAGTGTAATATTTTTGTCATAATTGCTAAGCTCTTTGCATCTAAGTTTTCGAATTACAAATGACATAACGAACTAGTTAAATAAGGATCAGATCCGACTTGATTTAATAGGAATTTTGATATATTCCGAGGGATCGGTTGGATGAAGAATTCTCACAAGGCGTTGCAATAAAGAACTGCAGTGTGTAGTCCTAGTTAAGATAGATCGACCATCTTCACTGGTTATATTTCACACATTCGATTTAGTAACGATTTAATAGAGAAATAATTAATAAGATGAATACATCAAAAGCAGTTTGCTGGCTTTGATTCCTAAATAATGTTAACAAAAAACTGTTGAAGTAAGATTACTTTTGGTTTGTGATTTAAAAGTAAAATGTACTTTAACCTAAACGACTCTCAAGAATCCGTAAGCTATAAACAGCTCTGCTTTTGAATAAAAAACTTAAAAACTCAATAGTAGAACATTTGTATAGGATATTCAAGCAACTGAAGAGATCATTTATTTCAATAAATTTAAATGCTGTACGAAATGATGTACATTTTTTAACCTGATACAAAACGTATAACGACAATCTCCTCTCCTTGATCAACTTGATGTCCAACGAGGTTTCCTAGCCTTATGTTTATACAGATGTTTTACCCCTGCAAACACACATATACCAGTAAGTAATAGACTTAATAAACATTTGTCTAGCCAAGTAAAACGATCGCTTAAGCAAACACGAAATGTTGTACATATATGTAGCAATGGCCCCGAGCACAAACACACAAAACACACACCGAGCCAATCTCAATAAAAGAAAAACAAAAAAGAATAACAACCTGCCGCACTCTCAATTGCCACACACATACAGTGCCACATCGACATCATCCACAATGACGATTACAATTACAATTAAGTATAATTGCAAATTATCGGCATTGCAATGCCTATTAACGCCTGGAACACATGGAACGGTGGCCGGGGCGGGGAACGAGGCCCAGGATCGGGTCTAAGGACGGGGAGGATTATTGGATGCCAACGCGGCGCTGCATGTTTCAAATAATTTGTTAACGCCTTTCAGATTGCGATTGGATTGGGTGCAGAACAGCGTTTGGAATAGATAAACGTTCGACCATTATCGCCGTTTCTAAGTGGTCCATGGACGATGGTCTATGTTCCGTGGTCCCTTGTCCATGGAGCAATTCCCATTGCAAGACACGACGACGCCTATGCCTCTGATGATTTGACCCCATATATGGCGAACGCTCTCATCTAGGGCCTGCATGCCGAGGGCGTGTTCGCCAAGAGGATGCGATGTGGTCGGCGGACGGAAGGAGTCTCTTCATCCTCATTCTCATCCTCATCTTCACATTAATTAAGTGCAACAATGCGGTGCGGATAGAGTGGCAAAGGGCGATGGGCCGAGGGGGGCGTCATGGCAGGCTGGGTTGGCAACATTCGCATCCACATCTCCAGGCAGTCACATCGTTCGTATTAATGACATTTCTCACGAACATTTTACCAGAGCAGTCAACACAAGGAGCTCTGCTTTTTCCGAAGACACTGAGAAAAAAAAGGCCTAAAAATAAAGCCTCATAATAAAAACAAACATTGGGGCCATATATAGTTTTTTCCATTTAAATTTAAAGCATAACAAATTTTTAGCTTAAAATATTCCGTAAAAAATAGGATTGCTTTATTTTGATGCAGATTTATAGTTTTATTTTTTTATAAAAAAAAAAGAAATTAAAAATATTACAACAAAAAAATAATTACAACAAAAAAAAATTACAACAAAAAAATTACAACAACAAAAAAATTACAACAAAAAAATTACAACAACAAAAAAATACAAAAACAAAAAATTACAACAAAAACTACAACAACAACAAAAACTACAACAACAACAAAAAACTACAACAACAACAAAAACTGCAACAACAACAAAAACTACAACAACAACAAAAACTACAACAACAAAAACCTTCAGCAGCAAAAACCTAAAACAACGTAAACTACAACAAAAACAAACCAACAAAAGTCCAGAAAAATAAACACCAACATTTATACAAAAATAAATAATTAATTTCCGGATTTTTCGGGCCTGCTTAAGTGCAACCTATGAGAATCGAGGAGGAGGGCGCTATTTTTTAATTAATTATTTTTTTAATTTTCATTGAATATCTTCTAAAATAAAGTTAATTACTCAATGAAATTATATGCAAATAAACCGTAAAATTTTACTCTTCATTAGTAAAAGACTCGTTGGTGCCCTTAAAAGCAGGCAATGAAAATATGGGTGTTTACATTTTTAGTTTATAAATTTATAAACAAACATGTTTTCCTTTAAAAATTATAGAAGAATTATGTTTTTATAAAAGCTTTGTAAGCTTCTATATCCTGGCAGCTATAGGATATAGTCGGCCGATCCTTATGAAATTTGTTTTGTCGTAGTATTTTGCCAAAAATAGCATTCGTACGTTAAACTCTCTAACTCTTCAAATACCAAAGTAATAGCGTTTCCGATCAATCAGTTACATGGTAAGTATAGGATATAGTTGGCCGATCCCGGCTGTTCCGACTTATATACTGCCTGCAAGGGAAAGAAGGGAGTGTGTAAAAATTCACACTCATTTTTTGCTTTAAAAATGAGAGACTATTTTGCGTTTTTTTCCAGGAGGTGATCCAGATTAAGAATGTACATATATACTTTGTAGGGTCGGAAATGTCTCCTTTACTGCGATGCACACTTTTGACCAAAATTAGAATACCCTCTGCAAGGGTATAACCATTTCGTTCCTAGATTATTGGCAAAGATATGGCCTTCGCTGGGGGCCATAATGACCATCCATCCATTTTCCAACATTTTGAAGGGGACCCTCCAGAAAATTTGACAAAAAATCTAAAAAATATTTCGTTCCTAGATTTTGGTACAGATTTGTGCAAAATAGATCTAAAAATCGTTTAAGGTATTCCGCTCAAGAATCGGATAGTTATTGGCAAAGATATGGCCTTCGCTGGGGGCCATAATGACCATCCATCCATTTTCCAACATTTTGAAGGGGACCCTCCAGAAAATTTGACAAAAAATCTAAAAAATATTTCGTTCCTAGATTTTGATACAGATTTGTGGAAAATAGATCTAAAAATCGTTTAAGGTATTCCGCTCAAGAATCGGATAGTTATTGGCAAAGATATGGCCTTCGCTGGGGGCCATAATGACCATCCATCCATTTTCCAACATTTTTAAGGGGACCCTCCAGAAAATTTGACAAAAAATCTAAAAAATATTTCGTTCTTAGATTTTGATACAGATTTGTGCAAAATAGATCTACAAATCGTTTAAGGTATTCCGCTCAAGAATCGGATAGTTATTGGCAAAGATATGGCCTTCGCTGGGGGCCATAATGGACCATCCATCCATTTTCCAACATTTTGAAGGGGACCCTCCAGAAAATTTGACAAAAAATCTAAAAAATATTTCGTTCCTAGATTTTGGTACAGATTTGTGCAAAATAGATCTACAAATCGTTTAAGGTATTCCGCTCAAGAATCGGATAGTTATTGGCAAAGATATGGCCTTCGCTGGGGGCCATATGGACCATCCATCCATTTTCCAAATTTTTAAGGGGACCCTCCAGAAAATTTGACAAAAAATCTAAAAAATATTTCGTTCCTAGATTTTGATACAGATTTGTGGAAAATAGATCTAAAAATCGTTTAAGGTATTCCGCTCAAGAATCGGATGGTTATTGGCAAAGATATGGCCTTCGCTGGGGGCCATAATGACCATCCATGCATCTAAAATCTAAAAATCTAAAAAATATTTCGTTCCTACATTTTGATACAGATTTGTGGAAAATAAATTTACAAATTGTTTAAGGTATTCCGCTCAAGAATCGGATAGTTATTGGCAAAGATATGGCCTTCGCTGGGGGCCATATTGACCATCCATCCATTTTCCAACATTTTGAAGGGGACCCTCCAGAAAATTTGACAAAAAACCTAAAAAATATTTCGTTCTTAGATTTTGGTACAGATTTGTGGAAAATAGATCTACAAATCGTTTAAGGTATTCCGCACAAGAATCGGATAGTTATTGGCAAAGATATGGCCTTCGCTGGGGGCCATATGGACCATCCATGCATTTTTCAACATTTTGAAGGGAACCCTCCAGAAAATTTGACAAAAAATCTAAAAAATATTTCGTTCCTATATTTTTATACAGATTTGTGGAAAATAGATCTACAAATCGTTTAAGGTATTCCGCTCAGGAATCGGATGATTATTGGCAAAGATATGGCCTTCGCTGGGGGCCATAATGAGCATCCAACCATTTAAATCCAACATTTTGAAGGGGACGCCTCCATTGAAAATTTGACAAAAAAATCTAAAAATTGTTTAAGGTATTTTCCAAGATTTTTTCTAGGAGCCAAATAGTTTTTCAAAATGTCAAAGTGGACCCCCTAGTAAAGTTTTATTAGGAATTCTTTACTATTCTCTAATTTTGGGCCGTGTACTTTCAAACAGAGTCCAGTGGCAGTAGTGTCCAGTTTGAGAATGTGTTCCTCTCTTTTGCAGCCGCCTCGCTTCAATTAGGCGCGCCTTCAAATCACAAGTCAATCAAAGTTGTTAGATTTGCCGTCATCGTCATCGTCGGGGAGTCATAGTCGAAGTCGTGGTCTTGGTCTTGGAGTTGGATTTGGCGGACTCGGTCTAGAACTTGGTCTTGCTCATCGTGGTCTCAGTTGCCACCGCTGGCGGGTTGACATCTCCTGACATGGCACACAATGTTGCAGGACGGCAGCCAGAAGGACAGTAGATTGTAGACTGAAGCCTGGAGGCGGCAGCATCAATTACAACATCCAAGACAGGCACAGCGTGAAATGTTTGTACATTTCTTGGCGGCGCTTCCGAGGGGACCAATTAGCCCTAAGTAGGCATTTCAAATGGACTCCAGCAATTAGCCAAAATCGAATCCAACAATTTCATCACAGCCCTGTCATCATCTTAGTGGCTCGGTCTAGTTCCAGCTGCATCTATAGCTCCATTTCTAGATCCATCTCCATTATCATTATCCATCGTTATCGATATGTCCATCGTTGCATTTATTTGATCAATCGATCGACACTGCTCGCTACCAACTCCCACAAGCCGGCCAACCCAGCATTTTCCCATTTTCCATTTATAGTTGCATCCCAGAGGCGTACCTCCTGACGTGCTAATGGCGTTTTGGTAACGCTTTATGGCATAATGGGTATTAGCCGGCCAACACGATTGCCAACCATCAAATGCGGCTGCGGGCAAACGAATAAAATCCATTGGTGATGGACTTGGCTAAAACCCAAGGGTCCATAAAATAGGAATAATTTTTTGAAGGCAATTATTTTCTTTCCCAAATATACCCCTTTCTTATACAGTTTTGGCAGATGAATACTCTACATTTATATAATATTATTTTGACTGCATTGCAACCCAAAATTCGCATCTTAGACTTTCCATCTCTGACTAAAATTCTAAGAAAATTATACCAATAGAAACCAATAATTTGTGCCAACTAACTTGGCCAACTCCCGGACCTCACTGTCTCGTCTCCAATGTCCAATGTCTGGGCCGGCTGACGATCGCCGATGGCCGCGGCATGAGGGATCTCTATCTGGATCTGTATCTGCATCTGGAACGGGGACTGCATCAGCACCGGCATCGAGCATCGGCACCGGCAGAATGTCTGTGCGTCCGTCTAGTCTGAACCTTTTTTTTGGACATCGACTTCCATAGGATAGTCGCCATGATTCGTTCCTTTCCTTTGGTTGTTGGGGGCATGTGGTGTTGCAAGATGCCGAGTTGTAAGAGTAAATTAAATTACTCGCCCTGCCGCACCATTAACCGTAACATTATCCTTGAATGAATGGGGGCTGGGCAGCGGTTAGTATTACAGCTATTATTGTGGTGCAAATGTTATGACCGCTTTATATACTGAGAGTGTGCAGACTGAGGGCCCAAGGGCAGCATCACGTTGCTGATTTGATGGGCTTTTATTTTGTTTTTCGTTTTATTTTTTTCTGTTTTTTGTTTTTTTCGATCTCACGAAGGGGGGAGTTCCAGTTGAAGTTATAGCTGAAGGGTTTGGCGATCGCCGTCTGATAAACCGAGCAACTGGCAACTGGTAATGCGTGCATTGACCGCTCATCTCACAGGCCCTGGAGCAACTGGCGTTGACGTAAGTTGAAATTAAATTTACTCCACGGCCCAGAGACGAGCGTTGCCTTCGGAGTACAGTTAACCTCGTTTAAGTGCGCCACGCACTGCCAAACTCCGACGCCCAAAAGGGGGAGGGACGTCAGCTCAGCCCGCCAGCCCAGGTCCAATTAACAGTACCCAGAACCCAGAACTCAGCATCCTCAGCATCCAGAATCCAACATTCTGCTTCCAGCTCCTACCACGTTCCGAAGGAAGTCAGCCTGCAAACTAAAAGTCACAGTTTTGTCGCATGCTCCTGCTTATAGCATAAGTATAACTCTGCCAACTGGTTCTGAGTTGGCTGCCAACACCTTTTTTCCAAACAGTGTTGCGGTTATTCAAAGGCTAAAACTAAAGGATGTGTGTTTTATTATATTTGCCAAAAATATATATAGTATTTAAAAAAACTATTAATTTTGAAAGGAAAAATTCTTCGCTCAAAACTAGGTTATTTATGTTCTCGCCTTTTTATAAGCAAACAAATATCTGGGTACTTAAAGATCTGAATAAAGTAAAGTTATAATATTTAAAGTATATTTTTTTAGTTTTAAATTAAGCCCAAAAGGTAAAAGAAAATCTAGCAATAAACTGGCTAAAAAAGAATCAATGACAACACTGTTTAAAATCCAAAAGATCTGGGCTTAGAGAGCCGAACCGGCGGAGAAGCGGCGTCAGGGGCAGCCACAACCCGGCATACGAGTTTATAGCGGATGCGTAAACGTAAACGCATTTGGCTCAAATGCCGTTAGGGCCTTTGACTAAATTGCACGGCCGCATGGGCCCCTTCGGCGTCTTTGGCGTGGATGTGTCTGGCTGGGGACTGGGACCTGGAACTTGGGGCTTGGGCATTGGCATTTTGCTATTTGCATGTTGTCTGGTGAGACGCCAGGCCGGCCATGACCAGGAACAAGATTCTCCCATTGACATTCTGTCTCGTTCCTGTGGCGGCTCTTCCCCATTTCCTCTGGCTGATCGAGAAATGTTAATGCATTACATAGTTTGCAATCGAAAGCCGCCCAGATTGCAGCCTCAATACGGCCTATAGTGGAGCCAGTTGGAGGAGCTAGATGGGAAATCCATTTGACGTAATCAAAACAGCAGAATGTGGGCAACCCAAAAAATGTTCTGGGTCATTGATTCTGTTTGCTATCCGTGGATCTTAACGGTTCTCCCCTCCCCTCCTCTCCACAAAACGCGCAACGCACTTCGTAATGGGCCAAGATCAATGTACCAAAATCAAAGTCCGTATTGATGCTGGGAGTTGAGCGCACGCTGGAGTGTCTACCCTTTTATGTGGAGAACACGCAACTGAGCCCCCATTGATTAAATAACCATGGTCCAAATAATGGTGAGATTTCCCACAGCGAATCAGAGAATACACTTAGTCTTGTTTAAAAGTATATAAACTAAGGTAAACAACAAGCCTTGTAAGCCATTTAAAATCTTTATGGTATAATTGTAAATTTATTATAAATAAAGAATAAAATAAAACCAACACCATATGTAATCTAAATAATTAAGCCTTACCGCGAGAAACGGCCACATCACTCCAAGTACCAACTTCTTAATTATTTTTTATGATCTTCCACGAATCGACTACCGTCTCGAGTTCTGGCCAACGGAGAAGAAACCCATTTGGTCTGCCTTTTATGGCTGGCTTTTAAATGCTTCAGAATTGTTTGAATTGAATTGAAATGAATTGGGTCAAAGTGTTCCAGCAGCGTTGGGACGAAGATTGAAATGTGCCCACATAGCTGGTCATTACAGGTTCATTGAGATGTATCTTCAACGCAATAATGAAAAGGGTGGAGGGCGTTGAATATAATTATGATTTATGTTAAAAGAAAGGTGTGTAGTTACGACGAGGCTTGTTAGGAGTGATAATAACAATCTTATAAATAATGTAGTTAAAACGAAAGATACAAGGGAGAGAAAGAAATGTGTAATTTTAATTTAAATGACTTTCGATATGAGGAGAAAAGTTATAAAGTGGTTTTATGATTACAATTCATCATTGTGGATTCGAGGGCAATGAGTTGCTGTGATATTCGAATCTGAATATTGAAAAACCAAGCTAAGCCCTTCAGGAGAACTTCTTAATGACCAAGATTGTTTGCCTTCAGTTGAGGGCCTTAATCACGATTCCAAAATCATCTCATTGTATGCAAAAATTTTTATAGAGAAAAGAAAAAAGTGCACAAAGTCGTGCGCTAAATATAAAATTTAATATTGCAACTTACACATGTTTTGCAGATGGTTTTGATGATTCTGTGAGTTTGATTCCACGTCCCTCAGAGCTCCAGGTTGCCTAAAAGCTCTCACGCAGCTTAGACGTAAGAGATGGGCTGGGGGATCGGGGTCATTTGCTGATTTTTTACGACTATTACTATCTTAAAGATACAAGTTTATTTATGGCTTTGGCTGTAAAGTGCGGCGAGTGCATAAAATGCAGGGAATGACATTGCAACACCCAGTAAGCAGGATCCGATCCGCAACCGAATCTTAAACCAAATCAGAATGGAAATGGCCCCCACCAGTGGGAGTGGGAGTAGGATGGGAATGGAAATGGGAATGGGAATCGGGAATGGGAATGGGCTAGGGTACGGATATGGGTA
Organism: Drosophila pseudoananassae pseudoananassae; assembly: GCA_018153035.1. Taxonomy (NCBI): domain Eukaryota; kingdom Metazoa; phylum Arthropoda; class Insecta; order Diptera; family Drosophilidae; genus Drosophila; species Drosophila pseudoananassae. The sequence goes on along the minus strand of JAECXR010000044.1, from coordinate 160,302 downwards.
TGGGTATGAGAACCCAGGGCACTAAACATGCCGCTCGCATGTGGGTAAGTTGACTCGACTTTAATGTGCCTGGCCAGCTTAATGCAAACGCACCGAGGCCCTGGGATCTAGAAATCCAGAAATCCAGGCAGCCACTGTGGGGTCCACCAACCATCACGGCTGAATGCTAAAAGGGTTCGAGTCTGGCTCGTTTCGTTCCTCACTTCGATTTTATTTTTTTCCATTTTGACTTTTCGCTGATGCGCCTCATTAGGAGTGGCTGCAAACCAGTTCCCCTCGTCTGTGGAGCAGCCCGGCAGCCAAGACAGAAGATGGAGCAGGAGCAGGAGCCGTAGGACCCCAGACAATTGACAATTTAAACGAATTTCTTTCAAACACAACACTGACATGGCCCGGCACAGATGACGAATAGTGGCGGATGCCCGAGCCAAAGTTTACGCATGAAATATGCACCACCAGGAGGCAGGCTTGGCTGTGGCCTCGGTAGCCTCTGTTGCTAGTTGCCAGTTGCACGTTGCAGGTTGCCAGTTGCAAGTTACGAGTTGCTGCTCCAGGGACAGACCAGACGCATGTATGAAGTGTCATTCATCTGGCCATAAACGCATTATTCAATATGCTAGATACACTGAGATAAAATAGTTCATTTTTTTAGAAAATATATTTAAAATTTCAGTAAACAATGTGCTTTAAATATACATGATTCAATCAATTTTTAAAGAAATAATTTTATTATGAAACCCAATTAGTGTTTGTTTCTCAGTGTATAAGGACTTAAGCTGGGGGCAGCAGCTAGACAAACGAGTGATCGGCAGACGGACAACAACTGCCCCAGCAGTGGTAACAACAACAACTACAACAAATATCAGAAGAACAACAACGACGACTGACTAAATGCCTCATACTGTGCCGGGTCTGAGGTTGAGGCTCCTTGACTATCTGTCCGCGTGTCCGTCCGTCCGCTCGGTTTTCAAGGTTAACAAGTTGCATTTGCAATTTGGCACTAGGACTGGCTTTCGAGACCCAACCAACATCCGAGCGACCCAGGCCAAGAAGAAGGATCGTATCCCCCGACGGACAGACAGGCAAATGGACGGACATCGACATCGTCAATCGCTTTGGTGAGAATTAAATGTTTATGCCTTTTGTTTGGCCAGCATCCCCAGGTTCCAGTCCCCACTTGCCCCCTGCCAGCTCATCCCGCTTTAATGAGCGACCATCTCAATACACAGAACAGCACCGAAATCAAAGAACCCCAAAAGAAAAGTACAACAAAAAGCACTCTCATCGAATCAAATGATACCCTTGGACGGACAAAGCCCGGAGGGTCAACTATCTTGGGAGGAAAATCCAACTCAAGGGGATCTCAAGGGTCGAGAATAGGAAAAGGTGTTTAAATTTTAAATAATAGAGCCAAAGTGGTCTGTTATAATATTAAGAACTTTTAATTTGAAGAGGAATGTGAGGAACAAATTGTAAAAGATATTGAAGCTTTTGCCTGTATCATTTAAGGAATTATAAATTCTTTAAATATTATTAAGTTTAAGATGAAATCTTATAACAAACACAATTAAATTTATAAAATTGAGAAAACCTAAAATATGAAATTCCAGGTATCCCCTTTGGTTTACTGCTACTTGTCGGGTCAAAACCTTTTCCATAATCCAATCTGGAGACCCAAAAAAAGATTCGATTCCTTTCGGAGACCATTGCTGTGAAGAGTCGGCAATAATACGACGCTGATCTATTATTCGCTAGTTTGTAAAAATGTAAAAATCACGCTTTCGTGTTGTGTATAAATTGAATGCAATTTATAAATGTCCAGCGTAGAATTAAATCCCCAGCCGTCGGCACAGGCCACGATCGGGTGATGGTGATTTTTCAAAATAAACAACCTTGAGCAGAGGGCTCTGCAGCACCATAGCATGGTACTATAGCTCCAAAAGATTCAGAGAGATCCAGACTCGAGAACAATTGCCAGAGCCCAGAGCAACAATAGACGGCAACAGTAACAGCAGCAGCAGCAGTGCTCCAGCAAAAGCCCAAAAGGATCCGCCAGATCGGGTCCCTTCGAGCCGCAGATGAAAAATTGCGCCAATTGAATTTGACCAGCGATTGTGGTCGATTGCTCCTCATTCCATTGCCGGCTGCGGGGGGTGCTCCTCTCCGGTCGCGAGGAGTCCATGGCAGGAGGCCATGGGGAGCGGGAAACAGGGATGGTAATCCACTGGGCGGTCGCTTAGTTTTCAACGCATTTATCAATACCCAAGTGGCCTGCACTCCGCCTCCAAGCCGATCCTGCTCCCAGGCCAGGCGTTGACAATGCCAAGGGCGGTGTCGGGTGGCTTCCTTTAATATATTCGAAGTGAAAAGAAAAAGATTGCCGCCGTCTCTGATTGAGGATGAAGCCACAAAATCGATTTGCCACAGCTTACATCATTCACGGGAGATTCCCAAAGGGCATTGAATAAACTATAAAATAAAATTCCATTAAAATGTAGGATAGCACTATTTTGTAAGACTATTTCTATTTTGTAACACTTAGTTACAGTTTAAGAAATTCGTCACAAATCAAACCAAACTAAAATGGTATTTAAAAAAAGCTATATATTATATTAACTAATTGTTTGGCATGCCAGTCCCATTTTACAAGTAGAAAAGTCAAGTTTAAAAAATGAATGCTGTAGTATTGTTAATAATTAAGGTTATTATATCCCTATCGATTCTTGGAGAATGTGGTCGCATGGTAATATTAAATACTAATTATTCATTAAAACACCTCTTTAAATCAAACAAGTTTTTAGGAACGAGAGACAAGCTTTACGGCCAGTGATGATATGAAAGAAATAAAAGTTAGCAGAGACAAAGGTAGTAAAATGTTTAATAATTTTTTAAAGAAAACTTAAATTATATTCTAATCTTAGATAACTGGAAATGTAATGGCGTCAATTGCCCTGCGAAAGTAACCACATCCTGTTCGGTTATGAAAACTCTGCAGCCAATTGTAAAGCTGGATTATGATGCAGTTATTATTTGTAAGAATATCAAGAAAAAGATCATTTGTGGAGCAACTGTCAGCAAAAAAACCCAACTTCAAGAAGTGTTGGATCTAAACGAGGAAGGCGAAATAGCCAGAATAGAGAAAGATGTCATTATAACACTCGAAGGAAATCGCATTCCCCGGTGTCCCGGAAATAAAAACTAAGTCCCAGAATTGTTTTTATCTATTTGACACATACAATATATTTGTGTTAATTTAATTTCAATATTGGCTATAAAAATAAATATATTTTGTGACCTCTAATACGGATCATGTATGTATATGTTTGTGAAAATATATTCCTTTGTATTGGCATCTGAGTTTCTTAAAGATAAATTGGATAAATTATTTTAACAAAAAATGTTCACATAAGTATAATAAGATTAACAAAAAATATAAAGTTAATATTTGCAAAATTTGACTAAGAAAATCGTTTCAAGAACTTAGAACTAAAGAACTTTGAGTTATACATTAATTAAACAGAAACGTTTTAAACATATTCATACAAGTATACAAAAAAACTATAGAAAAATTCAACTAAATAGAACTTCAGGGGATTTTAGAACTAGGGACTAGGTTAAACACAAATTTAGACTCAAAGATTGCACCTTTGGAACACAAAATGGAAATAAACAAATTCGAGATAGATCATATTAAGTACTTCTAGACAAATTTGTGAAAATGGAAGCTAGGCCTCACAACAAACACACTAAGAATGTTCGGTTACAGCGCGGAGTTCTTCCATCAGGGAGGGCATGACCCCAGTACCCCTCTGACCAGCGGCAAGCAGCTTGTTTAGCTGCTCTACATCGGAGCGACAGGCGAGGACACCTTCGCTTAATTGGCACAAATTTGGCTGGCACCGTTGACTACGTTCGATCAGCTCCAGGATGTGGCTGTTTCGTGGGCGTCCCGTCTCCCTTGCGGTTTGTTGAACGAGCTGCAGAAGAGGAGTAGCATGAAACCTAAGTCAAAGTAAATCCAGTTCTAAATGAATACCTTCTTGTAGTCGTCAATTAGATTAGCAACCTCATGTGCGGGCTCTAGCGGTGTGGTGCTCGCTGTTGATTTTCCAGAGTCTGAGGCCTCGAAACGCAAACGTTCTGCAGCCAAAGTTTGCTCCAGAAACTGAAATTCATTATAACCTTTACTCTGGTAGAAGGTAAATGTCTGACTTTATACCTTAATCCTGGTCATAGCCTGCTCGTGCTTGGCACTGACTTCTGCCAGCTTTAGCTTGAGTCCGGGCAACTCCTCGGCCTTGCGGTGGTGGACCCTTCCACTTCGGAGTTCCTTGCGCAAAAGCTTCGGCTAGTTGGGGCCAACACTTGATGTTCTGCAGCCGCCTACCCGTTTCCATCTCCAGCACTTGGGCCAGTGACCTTAGACAGTCCACCGCCCTGTGCTCCTGCCGCGCGCCTTCCTCTCGCTCATCAAGCAATGTCTTGACTTGACTCTGTAGCCTTTGTATGTTTAAAGAATCAGTGGAGTGGATCTCCTGATTCTCCTGGAATGTTTCCTTTAATAGCTGCAGTTCCAACCTATTTTCTTCGTCCTTGGCTAGACTCAACTTCTGAAGTCGTAGTAGCTCCTCGTTTTGGCCAGCAAAGAGTTCGTTCAGTTGCTCAAGTTCCACGGTCTTCTGTTGAAGCTCTAAGCGCATGTCCTGCTCTAGTTTTTGAGTGGCTTGTAGGGTTTCAAGAAGCTGCAGCCAGTCGGCCTCCATTTCATTGGTGCTCTTGATTTTGGCGTCCTGTTGCTGCAGTAGTTTCTGGAGCAGGGCAACAGTTTGCTGTTTTTGGGCCTTGACATCGGATAGCTGCTTTTCCAAAACCTCAATCCGTTGGAGTAGAATGGGATCATCACCGTCAGTTTGGATGGCTTGATTTTGGAAGTTCTTCTTTTCCTGTTGACGCTTGGAGTCCTCCATTATTTTTATCTGATTCTGCCAAATCTCCGCCTGCTTGTTGTGGTCACTTATTTGGGACTCTACTATGGATAATGTCTCTCTAAGGTGAGTACACTGATCCGAATATTCTTTCAGCTTTTTTAATAGCTCGCTTTCTTTAATGGATCCTTTTTCTTGGAGTTCTGCCAGCTCCCTTTTCTCACTTTTCAGTTGATCTTTAATTTCTTCACATAAAGTACACATCTCCGTATATTGATGATGAAGTCTTTGGACTTCTTTTTCCAATTTCGTAATTTTACGTTGGGCCTCTTGAAGATTTTCTTTGAGAGTTTCTTTTTCCAGCTCCAAAGAAACTATAGACTGGCTTAAATGTTCCACTTGCTCCAGTTTAAGCGCATCGCTTTGCCGCAGTTGCTCCTGTTCCAGAAGCTGAGCTTGCAATGTAAACTCCAGCTGCTCCAACTGACGTTGCTGTTCCTCGTTCTGATCCTTCAGCTGAGACATCATAATCAACTCCGCCTGAAGCTCGTTGAGGGAGTTCTTTAAACTGGCTATTTCACTTGTCTTGCTGTTGATCTCCTCGTGAAATTTGAGGCTATACGAGTGCATCAGGTCTACGCTGCTTTCCCGGGATAGCTTTTGCTGGTAGTACTGCTTTAAATCGAGGAACTCTTGCTCTTTCAGGGACAGCAGATGTTCTTGGGTTTGCAGGGTTTCGTTTAGCTCGGCAATGACCTGACGGAGTTGTTCTCGTTCGGCGGTGACACCTCGCAAGGCGGTGCTTCTCAGCTCCAATTGATGCTCCATTTGGCTCTTTTCCTCCAGCAACTTCTTGCATTTTCCGGTCATGTGTTTGCTCTCCAGTTCCATTCCCGCCAAGGTTTGCTGCAATTGCATCAGCTTCTCGTCGTGCTCGAGACTTAGTCTTTGTATATCTTCCAGAAGCATCTTCTTCTGCTTTCGCAGGACGTCTATCAGTTGGCGCTGATCCCGGAGGCGGGCTTCTTGCTGTTTCGCTTCAAAAGAAGCGCCATCTGTAGAATCCAAGTCATTTTTGCTGGGCACAGATATACATGGGGACCTGGGCTGCCCCTGCTCTTGCTGCTTTTCCAGCGTGGCACATTTCGCATTTAGACGGGTGGCCTCCTGTTGCAGCCTCTGATTCTCGACCAGATATTTTCGCTCCTGGGCGTACAGGCGCTCCAGAGTCTCCAGCCGGCTGTGTTTTTGCGACTTTAGCTCCTGTTTGTACCATTGTTCCGACTTCAGGAGACGCTCAACTTCGCTGCGGGATCTCAGTAGCTCCTGGCGCACAAGAAACATGGATTCCGGCTCCTGTTTCGGCCCAGCATCGCCCCCTGTGGAGCTTCCATCGTCGCTGGTGAAGCTGAAGTTTCCGGAGTCGTCTGGCAAATAGGGTGCGTCCATTTTCTCTCGAGCTGCAAATAATTTTATTTTCGGGGGGTGAGTTCATGGCTACAAACGGGTTTTGTGGGCGTATGCAAATTAGTTGAAGGCAATAATTACCTTATTTCTTTTATACTCGAGATAAGCTTTGTGGCCTGGCGATTCCCACTGAATTAGAGTGTTGGTTTACTTAATTTATAAACAATAAACAAAAAACTACATTTTAAGAAAAATAAAAAGAATCTTCTTGGGAAAACAGCTGACGATGAAATCAGTATGACCCTATTCGGTAGTAATAACAATACTTTGTGTGATAAAAATACTATGTAGTCCACGTTAGTGACGAATTCCTGTAGATTGGTGACGAATTTAAAATGCTTTATAAATGTTTTGGCTAATTAAACACATAGTGTTTAGTGTTAGTATTATACTTTTATAAAAATTTAGCTTTAATTGCTCTTTAATGCGTATTTGTAAATTGACGAGGTCAAAATTCTCGATATGATAACGAACTCCTTATATTCGGTATATATTTTATTCTGATTGGAATTCGCGGGCCTTGGTCACACTTAAAGAGACCACAAAATCATCACAAAAACATGAAAACTTATTAGCCACTTAATATCAAGCGAAAAATCAACTTTTTCGCCCATTGACAACACAAACCGCGTTCCGATCCGAAAGATATAATGTACGGCTATCAATCGGATGCATAGCGTTAATTCGATAGGGTGCAGCATGTGAGAGAATCCTGTAGTGCAATTTCAATTGCGTCGTGTTACAAAACCTTGGCCTGCCTGGCCAGAAAGTCAACAACAACTCGGGCACAGGCACGATGATGGCCAGTGCAGCGGATGCAACGACCTCCGGCGAACAGGAGTCCTTCGCCATCTACCACGAAGGTCAACGCCTGCAGCTCCACTGGCGTGGAGTGCCTCCCTTGACAAGATCGCCCGCATCTTGCATCCGTAGTATAGGCGATTCATTGCTCCTCCTGACCACCGACCACGCCCTCTACTCCGCCCACTTGCAGGCTAATCGTAGCTCCCTGGAGCTGGAACTCCTGCGCACGGATATCCTGGATATAGACTTTTGCTCAGGTAGCCAAGAACTCTTCGTGGTGCTCACAAATGGCTCTGTACAGAGACAGGTGGTTACGGGATCTGGGAGAGAAATCCACCATCCGCACACCTGGCAGACACTCAGCTTCGATCCCCTGGAACTGCTGGCTGAGGGTGTTCGTATCCGAAGGGTCTGCTGTTCCACCCAGGGAGTGGTCTTCGTGGGCTCAGCCGGAGAAACATACGTGATGGGCAGTTGTGGGGAGGTCTTTAACTCGGAGAAACAGCCACGTCACATGCGGCTCTACGAGGAGGGCAAGGAACTGCTCGACCTGGCCGCCGGCAACGAACACTTTGTGATGCTGGTGGCTCCATATAACATTGCGGACGATGTGCTCCAACTTCCGGTGGCCAGCAGCAAAGACGATGCTGAGGACGAACGTGCCTCCGTTAAATCCCTAAGCAGTGGGAATTCGGAACGAAGCTTTGCAGCGAATACACGGCACCTGCTGCATCAGGGCTATGCCCTGCTCCACACTCAAATATTCACTTTTGGAGCATCGAACAATGGCCTCCTTGGAACAGGAGATCATATCCGAAGAGCAAATGTGGCGCGACTTCAGAAGCTAGACAGCATGGGTGTCTGCAGCATTGCTGCTGGACTGGAGCATACTGTGGCCAGGACCCTGGACGGCCGCCTCTACCACTGGGGCTTAAATACTCACCAGCAGCTAGGCGAGGAGATGAGCTCGCCCATGGAAATCACCCTCTCGGATCAAGCGGCCTATCTGCCGCCGGAGCAGAAGTCAGCACTCGAGGCCACTTGTGGAGATTACCAAACCCTGTTTTTGAATGCGGAGGGGCAAGTTCAATCACTGCAGCCGCCACCGCCCTTGCGGCACCTGCAGCAGTCAAGCACCTTTGCCCAAACGTTGCTGCAACTTCAACTGGGAGCGGCATGGCCCCAGCAGCTGCGACTCCTCATGTGCTCCGGAGGGTATACACTTCAAAACCATCGGCAGTTCCAGCGGCAGTACCACTACTACCTGAGCCACCTACAATCGCAGCTGCAGCTGCTCCTGAAGCATCGCCAGGCGGTTCAAACTCTCGAAATCTGGCAGCGCCAATCCGCGCTGGAGGCACTCAGCGCCCTGGGCCCACTGCTGGTCAGCTGGAACCGGATGCTGTGCCTGCTGGTGGCCACGTTGCACTCACTGGAGGGCTTCTACCGGGCGGACTATGTGCAGCCCGCGGATCTGTTGTTCATCTGCCACCACAAGGAGTACATCGATCTCTTCGATGCCTACACCAAGGCTTACTGCGATATCTACTCCGTGAATGGGTTTGGCGAAGCGGTGGCATCCATTTTGGGCCTGAACAGCCCTCTGGCGGAGCTGAACGAGGAGAGCTATGTCACCAGACTGTTCCAGCAGCCCTTCAGCATATATCAGCTATTTGTGCAGTTTATGGAGCTACTGGTGAGGACGCAGCCGGAGTACGGCGAGCACCGAGTTGCCTGGGCGGAGTTCGCGCGTCTCAGCTGCATCAGCCAGGAGCTGGCGGTGAACACCAGGGATTTCTGGAGCAGCAACGACCGGAATCCCAGAATAGTGCAGTTCAGAAGACGTCAGCGACGTGTGATTCTCACCTCCACGTTGGTGCCATTAAAACTGGTTACTTCGGGTATTAGAGTGTCCAGCAACAGCTTCATTCTGTTCTCCGACTTTCTTTGCCAAGTGAGCGGTACCTCCTTGTACTCGTATCCCCTGACCACTTTGTGGGTCTGGTCGGAGGGTGACATGTGCCTTCGTTTGACGACTCCGGAAAAGAGCTTCGTGGTGGCCACTCGTACGCCAGAGATGCGAAAAGTATGGCTAGATCAGCTGCAGTCGAGCATTGTGGCAGCGCTCGGGAGGCCTCTTGGCAGTCCGGTGCCCAGCTCACGTTCTACGGGCTATGAATTTAGTCGGGAACATCCCAAATTCTCCCGGGTAAAGGCATGTGGCACATGGCGGAAGGGTGTCCTGCACGGCAACTGCTACTTGGAGTACCCGGATGGAAGTGTCTATTGTGGGGAGCTGCACCAAGGAGTCATCGAGGGTAAGATCAACCCGTCAAAGCTCCATTTTATATTCTCACTATAAATTCGAATTCCAGGTTACGGAAAGATGGTGATTCCCTCGTCAGGACTCTACGTCGGCCACTTCAAGGGAGGGCGCTTTCACGGGCATGGAGTCTACGAAATCCACTCGAAGGACTCCCCGGAGAGCGAGGTATACGAGGGTAACTTTTGCGAGGGCCTGTTTCATGGCCACGGCATGATGCGGAACAATCGCTACATCTACGTGGGCGAGTACCAGGCCAATGCCAGGAGTGGGTATGGAGTCATGGAAGACCTAGTGACGGGGGACAAGTACATGGGCATGTTCGTGGACAACAAGCGGTCTGGAATAGGCAATTGCATCACGAATCATGGCGATTACTTCGAGGGAAACTTTGCCGGCGACGATCTGGTGGGCAATGGGGTGGCTGTCTTCGAGAATGACTACTACTATGAGGGCGAACTGACGCTCCACGGTCCAAATGGTCGCGGGGAGTACTATATGCCCAACAGCGATGCCGGGGCTAGTAGTGGAGCTGTGGATGCCAATGGCGAGTCAGATGACTGCTGTGAACTGATTGGAAACAAGATGTTTGGTCAACTGAGCGGCAGCTGGGAGACAGTTCGCATCCAGGCAGGAGAACTGGTGCTCAATAGACGGTTTCCAAAGTATCCCAGGTAGGATTACTGGATTACTACATTTTTAAAGAACATGTACTAACATTATTATTGTAGCTCCTTGGGCCGCCAAGTGGTGGATCACAATCGCAAGTGGCGTTCCTTGTTTTACAACTTTGAATCCGACCTGGCCAACTGTACGGCCAGCAACTCCGGAAGCAATCAATCAGCAGCAGGCGGCACGCTGCGGAAAACCTCGAAAACCTCGCTGAGTACGGCTCAGATTTGGAACTGCATTGCCGTGTACATGAGCAAGCAGAGAACTCGAGAGGGCTCGAAGCCGGGAAACTATTTCAACAACATCCTTCTCAGCCTACCCTTGCCGCAAAAGACTTCTTCGCCCTTGGCCAAGGCGCGATCCACCACGAACACGCTGAACAAGCTGCAGTCGGAGGCTGCTACGGTCCTGAACTTCCTGGACTTTCCGCCCCGACGCATTCACTCCCAGGAGGCGCTAAACAGCAAGCCGGGTGGCCTGCATCGGGCGGACAGCCTGCTTTCCATGGGCCACAATTCGTCGCGGGACTTGGACACAGGCAGCCTGGCGAGTTTCCAGTTGGACCAGAGCCTTCTAAACAGCACCTTCAATGGCGATGAATCTACCAATATCAACGAGGCGTTTGCCACCAACAATAACAACAGCATATCAAAGCATATGAACAACAGCGATAGCTCCATTACCTCGACAACGTCGACCAGTGCAATGCTCGACCAAGTGCCAAGTTTCGGCATGGCTAGTACCCTTACGGAGCAGGATGTGGTCTCGATACGGCTCTACTTGGAGCAGGCCTTTAAAGATCGCCACCATCCGCTGTACGCATTGAACGAACGTATAGCGAACTGTTTCCACTACTCCTACGGGTATTGGAAGGTGAAGCCCACGCCAATCCTGGCCAAGCAGGCGATGCGGGAGTGGGAGTCCATATCACGTCGCATTTACCGCTTTATCCGCAAGATGTTTCCCGCTCTGCCGGAGGACTACTGCCACATGGAGGTCAGCCGAGAGGTAATCTCTCACATCACTCTGCTCTACCCGCTGGTACTCTCCGAGGGCATCTACTCCACCCTGTTTGTTTTGTACGCGAACAAGTACAGTCGCAAGGACGAGATGTACAGGCAAAATCTAAACTATGCTGAGAAGCTGAAGGACCAAGAACTCGTTGAACTCATGGGCCATGAGAGGTAGGTTACTTAGATGGAAATGAATCCTTCATCCACGATGATTCCTTCTTTAGTTTCCTGCACACTGTGATGCTGGATCCCAAGTTCGAGGAGTCGGTGCAGACATTGAAGCAACTGCAGGAGAAGTTTAGTCCCCAGGACATGTTGACTGTGATACAGCGCAGCACGCAACTACTGACGGAAGCCTATGAGCATGCAATGGCAGGTGCGGAAAGTGGAACTGCAGAATCCAAGGGACATATCCTATAATTAACTCCTATCTTTTTAGCCAACGCTGCCCAGCTTAATGCGGATAACATGATACCGCTAACCATGCTTACCATGCTGCGTGCTGCGGTTCCCCACTTGGGAGCAGAGCTGGCCCTGCTGGACGATCTGACGGGTGGCCCCAATTTCCAGGCCGAGATGAACGGAATGGCGGGCTACTGCTACACCACACTGAAGGCCGCCTACGAGCATGTTACTCTGCGGGCCCTGCAAAAGACCCCTTGAGTGGCAGCCTGCTGTAATGTTTAATTTTGTTTTTGTTTTTAATTGGATGTTTTCATCGATTGGTTGCTCAAGGTTGGATTATTATTTAAAACTCAAGCGAATCTAGCAAATGAATCCTTTCTATATATACTTTACAAGCCTAGGAAAATGTTAATGCTTTGTTAGATTTGCTTTAGCCTTAGTCTTAAGTACTGTAAGGTTCTTTGTTGAGCTTCGACAAGGGAACTTGGGCAACCACAAATGTAGCTTGCCCGTTTATAATGTGTATATACCCCAAAAGACCCAACTCCCTCATAAGCCTAAGCGAGCTATGATCGTGTACAGGAGCTGATCGACGTAGAAAATATTTGCGAGTATGTATCCCTATTATCCCCACATGTATGGTATTTATCTTATCTGTTTTTGTATATTCTAAGCAAACACATTAACATTCCGATTATCCACCAAACACCAAATAAATTATTAAACATTATTGTCTTTTAAAGGCTCTACGTCCTTGAGGGAGTCCTTCTTCTGCTCCCTGTCCGTGGGGAAGAGCGTTTCTGCCATGTGCGTGGGGAAGTGATTCTTGTCCACTTTGTAAATGATATACTTCTCAGGAAAGGTGGTGCGCTCCTCGAAGTTGTACACCAGGATGACCTTGTCGTTGTGCTTGACCGTTTTCCGCTTCAGAAGATAGGCCAGAGCATAGATGGCCTTCCGGAAGATGTTCCTCTGGTGGGTGATGAAGCTTTTGGTGCGGAAGGAAAGCATGGTAACATTGAAGAATGCCGACACATAGTCCTCAGCGGAGCGCATGTGGCTAACGAACAGAATGGGCGCATGCGGCCGAAAGTGGGCGATCTTTTGGACCATTCTAGGGGTCACCCCGATCACGATAATCGACGCTGCTTGGACCTCCATGGCGGCCGTAACCACGGCACGGGCCAAGGTGTCCGCTCCCGTGTGGGATCGATCGCAGTACGGGGCCTTTTCCAGAGCCAGTGGGGTAATCTGCTCGAAGATTGCGTTCTGCAGGAAGCTGAAGTAACGGGTTGGGCTGGGATGGAAGCAGGGCACGACATACTTGTCGGGGTAGTAGAACGTGTAGTAGTAGTGCTCCGGATCCACTCTCAGTATTTGCTGATCTATGTAAGCCGGATTAAAGAGGATGGGCTTTTTGGACTCGTAGGCCAGTTGCATGAAGCACTCGGCGTTGGGACACAGGTGCATTATGTCCGGCACCCTTTCCGGCAAGGCGAGCTCTACCAGAAAACCATCGTACTGTTTGGTGGCCCAGTTGAGCTCTCCGTCGCAGCCCTGAATCTCGTTGAGCACCACCCTGGCAAACAGCCGCATGCCGTCACAATGCATGGTGAGCATGGCCTCCTCCAGGTTTTTCATATACGCCGGGGTGCCGACGATATGGCTAATCACCACATTAATGCCCACCTCACGGGCAAATGTCAGGTCCTCCAGTTCCTCATACGAGACCCTAAAGCGCCGGCATCTGGAGGGGAAAAGGACTGGCATGTGGGCAGTAAGGGTACCGCCTTTGACGACGCAACAATCAAGGTAATCTGCGTGCACTTCCTTGACCACCAGCTGGATGTCATCGCCGATCAGAATGTAGTCGTATTTCATTACGTCGATGAGCAGGAAACGGGCATTTACGTAAATGATGTCGATGGTGCACCGATCGGAGTACTCCCGGTCCACGGACAGCTCGACCTTGTGGTTCTTGGGAAGTTCCACAGACATGATACCATCGTGACGATACTGGGCACTGAATGAGCCGGTGTACTGGTGGCGTGGTGTCATTTTCGCTAAAATGGAGGACGCCACCGGGAAGCCAAACTCCCTGGACACACAGATCTCCGCCTCCCGGAGCTTAACGATCAGCATCTGGTTGTCCCGCTGAGTGCCCACGAAAAGATTTATCATGAAGCAGCGCACGCCGTTCACTAAAAAGGATACAAGTTATGATCCTCCTTTTGATCCTGTGGCTATAGACTCACTCAGATAGGCCTTGATTTCCCGGTCGCAGGGTGTCAGCACAGACAGTTCCACGCACTTGCGGTTCTCATTGGGATCGCTGGGCATTGGGCTGTTTAGGATCTCGAATCCCGGAAAGAAGCTGTGCCAGCGATCCTCCTCGAAGGACATTTGGCACATGTCCTCACTCATCTCCTCGCCTCCGATGTCCTCGTCCAAGGCATCCATCATTCCGTACAAATTCGAGTTCAACGAGAACTTGGTGTGCAGCATGGCCAGTTCGCTTTCCCGGTGGATGCTGTCGTCGTCCGCGGGTCCCAGTAGCCGCAGGAATGTGCTGCGTCGCTGCATGGTGGTCAGGAACTCCTTGGATCGCTGCACCTTCTCCACGTCGACGGCAATGAGCCTTAATCGGGTGAACAGATTGTCGATTATGGACTCCATGGTGCTCTGGGGCTCCACGCCCTCGCCATATTCACCCATAATAAAATATTGGAAATTTTTGTCGGAGGAGTAAGTAAAAAATATACTATGACAAATTTCTCACAAAGTCTTAATATCAATGATTTTCATTATTTTATTATGCGAGTACTTTGTTGAACTCTAATGCCAGAAATTACATAATTTTTGTAATGTTTGTAGTCGATTATCCCAAACCGAATCGAAGGGAGACGACCCCTTTTGAACCCCGGCGTTTGTTTACAACTATTTCCTGCCCTTTCGCCACCCATGCATTTCCCATTCCTGCTCATCACATCATTTTCCCCATCACTGGAATTCTCCGTCAGTGATAAATAGAAACCGCAATTCAAAGAGCCAGGTAACTTTAGTTTTTTTTCTGGTTAGCTGTGGCTATTGGTGGTGCCGCTAATGCTCCTCATTTTTGTTTATTTCCGTAATTTATTTGCCTGTTTTGCCCCGAAGGCGAAAATGTTAAATTTAGCATCAAGCGTCAAGTGAAATGTTTACAATGTGAGAGAAAGTTAAATGGAAAATCAGGAGAGGGGGCAGCCGGCTGCCGGCTAGGGAGCCGACTACATAGGCAGCCCTAACTAAGCGTTTTAGAATCTTTTCAGAATCTGGTTTCCTATAACAGAAGCGCAGGCGGAACACGAAGTGGAGGTGGGGGCCCAGCACTTGAGTTCCGCCCTAAGCCAAAATAAAAAAAGGAACATAAACATGCAGGAATGTTTAGAGAATAAAAACGTTCATATTCGTTGCTCTCCTATTCTTATATTTTTTCTCCATTTTTTTTTCGTGTATTTCCCCCCTTTGTTGTTTATTTTCACCCGGCCAACTGACAGATACACCGGCTGACTAACATACCGGACCGGACCCGTACCCGTACCCGGACCCGGTATTCTGGCAGGGGGGATGCTGGATGACTGGGTGTGGCCGGCGCGGCCATGTTTAGGCTAAACAGGCGATCATCGAAATGTACCATGTTCCCCGCTCGACTGCAAAAACTGCTTGAACTTTGACGCCCAACTGCACTCATCGATTCGTTTGGTTTCGTTTCGTTTCGTTTGGCTTCCCCCTTTCTTAATAACATTTCTTTTTTGTCCGTTTTTAGACACATTTTTCTATGCCATGGGGCTGGCGTGGGCGGTGGATGGTGGGCGGTGGGTGGTGGGGCTGCCCATCTGCTGCCATTGAGCAAAAGCATAAATTGCCTGGCTCCTGGCCTGCCCGCTTCGATCGGATCGGCGCTCGGCGGGGATCGTGCTTCGTGCTTCCCCCCGGCACTTGAGAGAAGAAACGCTGGCTCTTTCTCTTTTCATTTTCCGGTAGCCCTCTCTGTCGCCCGCCAGCACTCCGTCTCACTCACACGCCCGCCCATTCATTTCGGGAATAGAATTTTCGAAATGTCTTTGAGTTTTCAAAATTTTGGAGCGTAGGTGCAGTGCGTCGCGAAGCGTCAGCGTGTACGGTTCGCTTTTTTAAGAAAATTTCTAATACGTCCGGAAAAGTATCCCGAATCCTCAAATCAAAAAAAATCTCAAAAAAATAATAAAACGTAGTTGGAAAAAAAAAGTTTTTTTGAAAAAAGTATATAGTGCGGAGTTGAGTAAGGATATTCAAAAAAAAAAAAACAGGAACAGGATACAGTTTGAAGGCTTACTACGGAAGTGGGCGTTTTCCCCAAACTGTTGCCAAGACCCCACATATACACCACACCCACATAGATACCCACACACGCTGAATGGCACACTCACACTGGGCCAGGGTGATGCTGATTTTTCATCTTTCCAATATCCCACTCGACTGGCGAAATATTCGCTTTTGCCTTTTGGCTAAAAATATTTAAAAATCCAAAAATCCACTCGTGTCGCTGGCGGCTGTTTCAACCTACTACGGCCGCCTGTTTTTCATAATTTTCAGTTTTATTTATTTATCCTATAGATACTCGCACGTCCGCCTATATATTTTTCTCTGAATTTCATTTTATTTTTCTTTTGGTCTTTGTTTTGCGACTGCCGAAAGTTTTGCGATTTTGGCATCTCGTCGTTTTTGTTTATTCCACGTCCACAACCCATCCCCAGTCCTCCCAATCACTCCCCCCACAGGGCTTTATTTTTCGCGACCTTTGCTGCCGCAGAATTTCCCTGGCAGGTTCCTGCTTTTGGAGTAGGATGGGGATTTCCATTCACTTAATTGCCAGCAATGTGGCCCACAAAATCACAAATCACAACATAATGGGGAATCTTCCACCCCAGTGGTTTACAACTTCCTTGCACAAATATCTTTATATGTCACCGAAAATATAAATATATATAATATATATAGTTGGCATCGGAAGACAGCTGTGTGCATTGGCAGATGCCATCAGCAGCATCATCATCATCATAGTCCATCCCATTGCGTATGTGGGGGAAGTCCATAAAAAAAGAAACCAAACCAGCACACAGTTATAAAAATAAAACTATTTTCGTATGGCATGTGCATATAGACTCTCGATCATTAGACAGTCGAGCCGATCAGCAGCAGAATCGGAATCAAAAAATCAGAATCAGAATCAGAAACAGAAACAGTAGCAGCATCGGTAGCAGCCGCCTCTTGGCACAGTTTTCCAGAGCACACAGCACACAGATTGCTCCATAAATCAATCGAACCAAATTAAATTAATTCAATATCTAAACAAGCAAATACACGAGAACCTAACATATCTCATCGGGGTGCCATGTGTTCGGGCCAAGTCTAGTGCTTTTTTCAGAGATATATGTACATATTCAAATTCTAGTCGATTTGTCTTTTTCCGCTTACTGGCGTTTAATTCAAACAACGACAGGAAAGGGAAAAAGGCGTATTTACTATGAGTTTGGTCAACATTTCGTAAACGTCTAATTTAGAACATGTCATCACGAAAATCTTTATAAAGGTGAGTGCCGGACATTCGGCGATATTTATTATCTAGCTAATCAAAGTCAACCGCTCCAACGACGCATGCAGTTCATTTTTCGCCACATTTCATCAGGATTTTTTATGTCAGACTAATTAAAACTATTAAGTTTTGTTGGTGGAATCTACATTAGCAGAGAAAAGATTTTTCATCTTCAAGAAAAAAAGAACAATTTATATTTCCTGTACCTTAATATTTCCTCAAAATTTGTATACACAATTCCGACCCATCAAAAAACCTAAGATTAATCAACTCACGTTTTAAATCTTTCAATTGCGCCAAATGAACCCGGCATTTTTAGAAATCGATTAATAATTAATTATTTTCCAGCCAGAACAAAGAAATATAAAGAATGCCAGATTTCCTTATAGCCAAGTATAGTGAAATTTAACAAATTACCTCACCCTCTCCAGCAATCAGACCCGATCAGAATCCGAGGCATTCTTCGATATTTCTGTAGCGTTTCAAATGAAACGAAAATTAAATGTAAAATTTATTGTTGCATAAACAAAATGCCAAGAAACCGACCGCATCCAAATCGAACGATGCGTATGTGGCACCTTTAAGTATTCCGCCCCTCAACCTTCTACCGCCCGATCCCATCGAGCCCGTCCCATATGCCCCCAACAACATCTTCATCTGACCGAGCGACTGCTATGTGGAGCGCATATAGTATGGACGGCTGGAGAGGATGGAGAATTTAGTGCTGCCTCATGCCCAGTGGCCAAAAATAACATCAATGAGGGCAAACAGCTAAGACAGAGGGGGTGGAGGCGGAGGTGGTGCGGGAGTAGCCGGAGCAGGAGGAGGTGCCGCCGGAGACGGAGACGGACGCCGTGTGTTTGCTTTGTTTATAGTTTTAGTGTAAACAATTGCGAACGGGAAAACCAATTCCACGGCATTTATGTATGTACGTGTTCGAGAAAAATCGAATCTGGAAAATGCCCAAAAATGTTCGATTGCATTTGAAAACGAACTATTGAACGTTGAAAGAATTGGGGCGGGGATAGGATGACTTGAAATGATCATTAAGTTCGAAGATCACTTACTAAAGGCAATTATAGACAAAGTAATACTTTATGAACATTTTACTGAAATTAGAAAATCATTAGTATTATTTTGTTTTAGTTTCTTAGAAAGTGGTGAACTTTATAAAGTAGGTATTGATTTTCAGACTTAAATAGAACAAGTATAAGCTTTTTGGATGGTACCTCTTTAGATTATCTTATCTTATTTAAAAAGATTCTTTATTTAAAAAAAGAAATTGTATTTTATAAATTTTTCGTTAACATCATTGAGTATTCTTCTTTCCTCGTTGAGCAATAAGAGCCTCCCTCCAGAGCACGCATAAATTAAAAATCTCAATTGCAACCCAAAAAAAAAACCGAAATTGCAATGAGAGATGGCAGATGGGGGTCTGGGTCTGGGTAAGAAGCTTGCTCTTTAATTAATTCTTAGAACGGGTTTCAAGTAAATGCCCCCCAAAGTCACAATGTCCAACACAACGCTGTGTGTATGTAATCGTCTGGATATTGGGAGATAACCGGTAAACAACGAGGTGACCAGCGATTTCAATTCCAATTCCATTTATAATTTTGGGAATATAAAAGAGCTGTCTGCACCAGCACCAAGTCAAATCAAAGTCAGCTTCCCATCCAGAAACATCAGCATGTTCAAGATCGTGAGTACTGCTGAATACACTCCAAGGATTACCTCATTTCAAAGTCATCTTGTTCAGGTCTTCATCTCGTTGGCCGTGTGCCTGGCGGTGGTTCTGAGTGCCCCAGTGGATCATGTGGCCTCCAGCACCCAGCCACCGATTGCCATATTGGAGTCGACGCACGAGAAGCACGAGGATGGCTCCTACAACTTCTCCTACCTGGGCGAGGACGGCACTCACCGGCGCGAGGAGGCGGTGGTCAGGAACCAAGGCACTGAAAATGAATACCTCGAAATCAGCGGCTCATACTCCTACTTCGATGCTGAAGGCAAGGAGGTGACCGTGACCTACAAGGCCGATGACCACGGATTTGTTCCGGAGGGAGGTGCCATCCTGCCGCAGATCTCGGTGGCAGCCAAGCAAGTTAGCGAGCAGGTTTCTCAACCAGATCTGGATTATGTAAAGCCCCCAAAGGTCTAATAAAAATGGGATTTGACTCGTATTCGAATTAGTTTTTTGTTATTTTTCTCTTCTCCCTAAAATCACTGAAAGCTGATCTTAATAATTTAAAACACCATCTAGTTAATGTAATTTTACTTTCTTCATTTAATGCAGAAACAATTTCAACTACAAAATAATAGCTAAGAGGTCTATTTACTCAACAGACCTGGGGTTCGTATAAGTTAACAGTGCGCTGAACAACTTGAAAATATATTTAAAAAAAATACAACTAGGCATAAAGAAGCGGGATCTGGACCGGGATCAGGATCAAGATCGGGGCTGGGAATATTATTATAATACAAAAAAGCTCAAAGATTAAATTAAAAACAATGCAATAAATAAGAAATTGGGTGTCAGACTCCTTCATTTCTTGACGGGCGTGGCCGAGGGCGATCGATAGGAGTTGACCAGACCGCCGCCGGAGTTGGGTTTCCGGGTCTTGAGGCGGTTCTGCAGGGTCTGTAGCAGACCGGCGAGCACATCGTGGTTGGGTATCTTCTTGGCGAAGAGCAGTCGCTTGACAGAATCATCGTAGGTGAGCAAGGCCACCATGTTCTGGAGCAGGAAGCACTGGCAGTACTCCAGCAGGCGGTTGGCATTGTAGACCTAAAAAAGGGAATATTTTAAAAGTCTATTTTGAACAAAAAAGCGTTAACCCACCTTGGCATGTATGTACATCGCCACCACATTGTCCACATCCACCATTTCGGAGCAACGAGCCTCCGTGTAGCGCAGTAATCCCTCCAGTTGGAAAAAGCTAGCTGCTGCCATTAATTCCAGGACATCCCCATGGGCCACGTCCAGGGAGTTGCAGCCGCCACTGTAGAGGAACTGCATCACCAGCTGGAAGATATGGTAGCGGATATCGTTGATCTGCACCGTGGGCGTAGAGTTGGCATCGCTCAGCTTGGAGCTGAGCATGCTCTGGAAACGGGGTGAAGCGGTGACCAGGACAATCTTGTGTCCATAAAAGATTTTTCCCTCCACCCTAAAAAAATACAAAATAATTAAATATTAAAACCGAAAATAAATAGAGAGCGGCGTTAACCCACCTAAAGGTAACATCGCTTAGTTCCGGATTGTTGACAAACTTCGGATCAATCCGAGAACCCTGGACGGGTTGCATGGGCGGCTGTTCCTTGACAGGAGGAAGTGTTTCCCATCCAAAGCAGGTGGCAAATATGTCGGCCAGCAGGAGGGTGGTGCCCTCGTTCTTGTTTCGGAATATATTGAAGAGCAGCGGCAGGCATTCGCTAACAAACTGGGCGCTATAGTCGTCGGGACACACTTGCAGGAAGTCCTGGAGCAGCTGGTCGATCACTGCATCCAATCGCAGATCGTGGGCTGCTGAGAGGGCGTGCATCCAGCAGTGCAGAGTCCAGGGAACACCCAACTTTCTAAGCTCAATAGTTATATCTGAAATAAAGTAAAAATGTAGATTAGTTAGTTTATTTTTATTCAAGCCTCTATAATAAATCTTAATTTAATTAAAAAAAGTACGTAGTAAACAAAACTCTTCCAACGGTTTCTGTTGATATCCGGTTTTAAAATAAAATTTTGACAAATTTTAAGACGAGCTCAAGTTGATTAAATGAATTAGAAAATCATTAAAAAGAGTCTTAATCACTTGATCGGTCATTGGCATTAATTTGAATTTCAAATTATGTGTTTATGGAATTTTGTTTTAATCTGAATTAAATTGTTAGACTTATTTTTTAGAATATCTTTTGAACTACTCACCCAAGTGATTATTTTCGGCACTGTGGTACATGGCTTCCTGGAGACGCTTGATCTGCGTTTTGTTCAACAGTGGCAGCAAATCATCGCTATTGCCATTGGCACTGGCTCCACTGGAGCCGGCTCCAACTCCTCCGGCACCTCCTCTCACCCCGCCCACATCGCCCTCGGCCAGCATCTCCTCGAGGGAGAGGACATCTCTCGTCCCGGGAGAGACTGGATGTGTAAGGAGCTTTCGCAGGCACGAACGATGACCGTGAGCTGCAGCCACGGATATGGCGCAGAAGCAGCCTTTCTGAGCGGATCCTGCAAAGCACATGGAATCCTTTTGCTGCGTAGATAGGAAGGCATTTGCTCCATGGGCCAATAGCAGGGCGACAATCTCAAGATTCCCTGTTCCTGCGGCGAGTTGTAGCGGCGTCAGGGTGCACTTCTCTTCACTACTCCTGGCACCGCCCTCCACTTTCCCGCCCCTCTCCAGCAGAATCCTCAAGGCCATGTAGTTGGCTCGACTGGCGGCAAAGCTAAGGGCCGTCCAATGTTGTGTGTCCGACTGAATAGCCGGATATCCGGCGCTACCTGCCGGCGGCACCTCTATATTCGGATCGCAGCCGGCATCGAGGAGTGCGTGGAGAGCTACCTCGTCGTTCCGGATGCTGGCAATCATCAGGGCGGTCAGTCCGGCGCTATTCTGGGTGTCGTAGCGGGTGGTGGGGGGCAGAAGTTGGGCTGCCTGTGCCAACAATTCTGCTCGACCAGTCAGTAGAAGCTGTGGGAATTTTTTTATATTAAAATTATTAATAATTCTGTGAGATTGCCAAGAAAAGACTCACCTTAAAGGCCACTCCTATAGTAGCTCGTCTGCCCAGCTCCGAGGTGTCCTCTCCTATTCCAATGCCACTGACAACTGGCGAACTGGAGCTACTTCCTGTTCCCGTGCCTGTGGAGTTGACAGTTGGTGGATTGAAGTGCATCTTTTTTGTGGGTAGCTCCTCGTCGTGAGCCACTGGTCGGATAGGGCAATCCACGCCGGGGAGGAGCAACCTGGCCGCCTGCATCACGTCATCCTTATCAATCATCAAAGCACTTCTGTGCTCCGCATGAGCGGCTGCCACCCGCAGCCATTCCGCCAGAGGTGGAAGGACTACATAGGCTCGCTCATAGCACAATTCCTGGACGTGGTGTCCGGTTGCAGCTCCTGCTCCGGCAGTCTGTGGAGCCGTGGTAGGAGCCTGTCCAGAGCCACAGCCGGAGGCGGCCAGCAATTCCGTGTGCTCTAGCTGGGAGCAACGCATAAAGTAGAAGAGAGCTGCCAGAGCGGAGCCGGAAAGAACGGCGGCCAGCTGGAACTCCTGCTGGGTGCGCATTGCCTTCTCCTTCAGCTCTCGTACGCTGCCCACACAAGTCGCCAGGGAGGAAGCACTAGCCCACCTGGGCAGCGCCAGAGCACCGCTGGCCACCCGGCCGGCATTCAGATGCGCAAATGGCTGCAGGAGACCCCAGACATCTCCGGAATTGGAGATACTCTGGTCCAGAGCAGCAGCCGTACTTCCATTGCACTGCAAAGCAATCTCCTCGAGAAGATTCTCGATTCCCGCACAGAGATACACCGCTGCATACTCATGGATGAATTTTCCCAGCCTGGCGTCGGTCATCCATCTATAAAATCTACCCACCGAGAGCTGGAGACCCGCTCGAGCGGACTTGCTCTGTTTCAGGGCACTCTCGCCGGGCACAGCAAACATGGCCGCTGCCCGGAGACACGCTTTCGTGCAGGAGTCCGCTAAAGAAGAGCTTAGCACCACTTTCAATGCTCCCGCCACCTCCTGCTTAGAGCAGAGGCCGACTCCCGAAGAGAACCGCTGGATTTCGCGTGCGATCCTCACCAGAGCTCGTTGCAGCAGGTAACCCAGGCGAGAAACCGTCTCCACGGCCAGGTGCTCCGCCTGCTGTTGACAGCGTCCGTTTCTCAAGACCCGCAGAATGCACTGTTGACTCCACGGCGGGTGCTGCAGTTCCACTAGTCGGTTGTGCGAGTCCACCCACACAAACTCGTCCGCACTGGTACTCGTTACTACCGTCTCCAGAGAGGAATATCTGCCCAGGCGGCGCGCTGGCTCTGAGCTCTCCGACCCAGCACTCAAGCTACTGTAGGTGCTGCTACTCGTCTGGGATCGCAGGGTGAGCATGGCCAGCTTTATGTCCTCTAGTCCAGTTCCGCTCCATGGTGCCTTTCCGGCAGGCATGATATTGCGATGTCGCCGGGATCTGGTGCTTCGGTTGGTTACCCCCGCCGCCAGTCGATCTTCGGGCAGGGGACCTAGGGTCATGCCACCTGCCGGCGAGGAGCTGTGTCCCCCCGTATCCGACATGCTGGCATGCCCAGAGCTCCTGTTTTCATCCGATGAACTGTGACACTCCTGGACCCGCTGTAGCGCCCGAAACTGATCGTGCTGATGGGTTCGGGGTGGCGATGGATTCCCACTTGGTGTGTTCGTCGTAGGTATCCCCAGAGTGGGTCTGCTGGGCGACACTTGAGTCTGGCTAAGACTCCCACTAATCTGTGGTGGCTGCGACTTCACCGGAGTGCTCTGGACGGTTAGCCGCGCCGGACCTGCCACTGCCCGCTGCGGAATCAAGGCCTTCGAGGCGGCCACGGGCGAGGTCACCAGCCCCGTGTTCGAAGAAGAGTTCACCACCTTGTGGGGCAGTCCCTTATTCGGCTGATGGGCCAGTTCCTTGAAGACTCGCGGGGCCGGAGTGGCCATGGCCACGGCCAAGCCACCCTGAGGGCCTCCATGCTGAGGCGACAGAGGCGTCTTCGAGAGGGACTGCTGTTGCTGCAGCTGCAGTGGGGACTGCAACTGTGGCGGTGGCGCTGGGGGCAGTCCAGTGATTTGGCTTGGAGCCGAGTGCTGGCCAAAATTGGGCGGCAAGTTGCCAGTTGGTCTGGAAAGAAGAACAAAAATATAAGATACATTTTTACTCACAAGCTTATATTATATCTTAGAAGTTAAATATCTTAAATTGAGTCATAAAACCTGACCCAGTTTTAGAATCTCACTTAAAACACAACTAAAGCATCCCATTCAAGATAAACAAAAGACTTTAACTAACGGGTAGCCGCTAATCTTTGTTCACACCAACTAGAAATTCTAGTTAGTCGCGGGCCGAACTTTAGTGACACCTAATTAAAAGTAGAAACTAAAAAAATCCTATGCTTTGACTTGGTTAAGGTTATACTCTACATTTAAATTTTAAAATATAAAAAAAAAAAAAAATCAGACCCTTATTTCTTATTTAAAAAAAAAAACTTTACGGGCTAGCATTCCCTTTACAAAATCTTAAAAATAAACTCTTGATTAGAGTATTAAAAGGTCTGTAATATTCTTCCCGCCTAGCATCTCTTTTTGTTTTTGAAAGTGGGTTGATCTACGTCCCCACGATTCGTTCTCACATTTCTTTGAACCTTCGTGATTATCATCTTCTAACTGGGTTTGGCCAACAACGAAAACATAAATAAAAGCGATATTAAAAGCCAGTTACGATTTTTTATTTAAATGCGACAAACTCAAAAGTCTGCGAAATCTTTTCATTCTTTATGAGCTTTGTTATCACGCATATTTCTTGGCCCATCCTATGTATGCTGTAACATGAGCCCCGATTGACCCAAATTTTGAGATATATAGACACCTTGACAATATGTCACAAATATCTCGAAAACAGATCTCTTAAGATTTCAACAATGTTCTGTGCTAAATACGATTTATGATTAAAAGTTTTGCATTTCATTGGAATACTGTTATGCTGTTATTATGATCTAATTCTGAACTTGAAACTTGATTAGGCTTTTGGGGTTCGAGCAGTGACCTCTGGCTGGGTTTTTGCATTCTAATGAAAAGTATTATATCATTTCATAGGCTTTAGTAACAAGAAACTTTAAATGATCCACATTAAAAGTTAAAAGTTTTTTTGTTAATTTTGATTCTCTTGTAGATTTTCTGTTTGTTTTCACATTATGAGTCATAAAATCAAACATAATCTCTAATGGGAAATCATTAAAATCGACAACATTGAATTAAGTTTAACTGCCCAAGAAGCTTTCTAGTGTTAGGTTTTATTATTACGGATTTATAGATTCATCCGTTGATTTTATTTGATGTTTTCTTTTTCTGAGAAGATAATACTCTAGTCCAGACACGGACATGTCTGAAAGATAATTAAATTTTCTAAAAAGACAATTAATAATTGACACTTTTTCAATCGGAATTGATGGGTTCTGCCCTTTGAAGCCCCCAAGAAAAGTTCCTTTCCCTTTTGCCAATCAAGAAGTCCCTTTTCCCTGAACTTTCACAAAAGAACTGCTGCATCTGATTGTGATTTGAAATAGAAATGGAAAATGGAAAATGCTGACTGGGAAATGGGGAAATAAATAATGGCGGATGATTCGAGGAGTTCCCAGTACCGTTTCGCCGCCCTCCGCCATTCCTGGACGTAGCTCCAGTCGCACGAATCCGTCTCCGCCTCATCTTGCCCGGGGCCGTCGCTGTTGCCATCATCGTCATCATCATCATCATCGCCATCACCATTGCCATTATCAGGTACGGCTGCATCGGATTTCGTTGGACCCACAACGGCCAGAGTGGGTTTTGCCACCGTTTCCACCAGCGCACTGGCTCGCCGGTAATTGCCTTCAATTCTGATATTAATTACGCCATTCTGCACGCTCTCAATGTAGGGCGGCAGTTCGTCATCCGTCCGCAGCTCCACCGCTGGCGTTGGGTTAGTGGATTCCGCCTCCGCCTTCGCGTCCGCCTTGGCCACCGCCCTCTCCCCTTCGCTGGCCTTTAGTTTCTGGGACATCTCTTGCAACAGCTGCGAGTGGAGGTGATCTTTGGGCGACGGCAGCGGCGACTGCTGGCCCCGATGGATGGAGTCGCCAAAGTAGATGACCACCTTGTGGTTCGGCTTCTTGTCCTCCTCCCCCACCGCCCATTCGGGCAGCTCCTCGATGGGCGTGGGCGAGGGTGTTTGCGGGGGGCGTGGCACGGGTAGTTGCTGCTTCTGCATTTGCTGCTGACACATCTCGCTGTTCCTCAGCGATTGTGGCTGAAAGTTCTTAAGGGATATGCCACGCCGACGCAGGATAAAATTATCGTTTAGCATTCTGCTCAGTAGCGAGCTCGCGGGGGGCACGGGGGCGGGTGGAGCCTTTTTCACAGGATGTTGCTTGTATCCCCGCAACTCGCGACATAGGCTGCAAGTGCAATCTTTGGTGCAATACATTGTTATTTTCGATTTTAGTTTGGCTTTGGTTTCATTTCAAAAATGATTTGAATCGTAAGTATTATTTTATATCTGAAGAGTTTAACTATTATATGATTATTTCAAAGACACATTTTTGGTTAAATAGTTTCAGTCTCCGTTATTTATATTTTTTTTTATAATTTTGAATTCATTTTTATAGAACACACTCTCTTTTTGAAGTCAAAAAATTTCTTCCTTTGACTTTTGCTTTTCTATTTCACTGTCGCACTGGCTTTAATAATAGCAATTATGCAAATTATAAATTATCATGGCTCTAGTGCTCAGCCAATCGTGGCCGAAGCTTCGAAATCTCGCATCCAAAATCCGAATCCGTATCCGTTGAATTACTTTTTTTTCAAGAGATCGCGTTAACGTTTGCTCTCGACCAAAACTGAAGCTCGACTGAAAACTGAAGCTTGAAGATTGGAGCTTGGCCCACAGCTGCTGCCTCTGCCGCTGTCGCACTCGCTGCCTCTGCCTCGGTCGACTTCGACGCAGCTGCCCAGTCATTGTCGACGTGCGGCGATATCTGTTTTTCCTCATTTTCACAGCGCGTTTTGGGCCTCCGGGCCTCCCCGGCTGCCACCTTGTGCGGAGGGTCTTTGGCTCGGCTGCTTGGGTAATTTTTCCATTTTTCCATTTGTTTCTCAGCTGTGTGACCAAAACAATGGATCTACATCTACAGCGACTACACTTTGAGGGCTCACTTTGGCCCGAAGTGTATAGTATCGTAGTATTTGTCCGTACTAGAGCAATATCAGTGAGTTTTCTTTTTCATTTTCTTGCTACGCGATGCGGCAGCGGTGATTTTCAAAAAACGAAGTCACTACTTCAGTGGCAGTGATGCTCAGCGGGTGAAAAATCATTGAAAATAGTTAGATGGAAAGTTTGATGATAGGAAATATAGGTATTAATACTCGAGATAACCATCTACATATTCTAAACTTGGATTTATTAAATAATTTTAAAAAAATAAATACATATCATATAATATCATTAAAAAAAACCTAGACCCTGATCTTAAGCCTTTGTTTAATCCTTTTTCAATAACGTGACTCGCCAGAGGGCTTCCATATCTGGTCTGGGCCTTGCACTGAATTTAATTATGTATAACTGTGCGGTGGGGCCAAGGGAGTAACAGTAACACCACCACCGAACGAACCACCGCATCACCCCACAAGCCAGCACCTAGTACGAGGCACCCGGCAGACGAAGGTTATACAATCATGACACTTATCAGATCGTTTGGCTAGCTTCCTTCCGTGGCCAGGCCAATTCCCCGAAGATGGTGAGATTCTGCCCGGGTTCTGAGCTTGGGCAGACGTGCGTAGGCTTTCAGATACATCTACAAGATACATCTCATGTGTGGAGCAAATAAATTGCCGAGCGTAACCTGCTTCTAATGATTTATACAGGCCTGGAGCTGCTGACATAACGGTTTCCTGAGGTTAGCCTTTTGTTTTTCCAACCACACTCGAGTGTTTTATGCATCTAATATATAAAGAGATACCTATACACATTTTGGCCACCGGCAGAAGCTTCTCTTTTTGTGGATAAAGAATGAAAATGGTAACGGGTAAATGACTCAATGGGAGCGGTCCGCCTTGGTTCATAACCACAACCACTGACATACGCACAAAGCAATTGCAATTAGAAAGCCCCCATCAACCATCTGATCCAGATACCCGAATATTCACTCCCGAAAGCCCATACCAATAAAGATCGGTCGTAAAAAATAACGCCCACGTAATACGGAAAAACTCTTTTCTGCTCCATCTTCCTTTCGGGGCGATTATACAATAACTTTCTTCACTGGTCGCCGCACCGGCTGTTTTTCGGTTTTTGGTGTTTCTAAGCCAGCTGGATTATTAAAAAAATAAAAACATTATACCCTAAGCAATTTTCGCATTAAAAAGTTTAATTTACGGAAAAGTAATGACAGGCCATAAATATGCTTACACCCATTAGGCATAGCTTTATACACCGCACTTGAAAGACCTCCCAAAAAATTAAAAAAAGAAGCAGAAACACAAAAACTACACCAAAAGTTTAATGTAATATTCGCGTGTTTATAAAACAACTCGGCCACAAAGGAAAAATATGAAAAAAAGAAGCCGAAATTGGTGGAAAAACTGGACAGAGGCATAACTGCAACTCACCAGAAAGTAAAGAGAAGAAATATAGCCCAGCCCAACCCCTTAATATCCGAGAAATATATATACGATTGTACGGATCATATGGGTATGTGTGTCACTTGACTAATGAGGTTTACCAACTTTAATGCTGCGGCTCGGACTTTTGGGTACTTTCGTTTTTCATGCTTGACAGTCTTAGACAGGAAATCGTTTTTGGTTTTCAGTTTGTAGATCATTAGAACGAAAACATTGGAAGAGATCATTAATCTTAAGACTCAGCTTGGCAGAAATATCAGCACGGTATGAAAATTGTAGTTAAATTTCTGACAAGGTTAACTTATTTTTCGACTTCCAAGGCAAACCGAAAGGGTTAAGGCATACACCTTCGGGTTTCTTTTCCCCATGGAAGATTTATCGTAATGTGATTGACATGGATTGCTTAAGTCGGACTTATTTTGGGCTGAGTCATTTCTTCGTTTTCGTGAGCCTGTGGGAACATTAAAAAATTTATTACAAAATCTGGATAAGCTCAATCGAGTATGTAGGAAAGTTTTCTGAAGAGTTGGGAGATTTGTTTGACATTTTCTTTGAAATTGGGAATTGAGTTAGACCCATGGGATTGTAAAACTTTTAACATCAGGAAATAAAATTGATAAGTTCTTAAGTATTTGTATGAGGTTTGGTAGAAGAATAAACCATAACCACTGCCTAATCGAAAGCAACCAAGCTTCGGATAATAACACACTTGGCAATAAATTATAAATTCTATACCCCATCAAGTTAATGACAATCTCGGTTAGTTTACACTCCCCACCTGTGTACCTTTGCAATGATATGTTCAAACCAGGCAGTTGTATCCCGACACCATCAGTGACATGGCAATTGGATGTAACTGTTATGAAACAAATTGCTACCTACTCCGAATGCTTTCGGCCCTATCATATCATCACATCTTGCTGATTAGAGTTTAATATGCTGCGACTGGTATGGGGCTTTGAGGCGTCCAACAAGATTTCCGCATTCAACCACATCCCCATCGCATCGCCGATCATGGGGAAGACGCAGATGTGGCAGATGAAGATGCACGGAGCAACTGACTTTGCTTCCGTTTGAGGGAAGACAGCAGCTCTTCCACGACTTAATTAGTCGCCTGTCTATCCAGATCTTTCAGCACCCAATCGTGCTATCTTTTTTAGTAACAGCTGCTGCTCAAAAAAAGGAAAAAAATATAAAAATCTCCCACACTTTCGCGCCTCGAATTATCTCGTTCGGTTTTGCGGTTTTTGGCCCGAGCGATTCTGTTTTGATGGCGGCTAACTAGTTCGTTACTTAGTTAAGTGTATTTTGACAAACCCCAAAAGTATCTCACAGATACAGATACAACGGCTAAGCAGATAAATGTATCAGTGACTTTGGCTGAAAGAAAGTCGCGGAGGTAAAAAGGTAACAACATTTTCACTTGCCTCACGTCGCCAGCTTTAATGCTGCGTTCGAAATTACTCCGAAATGAAGATGCTACGGCCGTAGAGACGGCGATATGGGGAGTGAAAGAGAGGGCGGGATGTAACCGTATCAGGTTTATTGCCCCCTTGATGAAAGGGACAGATAGACCTGCCCCTATACCGCCTCCTTCTGCTCTATTGTCATTGACTTTGCTACAAATTTTTGTTTTCTGTTGCCGGTTTTTTTTAATACCAGCACTACCTGAACAATTCGTCTGGCAATTGTGGCGAATTTTTTCGTAAATTTTTCCTATTTCAGTTCGTTAGCTATTATTATTTTATTCCCTTTATTGTTGGACCCTGCTAATTATTCACATTTTGCGATTTTCACTTTCGTTCGTTGTGTGAAATATTTCCAACTGTCATTTGTTTGTTGTTACTCGCATTTCAAACTTTTAATTGCCACACAAACAACAATAAAAAAAGTAGAGAGAAAAATCCACAACCACAATAAAGTTTCGTCAAAATGCCAGTCATATTTCAGTTTCCT
Source organism: Drosophila pseudoananassae pseudoananassae (assembly GCA_018153035.1). Taxonomy (NCBI): domain Eukaryota; kingdom Metazoa; phylum Arthropoda; class Insecta; order Diptera; family Drosophilidae; genus Drosophila; species Drosophila pseudoananassae. The sequence continues at coordinate 129,729 of JAECXR010000044.1, read as the reverse complement.
GGGGGCGGCCGCCAGATTTCAATCAGCAATTGTCTGCAGATTTCTCAATCGAGCTTGAACTTTGCGATAAAACCAGAGCTCCAGAAAACCTTCAGTCCCAGCTCTGAACTTCAGCCATGCCGCTGAATCTGCTTCTATTTCAGCATTTTAATCTGTATCTCTGGCCTAGCTCTAGCCTCTACTAGTCTCGTTTTAATTGAATTAGTCGTGTCTGACTGGGCCGGGCCCGCATTTAATGTAATTATTCATCTCTACCTGTGCTGGAGTCGTAAAGCAAGTCTTCGTTTCTATTTCATCTCCATCTTTAATTCTTTTTTTTGTGGCCCACATCCGGAGCAGATCTTCCTTCCGCCGACCGATCCCCCAGCAGCTCTGACACTAATATTTTCCAAATTAACCTTGACCGGCTTCACAATGCGAAAACGAATCGCAGACGAACCGTTCCCGTTCGGTCTAGAGACCAAAAGAAGCCAAGATTAGACGAAAGGAAAGAAACCAAACAAACAATCCATTATTATTTCCGAAAATCGTCTAGCGTCCGCTATTCGTCTTTTGCTTCCATATTTCCACTTAAAGCTTTTTTTCCACGTGTGTCTGTTTTTTTTACCTTACTTCCGAATAGAAGTTGGCCCAGAATGAGAGTTTATTGTCCGTTCAACTTGGACCGTCTGCCACGGACCCCCAATGCCGCTTTACGCCTTTGTGCACAATTATGCATGCAAGTGTCCGAGTCCAAAAATAGTTGGCTATTGTGGAAGCTCCAAAGAACACCCAGAACAGACAGACACCTGGCAGCTTGGAAACCCGATAAGAAAGCCAACAGGGAAAATATTTAAGGCAGGCAATTCGTTCTTGTCACAGATTTCTATAAATAATCATAATTGTATCCAACTAACATGATCACTCAAGTTGCAGTTTGAAGGCAACACGACAAGGAACGACATACAATTATTTAAGTTCATAAAACTATACTTAAATTAATTCATTGTAAATACAAGTATTTATATAAAACTCATTATTTTAAGCGCAAATAGGGCTTATAAAAAATACTTTCACTTTTTTCAATTGAATTCTAAAGACCATGTTCATTGATTAATTGTGAGCAACAAAAATTTGGCCTTTAAGTTTTGAGAGATAAAAATGAAGCATTAGTATATTATTAATAAAAATTCGTTTAATTAAATACTTTTAATAGCTTTTAATTGTTATAAAAATTACCACAAAAAACTTATTCATATCTTGAAGCTATACTTTTTACATGCGTATCGTCATGTATTTGACATAGCAAAGACACGAACCCAAACGGTCGTGGTGCTTGTCAAAACTAAAGTGTCATCTCTAAAATTCCAGCATGTAGATAAAAATAAAGCTACACATTTTAAATATAGCTATGTAGAATAAATTAAACTCTTAATCTAAGATCTAAGGGGGCGTAACATTTAATGAAAATACATATTCCACTTTTATAAATCTTTAAGATTAATTGTAACGGAAAATTCTAAATATAAATAAAAAAACCTATTTCTCAACTGGAGCCTGGGGTTTCAGGCATAACTGAATGATTTAGAATAAGAAATAGTGCCATTATCAGGCTAGTAAATCAGAGAACCACAACTAATAATTTCCATATATGCATTAAATATTTGGGAGGAATCAAAAGACTTAGGCAACGAACTCACCTTCGCGGCTTGGGGCGCAGTATCTCGTGGTTGGCATCGGTTATGCAAAGCGGACTGAGGGCCCCGGCCAGATGCGCCACGCCCACACGCTCCGTATCCCAATTGTGGCGAGTGGGCATGCTGTCTGCAAAAGTCGTAGTCAGCCCGGGAGTGTGGATAACTCTGCTACGCCTCTCAACCGGAGTCAAAGTTCACAGTTCCAGCTGCTGCATTTTCCGGCTCTGCAAATTTAAAAACAAACAAACGAACAATTCCATTAAACAAAGTTTTGTGGGAAAAAAGGGGGCAAAACAATTGGTCATGGGCGTAGTTGAGATGTTTAAAATGGGGCAGAAAGATAAGTGCTAGTTTAAAGAAAAAATTAATTAGTTTAGGATTTAATTTAACGAAACCTTCCTATAATCAGACATTTGATTATATAGCTTAAGTAATTTTTATTTATTTATTACGTTTAATATCCCAGCAGCTATAGGATCTACTTCCATGCAGTTTTGGACGGGAAGAGGAGTCTCCCCAGTGGACAGAGACGTCGTCTAGCCGGCCGGCTGCCCCTACAAATTAAACGGCCCCAGTGCAATTAGTCGCTGCCGACGACGACGTCGATGCCACTTCCTCTGCTCATAATAATTAACGCTGGATCCTCTCGCAGCAGAGAAAGCTCCACAGAAGTGTGGCAAGATGGCAAGGCGGGAGAGCGGAGCAGACCGGGGCCGTTGCGTGTTTTGCGTCATTGGGATGGCAAGTTGATCGTCTGTTGATCGTCTTGCTAGTTGCCAGTTGCTCTATAAATGGTCACCGGTCTGGGCCAGAATCTGAATCTGTATCTGTTTCTAAATCAGAGTTGATGATGGAGCTGGGAAGACGAGACTGGAGTGGAGTGGTCGTCTGGCTGCAGGTGTCGATCAAGAACTTTGGAGCCACATTGGCATGCAATCAATGCCGTTCGATTTCATTTCACTGGAAAACGTTTTTTGCCGGCATAATGTCAGACATTTCTGCTTGCCATAAAAAAAAGATAAATACGAAAAAGAAAACATTTTCTCTGCACAGCAGCTGGTTTTCTTATCGTTAGGTTCCTGGTAAAAAAAAAAACCATTTCCCTCCAGAACTTTAGCTTTTCTATTGAATGTACTGAAGGCGATCTTATCGGAAGTGTCCCGAGGAGTGGCAATACCAAGGGAAGTGGCCAGGAGGGAGTCTGCTGATGATGATGGTGAGGATGCCATATAATAATATAGGTATTCCAGCAGGTTTCCAGTAATTTAGACTTATGATTCATATATGGCCCCTTCTGGCAATAAACTAGATTTCTTTAAACACAGCCTTTGCCAGAGGAGGAAATCTTCTGGGACAGCACGTAGGAAAAGTGTTAGATATAATTTCTTGTAATTATTTATAAAATCTCTAGACAGACCATAAAGCACCATTGCCGCTGAGTGTAAACAAGTTTTCATGAAGCTGAAAGAGCTCTCACATGATTCATTTCCAAGCATCCCACATATTATATAAACCTCCCCCATATATTTATCCGATCGTGATAAATGAGCTCAAGCTAAAGCTTAGCCACTCGAAACGATCGACTTGACCTTGTTTTATTGGCCAAACAATTTAAATAATTTTTGCAATGCTTACTGGCATATTTTGCTTACTCTGCGGGATCTCTTAAATCTTTCCGCTGGCCAAATGAATTAGATATGCTAGAACTTGAAGTCGACCTCTTATCAAAATCTCACGGAAAGGGGTCATCTCTAAGCTTCTCACCTGGCCCGGCGCGGCCCGGACAAGATTTCTTTTTAACCGTTTTTAGGTTTTTGTTAATTTTATTTTAAATCTTGTTTCTGGCGGCGCATTAATTAACAGTCTGAACCACAGCTTGACACTCAATAATCGACAATCGGGAAGAAACATCGATTGATACCCTTATAAATGGCAGCTAAACTGCCGCATTTTAAATGGCATTAGTCCATTCTTCTGGATGGCCCGGCCTGGCAGATTTATGGCTCCGTTTCTGTCAGCGGCGAGAAAGCGTTTGGTCTCAAGAACCTGTAGCAAATTGGTATCACATAACCGAGTTTATGGCTCTGCAACAAACCGTCAAAGAGTCTGATCGAGTTCTGTTACTCATTCGATTGAAACCCGATTTCCGATATCAATGTGAGTTTTATATTATTTCCAGGAAACAGGACAGGGAATAAAAATCGTTTTAAGTGCACTCCATGCTTGCTCATAGTTTAATGTCTTTTTTTTATGTACTAATACTTCTTAAAAGTTACAGAATGTATTATACTTATATTAACCATGAAAAGATGGACTAGAAAGAGCCCTATTCAATTGGTCAATTTTTAACTTAAAAAGGAATGATTTCATAAAGAATATATTGTTATTTTTTAAAACCATAAACCAAATTGTGCAGACGTGCTTTGTTCTTCGCCATACAAAGGCTTTTTTAGTCTCTCGGCCTTGTCGGCGTATTTTGAGTATCTTAAGAGTTATTTTCTTCTTTCTTTGCCAGCTACCGCATTCCAAAGTGAAAGGCCAATCCAAAAGATACAAACGCACAAAAAAAGACATAGGAAATTTCATAATTAATATGCCGCACATACGACTAACTGTTTGAAGTTGGCCCCAGGCGCATTAACATGCAACAAAGTGTGGGGACATGTTGCAACACGGAATAAAAATCCCACTATAAATTATCATTCTAATTCTGACTCTGAATCTGAGTATGAGTCTGGGTCTGGTCAGGTGGCGTTGGTGGATGGTGTTCGATTGTGACCATATACCTGACACTAATAGATGCAGCCTTCTACGCCCTTAACAGGTAATTTGCATAATAAAACCAAGACCGAGAGTTTGTCGTGCCCATCGTTTCGTTTCAGTTCGCTCCATTCATTAATCATACAAAAGATTTACGCTGAAAATTTCCAATAATTTCTTCCACCGATCTTCTGGTCGAAGTGCCTCGAGGTTTTAAGTTATTCGTATTTGTCTTTGGGCCGCGATCGCGGCTCGATTTGGTTTGCTTTGGTTTCCCACTTATTACAAAGATTAATTGCACAGCTTATGCTAATCCATTGTCATTAGCCATTTATAGATAGTTGCGGTGGCAACTTGGCCAGGTAGCTAAGCACAAAAAAATAACAGGGAAAAAAACAAAACCAGAATTCCAGCCTTAAAATAAATGTGTGGCTGAGTTTGTTATCTAAACCATTTCATCGTTGAATTTATCACCAATTTGGCTGGCATTCTTTTCTGGCCTATGTGGCCAGTTAATGGTAAGTATCTGATTTCTGTGGCATTGTCTCCATTTGTTACTCTGCTCCCCCGGTACCTTCTGCCACATTTTTTGGGGCATCTGCCGCTGATTGTATGCCGGAGGCACAAGCGCGTGTTAAAATGGCTCCAAAACAAACAAATGCTCAATGATAACCGATCCCCAAACGTTTCCATTTCCAATCCCAGTCCATTCTCCCCTCAAATCGAGTGAGCCCCGTGAGGCAGCAAAAATTAAAACGTTTTGTAACCGATACTCCTATGGCTATGGATATCCATACCATTTGGAATTTCTATCGTTTTCAGTTTCTGTTTCTGGATTTGAAACTATGGAGTTGAAGGCAAACACTAAACAGATTTCAAGTGGCTTGATAGCTTTTGGCTTGGGAATGTATAAAATGGGATTTCCTTTTTTTATAGAAATGGGTATATCACTTAGGAAAATATCACCTCTTATTAATATCGTATGATATTTGATTATATATGACGTTTAATTAAAAGAAGTTATTGTAAGGCTAGGGTTCTTAGTTTCTATTCTATTTATATGACATATCCTTTTCAAAACTCATGACTCTGTTAATCAATCAAAACTAACTCGCTTCTATCAAAAGTAGAATAAATTAATCAATTTCAACTATACACTGACAGGATCTCACCCCACAGTAATTCTCAAAAAAATAAAACCCCAGATGCATATACCCGAAGGCGGAACGAAGAACCTGTTGATCATAATTTGATTTTGGAATTTCTTTTGGCAAGTACCCAAGGCCAAATGTGGAGATCTTGTTGTGGCATCTGAAGAACTGTGGAGTGCCGTAATTATCTCTTCTCCTCGTTCTGAATTCGATTGCATGCACAAGAGGAAATTTTGATTTATGTCAAAAGCCGACACGAACAGCGTTTTTGGGCTTCCAATCTCCGGCTTATTTACCTTAATAAATTCAAAATTAAATTTTCTCTTAATTGCGAACGAGAGACGAGGTCGAAGTGTGGCTGGCTCCCCGGCCAGAACTCGATCGGGCGGAGAGAAAGTGTTTTTTCTGGCCCGGAATTGGGTCACCCGGTTGTGATTGGGTATTGGAACTTTATGCTGGAATGGAGACAGGGACTGTGACTGTGACTGGGCATGGGCCTGGAATGGACCCAAAAAAGAGCTGGTTATCTGGTTAGAGTCGCCTGCCTGGCCTCTCGCCCATTGACATTTAAATTATTTGTTCGAAACGAAAAAATGCCACCGAACAAGCATTCGCCCATGTTGTTGGTGGCTTTGTTGTTGCTGTCACGTGATGTCAGCAAGGGGCAAAATACCAATAAGGAGAATAAGGAAAATAATAAAAAACAATTTTTCATCTTAACTGACAGTGAAATAAAATACTCTCCGTTTTGGAGGCTTATGCAATCAGAGAGCCAGCAGCTCTGGGCCTTAATGGACAATTGGCTTAACGGGAGACAAAAGGGCCACACCCAGGCCCTCCAGCTGCCTTCTTCTTGCCTCTAGTTCCACGCCCTCCCCCAGCCTCCATCCCCCATCCACTTAGCCAAGTGACAGTGACAGCCGCAAGTGGGCCAAAATAAGAGAAACACACATTATGCGCCCATCAAACAACGGCAACACCTGGCCGGCTGGTAATTAAAACAAAGCTCACTCTCTTTGGCCAGAGGTCTCTCTATATCTCCATATATCTATTTAAACCGATTTTTTCCAACCTCTCGGAGACCTTTTCCTTTGATGGCGGCCCCATAAAATGGCCCCATAATGTATCAATAATGTCAGGCCACAGAATGTGGTCTGTCGATTGCGTTTGGCTCGGTTGCTTGTCAGGTGTGTCGGCACGAGCGGCTTTTTGTAGGCCTAAGACCCCATGAGATCCCCCGCCAGCCCCGCCACTATCTCCCGAATGATTCTCAAAGGCAGCTCTAAGCCTTTTGTCTGAGCTGATTCGCTGATTTGAACAATGAGGTATTTTTACCCTGTTGTGAGATGGGCATGATAGAACTTTGTTTTGAAAAAATGTTTATTACATTCTAAATTTAATAAAATATTTAAAAATCGATTTACAATCCTTTTAGATACCTTACTATCCTTAAATACTATTTATGCTTTTAAATAATAGTATAGAAGTGATAAAAATTTTTCGTAGGGTTTTAATGATTCTACAACGTAGAAAATCCCATCTCTTCTGTGCATAATAATAGCTTATTTTAAGCTAGCTCTACGACTATGGCTCATATTTATTTAAAGACATGTATTGTAAACAGCTTAACATAAGTCTACTTGTTCGATCTCCTCCAACGTTGCTCTCGATTTCTTTGTTTCTGTTAGATGTGATTCAGATCGGAGACTAGACCGCAAAGGTGTCAAACGCCAAAGCTAAAGTCAATAAAAATAGTTTACCCATGGGTGACTATTCGTAAACCCATTCGAACTTGTACAAACACATAAATATGCATACTCGGATCTATCGGTGTTTGTGTGTTATGTGCTTGACTATTTACGAGCTTGTTTGTTGTCCACTTTAAACCAGAACAAGGAAAAACTAGCAAAATGTATCTTTGAGCTACAAGCCGCATATTTCAAGCTTATTGCCAAATGTTTTGTCAGACGTCGCCTCAAAGAGAGAATCGAATCCGATTGAAATTGGGTTGCGACACAGAAATATCTTCCCATGCGGGTCTTTAGCATAATTTCTATTTGAACCGATGTAAGGCGGTCGCATTAGCATAGATCGGATCGGTGCGAATATATATTTGTACATAAATGGGGTTTATTGGCAAATTTATTCAATATTTTTATGAACAGTTTAGCGCAAGAATGAACTCATTATAGCTCCGTTTCGAGGCGTGGAAGCAGGTTCTTCAGAAGCCGTGTATTCAAATAAACCATAAATAACTTTGGAATTTTACAGCTTATATAATATTCCTTTTAGACTTATTAAAAGACTATTAACTAAATGCCTTTGCTTACCTTTATAATTTGCCAATTAGCTAAAAACTCTTTGCTTCTTCAACTTTTTCCACGGGGGGATAATCCAAAACCAAATAGTTTCTAGCCAAGCTTAGAAATGATGATAATCCTCGGGGTCTCGGGTTAAGCTTGACTTAACTTGGGTCAACCCAGACTCATTTGCAGGCCATCGCCAGCGATTATTCAGTTAATTTGGCTGACTAACTCAAGCAACTTGGCACAGTGACTCGTCGAGTCGAGAAAATTGCTTGCGTGCAATTAATTAAACAAATTGCTTTACTTTCACCTACTGCTGAGGAGGCAACAGAATCAACATTTGCATGGCATTTTTGCATATTTCTGAGGCACAACAACACTAGTACACTAACACACACTCAGTTATTTATATTTTCCTTGGATTCTTTCCTTTTTTTTTTTTGTTTAATATGTGGTTGTTGTTGTTATTTTGGCAGGTTTTCGGCTAACAGGAAAATTGACTCTTCGGATGTATGCGAATACTGGCTATATACCGAAAAACAACTTTTCGCGGATATTCTCCAATGTCGAGTCGCACAGAGAGAGAATCACATATCGGCCGCGGGGCAGAGGCACAGAGACTTTGAGAAAAACGACGACCCAACGACGAGGAGGAGAATCGTTCTGCACGACGAAAAGTCAAAAACTCAACTGAAACTTCTTGGGGAAAAGTATTTTTACAGACCAACGAATCCAACGAAGGCACGCGCAATAGACGATATCTTCGACTCAACAGGTCTGGGAATATCTCTTTTTCTCTCACTTCTCTCCATATTTCACAAGATTCTCTCTTGTTTGCACTTTTGAGAGAGAAGTATTCGAAACCAGTTGATCTTGTTTTGGTTTTTTTGGCCGTGGTTACATGACGACTGCTGCCTGGCTCTGACTCCTTCGGCCAGTTCGTGTCCTAAGTCTTTTGTTTTGTTTGCATGGGCTGCGAATGCCTGGCCATTATTATCTATGAGTTATTTACGCTCGCCAATGTTTTCCTCCTTTTTGTATTGTTGTTGTTGTTGTGTTTTGTTGTTGTGGCTTTTTTTAGGCTTTGCTCTTGTTATGGCCGAAACGTAGCTCGTGGCCACCGAATCGAAATTGCAGCGATCGCAGGCTCGGAGATCGTAGGAATTTTCATGGCGTCGACAGGTTTGGTCCTCTCTCTCTTGGCCACTTTTAGCCGCTCCCTCGTTGGCTCTGTCTTTCTCTGTCTGTCTGTTGGCCTCGGCAATTTGCACTGCTGCATGTTGGCTACTGTTTTCCACCAAATGGCCAAGGAGCGTAGGAGTCGTGCTAGCGGTTCAATGACCAGCGCAGGACTACGCAGCCGCAGCCGCAACCGCAACAGCAGCTTGAAAACGATTAATCACTCGAATCGCTATTGAAATGACCTTGTCACAGGTATATATCTTTCGGATCTGCTGCCGCACAAAACGTCACAACTTATTTCAGAATTTATTGCCAGAAGGGGGCCCTAAGTTTGGTTTAGTGTGCCATTGTTCTGGTCGGTCTGGTCGGTCGGTCGCCTCACATCTCCCATGACAATAAACAGCCGCAACCACGACAGCGGCGGCACTTTTGTGAGTGCGTGTGTGCTGAGCTGGGTTTTGGCCAAGAACCAGTCGCTGCATGGAGTTGGATGGATGCTGCGGCCGTTCTGTCCTGTCCTGTCCCGTCCCAGAACCAAACTCCGAGCCACTTGTCCAGGCTCTGCAAGCGGCCAACTGGTTGCCACTTTTCGCTGCCCAAGCTGCCAAGCATGCGCCAAAGAATTTCGCCAGCGATTTTCGGAATGTCTACAATGCACCGAGTGTGCAAAGAAAAACATCAACAAAAAATCACCCAAGAATGAAAACAAAAACAAAAACAAAGGACGACTACTTTGCCGAAAGGCGTGATGAAAGGGGCGTGGCCAAATTCTGACATAAACTTGATCGGTTTGGTTAGCAAGGTACATTTTTGTAAAGTTCTTAAGATCGTCCAGATCCAGGTGCAAAATTCTGTTGTTTCCTTTTTCTTATGGCATTTGAAAATATGCAGTGGGAAGTATGAGAAACCAGTTACCTAAAAAAGAGTAAAGAATAAATAAATAAAAACTGCCCAGTTAGAAGGTTTTTGTATCACAAATTATGTTTTATTATATAGCCAGTAGAACTCCTTACATGAACCTGAAACATACTTCATCTTAGCCACATCAAAATATTATTTTTCAACTTCCGGAGTTAATAAAATCTCAATATTATCTTAAATACATCCGAACAATGGAATACCTAACTGTTTATTTTACGATGGGTCTTTGAACGACATTAGGGTTGATAATTTGATCTTGGCCGAAACTGCGTAAGAGCCCTTATCTGGAGTCGATCAGAGGGCCACACTTGAGGGATTATGGTAGTGGCGAGGAGGCAAGGACGTGTCTCGGATTGGGTTGCGATGTGACCGGTGTTGTGACAGGCGGACTCGTCCCTCGCTGGGTTGCTTATTGTTTACGGGGCATAAACAATAAGGGCTACGCTACCCGGGGCATAAATCAACAGGAGACTCTCCGAGCAGCCTCAGGTAGCTGCCAAAGATCACGATGAGGACAGAGACGACGACGACATCAAATTCCAAACGGAAAGCTGCCCCCCTGCCCAAGTCGAGCTCAATTAGTGCAGTCGCTTTGGTTCATTGTGTGTGCGCTGCATTCTTTGCATGCCAAGGTGGCATTTGATTGATAATTTCGTTACGCCTCGAACATGCCCCACACAAAAACTACACAGAAAATGAATATGGAAAATAGAAAACATAAAAAAAATACAATTTGATAAGTGTGGGTTCCCGTTCCCGGTCGCCGAGATTTATGACATGTTCATGAGGCCACTTCGATGGTTAGGATACATAAACCGCCGATTCATGGATGACTAAGTGCCCGCATCTGATTTGGTGAAGATTAGGCGCGACAATGAGACACATTTCATGCAACATTTCAGAACATATTTGGGTTGATCGAAGTCATAAACTTAACGAGAAAAGAAATGATTTCTTGGAACGAATCCCCAGCCCCCAACCCTCAAATTGATGAATTAAAACAAATCATTTTTCTTTTTAAGATTAAAACGTATATTTGTATATTTGATATTGCAAAAAATTTGATTTTTCAATATTATTATTATAATTATGATTAGTCATAAGAGGGCAATTGGCGTATATCATTTATTGGCAACTACATTGGAAATATTTGTTTACCTGGAATCCAGGCGTCTATCGAGGCAAAGTTTTTTATTTCTATTAAGATTAAAATTGTTGAAATGTTTCATCTAGGCATAAGTTACGCGGATTATATTATATAAACACCTTATTTGGTTATCTACCAGCTACATAAAATTTGGGCAAGAGCAAATACTAGTGTAAAATTTGTAAAACGTTCCTATTTTTGATTTTGGTTAAGAGTAAAATTTGTATGTATCTCATGAATATCACTGAACGAATACCCCTCGCAGCGACCCAACTCGAACGCATTGTCCTCGCCATCGTTCCGGCAACGTGGAAGATCCCTCTATCCGCTAGACCCGCAGCCAGAGCCAGGGTCTAGACCTCAAGTTTGAGCTTGCCGTATTTCTCAAACTTGCTGAGAAGCTCATCTCATTTCTTCACGCCGACGTACGAAACGCCCTTTCCGGTCTTGCGCAGCTGTTCCAGCAGCTCGTCAGATGACAAGTTGGACGTTATGGCCACCGACCGGTCGTCCAGGTTGATGTTGACTTTCTCGACCTTATCTGCAAAGCGACAAAACAGTTTTTAGTTGGTAACCACCGCCTCAAGCCAAATGGAAGGCAAACCGCAGCCGATAAAGTAAGCAGTTGTGGTGCAAATAAAATGCATATTAAAGTTAAGCTCCATTATCAGACGATTTTTTGGGTATGTGGCCATCAATTCTTGGTGTTTAAGACAGATAAAATATATAATTTTTGCAAGTCAGTTAAAGGGTAGATAAATATATATATACCTTATTGAAACATATGCTTGACATTTTCAAACCTAATTTTTAAGAAATAAAACACCTCATTAAATACAAATAAGAATATGTTTAATTCCTCTTCATTTTTTTTAAATTAATGAGTTTGTATATTGGTTGCGACAAAAATTAAAATTAATGTAGTTAAATCTTTAAGCCTAAAAGTAGGTGTCACTACATAGTACACATAATGGACACACACTCTCCATCATTGCTGATAAGGGGCCTTAATTAACCTAATACCAGTCACTAAGATTACTTACCGCCCAATTTGCCCAAGACACGCTCCACGGCACTGGCACATCCGCCGCAGGTCATCTCTACCTTGAACTCGTGAACCTTAAAAGAGTGGGAGGATGAGGATGCGAAAATGGGCCATAAAAAGATGCCTCTTTAGGAGCTTTTGCAACTAAAATTGCTTACTGGCATTCTGCTACTGCTGCTGCTGCTGTGACGGCTCGAGTCGGTCGTCTTATTGTAGACTTGGGGTAAACTGAACAGCTTGGCGGCTTTTATCGATCGATTCCAGACGTGGCTCCAAAAATAACACTCCTCCTTTCACCTTAAATTTTGCTTATTCTGCAGTGATGCCATCTTGGCCAATTTCCCGTTATATTTAGAGGGAAAAATATGTGATATCGATATTTTATATCGATACTAAATACTTGTCACTTTTTGAACTGCTTACACTGCTTTTCAAACTTAAGTGATATTTAAATTCTTAATAAACTTTAAAGCTTAATATTTAAATGTAAAAGCAATTTAAATATATTCAACAATTCACAATTCCAAAAAATGTCTTAATCAAATTTTTAACATGCGAAAGCTTAAATAAATAACATTTTTCCTAATTAACTTTCCCAATCAAAGCTTATGCCTAAAAAAAAATTATTTAAGTTTATTAAAAGACAAATTTTGCTGAAAAAAGACCTGTTTTTCAAAAATAGTAAAATTTATATTTCTTTAATTTTGCAGCTATAATTCTAAAGCGATTTCTTGAAATGATTTAAATGTCCGACTGGGAAATTCGAGTCGTGTGCCTCGCCATCTCAGACCCTCTTGGGACAGGAACCGAAACGGTAAACCACCTGGTGATCATACAACTGTCCCGGGTTAAGGACGATTGTTGGAAAGTCACAATGGTTAACGGCGTCTGGATATTTTTGCGTCTGTAGCGAGAAGGCTCCGTGTCGCACATAGCTAGCTCCGCCTTTTCCCGTGTTAGGTACGCCGCCGCAGTTCTCATCTGGGAGGTCGTTGGCTGTCATGAACTGCAAACCCGGCTGGTTGGTGTGAACTTCCATAAACCTTCCGCTGCACGGGTGCACTACACGGGCAACCAGTTGCACCCGGTTGGGGGAGCAGTCTACGCAGAAGTTGTTGTCGAAGCCGCTTAGCGGACAAGTGGCCACCTGATTAAGTCGCTTGCCGAGATTCACCAAGCTTGAGAAGTCGTAGGGAGTGCTGCGCACCCGCATCAGCTTGCCAGTGGGCAGAAGATCGTGATCCACGTCAACGATCTTCTGAGCCTTGATCATCAGCATGTGCTGGTAGAGGGCCTCCTTTCCTGCTCCGTGTCCCGCCAGGTTGAAGTAGGTGTGGTTCGTCAAATTCACTGTGGTGGTGGCCTTGGTCCGTGCCTCGATCCTCATACCAAAACAACCGGTCTCGTTCAACGAGAAGTTTATGTTGGTAGTCAGCTCACCCGGATAGCCTTCGTGCCCATCCGGGGAGATGTGCTGCAGGGTTATACCGTCCTTGTGTACACCTACCACGTCCCAGATAACGGCATCGAAGCCAATAAAGCCTCCGTGCTGATGGTAGCGATCTCGCACGTTTCGACTGACATTGATATCTTTGCCGCATAGCTTGAAACGTCCACAGGCCACCTTGTTGGCCACCCGGCCAATGGTGGCGCCAAAATAGTTTCCATTATTCCGGTAGTAACCGGCCACATCATCATAGCCGAGCACCACGTCTTCCAACTTGCCGTTGAAGTCCGGAACCTTTATCGATTGAATGGAGGCTCCCAGTGTAATTATTGACACGGACATTCCGCGCTCCGTGATCAGGGTGAACCGGCGAATCCGATCCGTTTTCTGCATCATCGGGTTGACGGCGATGCCAAACATATCCTCGATTACGCGCACCATCCTGCCCTAGATGTCCTCGTCCCTTGGGATTTAAAACAATTTTGCTCTGATGCCCGAATAAAAATAAAATGTACAATTTAGATTCTGTTTCTCCGATGTCCAAAAATTTGTAAAGCCCCATTAAGCCCAGGCCTACTCAGTCTGAAAAACATTGTTTGCTCTGACTTAAAATTTATAAGTAAATCAATCAACAAATAAAATGGATTAACATATTTTAGGAGGGGCCCAACATTTTTTCGGGGCGCACCCACTCGTTGAAATCCTTCTCGGCGATTCCGGCCTTCAGGGCCTCCTCCTTGAGGGTGGTGCCATTCTTGTGGGCCGCCTTGGCGATCTGTGCCGACTTGTCGTAACCAATATGTGGATTGAGAGCGGTCACCAGCATCAGTGATTGGTTAACAATCTGGGCCAGTTTTTCCTTGTTGGCCTTAATGCCCTTGGCACAATTGGTATTGAAACTGTTACAGCCATCCGCTAAATGTAAGAGATTTAAAGAACATTATGATACAGGTCTGTAATATGTGTTATATATTCAAATTTCTATGATTGTTATATTGTGAAAGTTTAAATGGTTTTAAATAAACATTTACCTTTCTATATAACTTTTTTTTTAAGACAAAAGTATTATTTTTAAAATAGTTTATGCATAAAGTTAGTAGTTACTCACTTAGTAGCTTTATTGAACGCAACACATTGGAGGCAATCAGTGGCTTGAAGACATTAAGCTGAAAGTGTCCATTTGCCCCGCCCATACTGACGGCCACATTATTGCCGATGACTTGAGCACAGATCATGGTCAAGGCCTCGCACTGAGTGGGATTCACCTTTCCTGGCATTATCGAGCTGCCCGGCTCGTTCTCTGGCAGCTGAAGCTCACCTAGGCCGCATCTCGGTCCAGAGCCCAGGAACCGAATGTCGTTGGCAATCTTCATCAGGCTGACTGCCAAGGTGTTGAGAGCGCCGTGAACCTCCACCATGGCATCGCGGCAGCCCAGAGCCTCAAAAAAATTCGGTGCCACCACAAAGGGCAGCGAGGTGAGCTGAGAGATTCTGTAGACGCACTTTTCGGCGAAGCCGCGACGCGTGTTTAATCCGGTTCCCACTGCTGTGCCACCCAAGGCTAGCTGGTAGACCCTCGGCATCACTGCCTCAATGCGCTCCAGACCATTCGTGAGCTGCTGGACATAGCCACTGAACTCCTGGCCTAGAGTCAACGGCACTGCATCCTGAGTGTGGGTGCGTCCGATCTTTATGAGGTCCTTCCACTCGTTAGCCTTCGAGTTAAGGGTGTCCTTAAGGCTCTTTACCGCCGGCTTTAGATCCTTCATCAAAGCAGTGGCCACAGCAATGTGAATGGCCGATGGGAAAGTATCGTTCGAGCTCTGCGACTTGTTCACATGATCATTGGGATGCACTGGGTCCTTGGACCCGATTTTACCACCCAGAATCTCAATGGCCCTATTGCTAATCACCTCATTGGAGTTCATGTTACTCTGAGTACCGGAACCAGTCTGCCAAATGGGCAGGGGGAAGTGACCCTCGTCATAGAGCTTTCCTGATATTACATCATCGGCGGCACTAGATATTGCCGTACTGAGTTTTGGATCGAGACCGAACTCCTGGTTTGTCTCGGCAGCAGCCTTCTTAAGAATACCCATAGCCTGGATGATCTTTCGCTATTCGCGATAAAAAAATAAGTTTGATATAGTTTAAAACCATATTATTATATAGAATACCATTGTCATAAATTCCTTTAAATATTACTTTGAAGTATAAATGATGTAACATATCAAAAATTAAATAAATATTTGTAATTTTTGGGTCTTATACCAAAGGTTCCCCTCATGAAAATTGCCATGAATTCTTTTCGGATCTCAACTCACCGGCATACGTTCCTCCTCCCCACCGATACGAAAATTAAGAAGACACCGCATCGTCTGAGCTCCATAGTAGCGATCCATGGGCACATCCATTTGGCCCAAGGTATCGCTCTCCTGGCGGTTCTTTGCGCTCATTATGGAACTTTAAAATATTACACTTTGATATCAGTCGGCTTGTATGGTAGAAGGAAAACGAAAATGTGACAGCAAACGAAAAGATCTATTGTTTTTTTCTAGAAAATAAAATTTTTCTTAAGCTTCTTGGAGGGATTTTCCGAATATCCCCACTTTTGCTCCTTCCGATGGCCACAGCTCTGCCAATTTGTATCCGATCAGGAAACAAAGTACCATTTTGTAATCAGCAAACCCAGAAGCCACTTTCCTCATTCAAAACATTGTGTAAATGCCGTTTTTAAATTTTTCGATTTTTTCCTAGGGGTACCTCCATAAAATTGTGGATTTTCCGAATATCCCCACTTTTGCTCCTTCCGAGGGCCACAGCTCTGCCAATTTGTATCCGATCAGGAAAAAAAGTACCATTTTGTAATCAGCAAACCCAGAAGCCACTTTCCTCATTCAAAACATTGTGTAAATGCCGTTTTTAAATTTTTCGATTTTTTTCCTAGGGGTACCTCCATAAAATTGTGGATTTTCCGAATATCCCCACTTTTGCTCCTTCCGATGGCCACAGCTCTGCCAATTTGTATCCGATCAGGAAACAAAGTACCATTTTGTAATCAGCAAACCCAGAAGCCACTTTCCTCATTCAAAACATTGTGTAAATGCCGTTTTTGAATTTTTCGATTTTTTTCCTAGGGGTACCTCCATAAAATTGTGGATTTTCTGAATATCCCCACTTTTGCTCCTTCCGATGGCCACAGCTCTGCCAATTTGTATCCGATCAGGAAACAAAGTACCATTTTGTAATCAGCAAACCCAGAAGCCACTTTCCTCATTCAAAACATTGTGTAAATGCCGTTTTTGAATTTTTCGATTTTTTTCCTAGGGGTACCTCCATAAAATTGTGGATTTTCTGAATATCCCCACTTTTGCTCCTTCCGATGGCCACAGCTCTGCCAATTTGTATCCGATCAGGAAACAAAGTACCATTTTGTAATCAGCAAGCTTCTGGGCCACTTTCCTCATTCAAAACATTGTGTAAATGCCGTTTTTAAATTTTTCGATTTTTTTCCTAGGGGTACCTCCATAAAATTGTGGATTTTCTGAAAATCCCCACTTTTGCTCCTTCCGATGGCCACAGCTCTGCCAATTTGTATCCGATCAGGAAACAAAGTACCATTTTGTAATCAGCAAACCCAGAAGCCAATTTCCTCATTCAAAACATTGTGTAAATTCCGTTTTTAAATTTTTCGATTTTTTCCTAGGGGTACCGCCATAAAATTGTGGATTTTCCGAATATCCCCACTTTTGCTCCTTCCGATGGCCACAGCTCTGCCAATTTGTATCCGATCAGGAAACAAAATACCATTTTGTAATCAGCAAGCTTCTGGAGCCACTTTCCTCATTCAAAACATTGTGTAAATGCCGTTTTTAAATTTTTCGATTTTTTTCCTAGGGGTACCTCAATAAAATTGTGGATTTTCTGAAAATCCCCACTTTTGCTCCTTCCGATGGCCACAGCTCTGCCAATTTGTATCCGATCAGGAAACAAAGTACCATTTTGTAATCAGCAAACCCAGAAGCCAATTTCCTCATTCAAAACATTGTGTAAATGCCGTTTTTAAATTTTTCCATTTTTTTCCTAGGGGTACCTCCATAAAATTGTGGATTTTCTGAATATCCCCACTTTTGCTCCTTCCGATGGCCACAGCTCTGTCAATTTGTATCCGATCAGGAAACAAAGTACCATTTTGTAATCAGCAAACCCAGAAGCCACTTTCCTCATTCAAAACATTGTGTAAATGCCGTTTTTAAATTTTTCGATTTTTTTCCTGGGGGTACCTCCATAAAATTGTGGATTTTCTGAATATCCCCACTTTTGCTCGTTCCGATGGCCACAGCTCTGCCAATTTGTATCCGATCAGGAAACAAAGTACCATTTTGTAATCAGCAAGCTTCTGGGCCACTTTCCTCATTCAAAACATTGTGTAAATGCCGTTTTTAAATTTTTCGATTTTTTTCCTAGGGGTACCTCCATAAAATTGTGGATTTTCCGAATATCCCCACTTTTGCTCCTTCCGATGGCCACAGCTCTGCCAATTTGTATCCGATCAGGAAACAAAGTACCATTTTGTAATCAGCAAACCCAGAAGCCAATTTCCTCATTCAAAACATTGTGTAAATGCCGTTTTTAAATTTTTCGATTTTTTCCTAGGGGTACCGCCATAAAATTGTGGATTTTCCGAATATCCCCACTTTTGCTCCTTCCGATGGCCACAGCTCTGCCAATTTGTATCCGATCAGGAAACAAAGTACCATTTTGTAATCAGCAAACCCAGAAGGCACTTTCCTCATTCAAAACATTGTGTAAATGCCGTTTTTAAATTTTTCGTTTTTTTCCTAGGGGTACCGCCATAAAATTGTGGATTTTCCGAATATCCCCACTTTTGCTCCTTCCGATGGCCACAGCTCTGCCAATTTGTATCCGATCAGGAAACAAAGTACCATTTTGTAATCAGCAAGCTTCTGGAGCCACTTTCCTCATTCAAAACATTGTGTAAATGCCGTTTTTAAATTTTTCGATTTTTTTCCTAGGGGTACCTCCATAAAATTGCGGATTTTCTGAATATCCCCACTTTTGCTCCTTCCGATGGCCACAGCTCTGCCAATTTGTATCCGATCAGGAAACAAAGTACCATTTTGTAATCAGCAAGCTTCTGGGCCACTTTCCTCATTCAAAACATTGTGTAAATGCCGTTTTTAAATTTTTCGATTTTTTTCCAAGGGGTACCTCCATAAAATTGTGGATTTTCTGAAAATCCCCACTTTTGCTCCTTCCGATGGCCACAGCTCTGCCAATTTGTATCCGATCAGGAAACAAAGTACCATTTTGTAATCAGCAAACCCAGAAGCCAATTTCCTCATTCAAAACATTGTGTAAATTCCGTTTTTAAATTTTTCGATTTTTTTCCTAGGGGTACCGCCATAAAATTGTGGATTTTCCGAATATCCCCACTTTTGCTCCTTCCGATGGCCACAGCTCTGCCAATTTGTATCCGATCAGGAAACAAAATACCATTTTGTAATCAGCAAGCTTCTGGGCCACTTTCCTCATTCAAAACATTGTGTAAATGCCGTTTTTAAATTTTTCGATTTTTTCCCTAGGGGTACCTCCATAAAATTGTGGATTTTCTGAAAATCCCCACTTTTGCTCCTTCCGATGGCCACAGCTCTGCCAATTTGTATCCGATCAGGAAACAAAGTACCATTTTGTAATCAGCAAACCCAGAAGCCAATTTCCTCATTCAAAACATTGTGTAAATGCCGTTTTTAAATTTTTCCATTTTTTTCCTAGGGGTACCTCCATAAAATTGTGGATTTTCTGAATATCCCCACTTTTGCTCCTTCCGATGGCCACAGCTCTGTCAATTTGTATCCGATCAGGAAACAAAGTACCATTTTGTAATCAGCAAACCCAGAAGCCACTTTCCTCATTCAAAACATTGTGTAAATGCCGTTTTTAAATTTTTCGATTTTATTCCTAGGGGGTACCTCCATAAAATTGTGGATTTTCTGAATATCCCCACTTTTGCTCGTTCCGATGGCCACAGCTCTGCCAATTTGTATCCGATCAGGAAACAAAATACCATTTTGTAATCAGCAAGCTTCTGGGCCACTTTCCTCATTCAAAACATTGTGGAAATGCCGTTTTTAAATTTTTCGATTTTTTTCCTAGGGGTACCTCCATAAAATTGTGGATTTTCTGAATATCCCCACTTTTGCTCCTTCCGATGGCCACAGCTCTGCCAATTTGTATCCGATCAGGAAACAAAGTACCATTTTGTAATCAGCAAACCCAGAAGCCAATTTCCTCATTCAAAACATTGTGTAAATGCCGTTTTTAAATTTTTCCATTTTTTTCCTAGGGGTACCGCCATAAAATTGTGGATTTTCCGAATATCCCCACTTTTGCTCGTTCCGATGGCCACAGCTCTGCCAATTTGTATCCGATCAGGAAACAAAGTACCATTTTGTAATCAGCAAACCCAGAAGCCACTTTCCTCATTCAAAACATTGTGTAAATGCCGTTTTTAAATTTTTCGTTTTTTTCCTAGGGGTACCGCCATAAAATTGTGGATTTTCCGAATATCCCCACTTTTGCTCCTTCCGAGGGCCACAGCTCTGCCAATTTGTATCCGATCAGGAAACAAAGTACCATTTTGTAATCAGCAAACCCAGAAGCCACTTTACTCATTCAAAACATTGTGTAAATGCCGTTTTTAAATTTTTCGATTTTTTTCCTAGGGGTACCTCCATAAAATTGTGGATTTTCTGAAAATCCCCACTTTTGCTCCTTCCGATGGCCACAGCTCTGCCAATTTGTATCCGATCAGGAAACAAAGTACCATTTTGTAATCAGCAAACCCAGAAGGCACTTTCCTCATTCAAAACATTGTGTAAATGCCGTTTTTAAATTTTTCGATTTTTTTCCTAGGGGTACCTCCATAAAATTGTGGATTTTCTGAAAATCCCCACTTTTGCTCGTTCCGATGGCCACAGCTCTGCCAATTTGTATCCGATCAGGAAACAAAGTACCATTTTGTAATCAGCAAACCCAGAAGCCACTTTCCTCATTCAAAACATTGTGTAAATGCCGTTTTTAAATTTTTCGATTTTTTTCCTAGGGGTACCTCCATAAAATTGTGGATTTTCTGAAAATCCCCACTTTTGCTCCTTCCGATGGCCACAGCTCTGCCAATTTGTATCCGATCAGGAAACAAAGTACCATTTTGTAATCAGCAAACCCAGAAGCCACTTTCCTCATTCAAAACATTGTGTAAATGCCGTTTTTAAATTTTTCGATTTTTTCCTAGGGGTACCTCCATAAAATTGTGGATTTTCTGAAAATCCCCACTTTTGCTCCTTCCGATGGCCACAGCTCTGCCAATTTGTATCCGATCAGGAAACAAAGTACCATTTTGTAATCAGCAAACCCAGAAGCCACTTTCCTCATTCAAAACATTGTGTAAATGCCGTTTTTAAATTTTTCGTTTTTTTTTCCTAGGGGTACCGCCATAAAATTGTGGATTTTCCGAATATCCCCACTTTTGCTCCTTCCGATGGCCACAGCTCTGCCAATTTGTATCCGATCAGGAAACAAAGTACCATTTTGTAATCAGCAAACCCAGAAGCCACTTTCCTCATTCAAAACATTGTGTAAATTCCGTTTTTAAATTTTTCGATTTTTTTCCTAGGGGTACCTCCATAAAATTGTGGATTTTCTGAAAATCCCCACTTTTGCTCCTTCCGATGGCCACAGCTCTGCCAATTTGTATCCGATCAGGAAACAAAGTACCATTTTGTAATCAGCAAACCCAGAAGGCACTTTCCTCATTCAAAACATTGTGTAAATGCCGTTTTTAAATTTTTCGATTTTTTTCCTAGGGGTACCTCCATAAAATTGTGGATTTTCTGAAAATCCCCACTTTTGCTCCTTCCGATGGCCACAGCTCTGCCAATTTGTATCCGATCAGGAAACAAAATACCATTTTGTAATCAGCAAACCCAGAAGCCACTTTCCTCATTCAAAACATTGTGTAAATGCCGTTTTTAAATTTTTCGTTTTTTTTCCTAGGGGTACCGCCATAAAATTGTGGATTTTCCGAATATCCCCACTTTTGCTCCTTCCGATGGCCACAGCTCTGCCAATTTGTATCCGATCAGGAAACAAAGTACCATTTTGTAATCAGCAAACCCAGAAGCCACTTTCCTCATTCAAAACATTGTGTAAATTCCGTTTTTAAATTTTTCGATTTTTTTCCTAGGGGTACCTCCATAAAATTGTGGATTTTCTGAAAATCCCCACTTTTGCTCGTTTCGATGGCCACAGCTCTGCCAACTTGTATCCGATCAGGAAACAAAATACCATTTTGTAATCAGCAAGCTTCTGGAGCCACTTTCCTCATTCAAAACATTGTGTAAATGCCGTTTTTAAATTTTTCGATTTTTTTCCTAGGGGTACCTCCATAAAATTGTGGATTTTCTGAAAATCCCCACTTTTTCTCCTTCCGATGGCCACAGCTCTGCCAATTTGTATCCGATCAGGAAACAAAGTACCATTTTGTAATCAGCAAACCCAGAAGCCAATTTCCTCATTCAAAACATTGTGTAAATGCCGTTTTTAAATTTTTCCATTTTTTTCCTAGGGGTACCTCCATAAAATTGTGGATTTTCTGAATATCCCCACTTTTGCTCCTTCCGATGGCCACAGCTCTGCCAATTTGTATCCGATCAGGAAACAAAGTACCATTTTGTAATCAGCAAACCCAGAAGGCACTTTCCTCATTCAAAACATTGTGTAAATGCCGTTTTTAAATTTTTCGATTTTTTTCCTAGGGGTACCTCCATAAAATTGTGGATTTTCTGAAAATCCCCACTTTTGCTCGTTCCGATGGCCACAGCTCTGCCAATTTGTATCCGATCAGGAAACAAAGTACCATTTTGTAATCAGCAAACCCAGAAGGCACTTTCCTCATTCAAAACATTGTGTAAATGCCGTTTTTAAATTTTTCGATTTTTTTCCTAGGGGTACCTCCATAAAATTGTGGATTTTCTGAAAATCCCCACTTTTGCTCGTTCCGATGGCCACAGCTCTGCCAATTTGTATCCGATCAGGAAACAAAATACCATTTTGTAATCAGCAAACTTCTGGAGCCACTTTCCTCATTCAAAACATTGTGTAAATGCCGTTTTTAAATTTTTCGATTTTTTTCCTAGGGGTACCTCCATAAAATTGTGGATTTTCTGAAAATCCCCACTTTTGCTCCTTCCGATGGCCACAGCTCTGCCAATTTGTATCCGATCAGGAAACAAAGTACCATTTTGTAATCAGCAAACCCAGAAGGCACTTTCCTCATTCAAAACATTGTGTAAATGCCGTTTTTAAATTTTTCGTTTTTTTTTCCTAGGGGTACCGCCATAAAATTGTGGATTTTCCGAATATCCCCACTTTTGCTCCTTCCGATGGCCACAGCTCTGCCAATTTGTATCCGATCAGGAAACAAAGTACCATTTTGTAATCAGCAAACCCAGAAGCCACTTTCCTCATTCAAAACATTGTGTAAATTCCGTTTTTAAATTTTTCGATTTTTTTCCTAGGGGTACCTCCATAAAATTGTGGATTTTCTGAAAATCCCCACTTTTGCTCCTTCCGATGGCCACAGCTCTGCCAATTTGTATCCGATCAGGAAACAAAGTACCATTTTGTAATCAGCAAACCCAGAAGGCACTTTCCTCATTCAAAACATTGTGTAAATGCCGTTTTTAAATTTTTCGATTTTTTTCCTAGGGGTACCTCCATAAAATTGTGGATTTTCTGAAAATCCCCACTTTTGCTCCTTCCGATGGCCACAGCTCTGCCAATTTGTATCCGATCAGGAAACAAAATACCATTTTGTAATCAGCAAACCCAGAAGCCACTTTCCTCATTCAAAACATTGTGTAAATGCCGTTTTTAAATTTTTCGTTTTTTTTTCCTAGGGGTACCGCCATAAAATTGTGGATTTTCCGAATATCCCCACTTTTGCTCCTTCCGATGGCCACAGCTCTGCCAATTTGTATCCGATCAGGAAACAAAGTACCATTTTGTAATCAGCAAACCCAGAAGCCACTTTCCTCATTCAAAACATTGTGTAAATTCCGTTTTTAAATTTTTCGATTTTTTTCCTAGGGGTACCTCCATAAAATTGTGGATTTTCTGAAAATCCCCACTTTTGCTCGTTTCGATGGCCACAGCTCTGCCAATTTGTATCCGATCAGGAAACAAAATACCATTTTGTAATCAGCAAGCTTCTGGGCCACTTTCCTCATTCAAAACATTGTGTAAATGCCGTTTTTAAATTTTTCGATTTTTTTCCTAGGGGTACCTCCATAAAATTGTGGATTTTCTGAAAATCCCCAGTTTTTCTCCTTCCGATGGCCACAGCTCTGCCAATTTGTATCCGATCAGGAAACAAAGTACCATTTTGTAATCAGCAAACCCAGAAGCCAATTTCCTCATTCAAAACATTGTGTAAATGCCGTTTTTAAATTTTTCCATTTTTTTCCTAGGGGTACCTCCATAAAATTGTGGATTTTCTGAATATCCCCACTTTTGCTCCTTCCGATGGCCACAGCTCTGCCAATTTGTATCCGATCAGGAAACAAAGTACCATTTTGTAATCAGCAAACCCAGAAGGCACTTTCCTCATTCAAAACATTGTGTAAATGCCGTTTTTAAATTTTTCGATTTTTTTCCTAGGGGTACCTCCATAAAATTGTGGATTTTCTGAAAATCCCCACTTTTGCTCGTTCCGATGGCCACAGCTCTGCCAATTTGTATCCGATCAGGAAACAAAGTACCATTTTGTAATCAGCAAACCCAGAAGCCACTTTCCTCATTCAAAACATTGTGTAAATGCCGTTTTTAAATTTTTCGATTTTTTTCCTAGGGGTACCTCCATAAAATTGTGGATTTTTGAAAATCCCCACTTTTGCTCCTTCCGATGGCCACAGCTCTGCCAATTTGTATCCGATCAGGAAACAAAGTACCATTTTGTAATCAGCAAACCCAGAAGCCACTTTCCTCATTCAAAACATTGTGTAAATGCCGTTTTTAAATTTTTCGTTTTTTTTCCTAGGGGTACCGCCATAAAATTGTGGATTTTCCGAATATCCCCACTTTTGCTCCTTCCGATGGCCACAGCTCTGCCAATTTGTATCCGATCAGGAAACAAAGTACCATTTTGTAATCAGCAAACCCAGAAGCCACTTTCCTCATTCAAAACATTGTGTAAATTCCGTTTTTAAATTTTTCGATTTTTTTCCTAGGGGTACCTCCATAAAATTGTGGATTTTCTGAAAATCCCCACTTTTGCTCGTTCCGATGGCCACAGCTCTGCCAATTTGTATCCGATCAGGAAACAAAATACCATTTTGTAATCAGCAAGCTTCTGGAGCCACTTTCCTCATTCAAAACATTGTGTAAATGCCGTTTTTAAATTTTTCGATTTTTTTCCTAGGGGTACCTCCATAAAATTGTGGATTTTCTGAAAATCCCCACTTTTGCTCCTTCCGATGGCCACAGCTCTGCCAATTTGTATCCGATCAGGAAACAAAGTACCATTTTGTAATCAGCAAACCCAGAAGCCACTTTCCTCATTCAAAACATTGTGTAAATGCCGTTTTTAAATTTTTCGATTTTTTTCCTAGGGGTACCTCCATAAAATTGTGGATTTTCCGAATATCCCCACTTTTGCTCCTTCCGATGGCCACAGCTCTGCCAATTTGTATCCGATCAGGAAACAAAGTACCATTTTGTAATCAGCAAACCCAGAAGCCACTTTCCTCATTCAAAACATTGTGTAAATGCCGTTTTTAAATTTTTCCATTTTTTTCCTAGGGGTACCTCCATAAAATTGTGGATTTTCCGAATGTCCCCACTTTTGCTCCTTCCGATGGCCACAGCTCTGCCAATTTGTATCCGATCAGGAAACAAAGTACCATTTTGTAATCAGCAATGCCGTTTTTTAATTTTTCGATTTTTAAACCCTTGCAGAGCGTATTATAATTTTGGTCAACATGTGCGTCGTAGTGAAGGAGACATCTCCGACCCTACAAAGTATATATGTATATTCTTGGTCAGGATCACCTCCTGAGTTGATATAAACATGTCCGACTGTCTGTTTCTACGCAAAATAGTCTCTTATTTTTAAAGCTATCGACTTAAAGCTGAATCTTTGTACACACCCTTCTTTTCTTTGCAGGCAGTATATAAGTCGGAACAGCCGTGATCGGCCAGCTATATCCTATAGCTGCCATATAACTAATTGATCGGAAATGCTTTTACTTTGGTATTTTAAGAGTTAGAGAGTTCAACGTACGAATGCTATTTTTGGCAGAATAATACGACATAACAAATTTCATAAGGATCGACCGACTATATCCTATAGCTGGCTTATAACTGATTGATGCCAAATTCCGATACCAGGATATATAAGCTTTCGAAGCTTTTATAAAAACACAATTCTTCTATAATTTTTAAAGGAAAACATGTTTGTTTATTAATCTTTAAACTAAAAATAAAAACACCCATATTTTCATTGCCTGCTTTTAAGGGCACTAACGAGTCTTATACTAATGAAGAGTACAATTTTACGGTTTATTTGCATATAATTTAATTGAATAATTAACTTTATTTTGGAAGATATTCAATGAAAATTAAAAAAAATAATTAATTAAAAAATAGCGCCCTCCTCCTCGATTCTCATAGGTTGCACTTAAGCAGGCCTGAAAATTCGGAAATTAGTTATTTTTTTTTGTGAAAATGTTTGTGTTTATTTGTCTGGACTTTTGTTGGTTTGTTTTTGTTGTAGTTTACGTTGTTGTAGTTAGTTGTTGTTGTAGTTTTTTGTTGTTGTTGTAGTTTTTGTTGTTGTTGTAGTTGTAGTTTTTGTTGTAATTTTTTTTGGAATTTTTTTTTTGAATTTTTTTTGTTGTAATTTTTTTTGTTGTAATTTTTTTGTTGTAATTTTTTTTTGTTGTATTTTTTTTTTTTAGTGTTTTTTGGTTTCGTTTTTTTTTTTTTTTGTAATATTTTGCTTGTATGTATATCCGACTATATCTTAAAGCTGTCATCTAACTGCTTGGGCATACAAGCCAAGCTCCTTTTTTTAATAAGGATCGGCCAAGTCGATGCGATATTTGCAATATAAAGCCCATCCGATATACAACATATGTATGTATATCCTATAACATAAACTGCCACTTAACTGCAAGGGTATATCAGCTTCGGCTCAGCCCAAAGATAGCTTTCCTTTCTTGTTTTTCATAAAATTGCGGATTTTCCGAATATCCCCACTTTTGCTAAATATATATACATACATATATTGTAGATATATTTCCATATTATATTCAAATTTAAATATTATATAGATATCTTGACTTTATATCATAGCATTTATAGTGAAAAATGAACTACAAAATATATTTTTTGGGGAATGAAACTACTTTAATTTGGGGGCAGAACAAGATTACATATCAGGGGTTGCAGCAACACTTCCAGGACTCTTCGACCTTGAACCAGTAGAGAACCTCGTGGCGGTACTTTTCACCTGGCTCCAGGTTGATTGACGGAAACTCTGGGTGGTTCATGGAGTCAGGGAACTTCTCCGTTTCCACGCAGAAGGACCCGTGGCGCACATAATGGGTGCACTCCTTTCCAATTATTGGATTAGCGCCCGCTTTCTCATCCGGCATATTATTTGCTGTGTAGAACTGCATGCCCGGCTGATTCGTCCAGACCTCCAGGACACGACAACTGGGCGGATGGACGATCTTAGCCACCTTGGTGACACTCTTTACCAGTTCTCCACCATTGACCACAAAACAGTTGTCATATCCCTGGATGGGTTTGTTTTCAAACTGCCTGAGACGGTCTCCGATGAGAACAGGCAACCTCAGATCATAGACGGTATCCTCCACATCCAGGAGCTTACCGGTGGGAATCTGAGACTCATCGGTGTCCACAATCTTATCGGACGCTATCTCCACGGTGTGCTCTGACAGACCCTTCGCTCCGGCTCCGTGTCCAGCCAGATTAAAGTAGGCATGGTTGGAGATATTCACCACAGTGCTGCGGTCGGTGGTGGCCTCGAAGCGCACCCAAAGACGGTTTTCGTTGTCCAGCTGGTAGGTGATGAAACAAGTCAGCTGGCCCGGATAGCCCTCGTGTCCGTGGGGGGAAACATGCCGGAAAATGACGCCATCCGGAGTCTTTTGCGCCACCTCCCAGATCACGCTGTCAAAGCCCACAAAGCCACCGTGCAGTTGGAACTTGTCCTAAAGATGGATCATATTATAGTTGATGTTGGTCAGCTATTTCCACAAAATTTACCTTAATGTTCTTAGTCACTTGGATCTTGGTGTCGTTGGATGTATACTCTCCATTGGCCACTCGATTGGCGACACGTCCCAGGGTGCCTCCGATGTAAGCCGCCTTGGTGGCCACGTAGCTGGCAATGTCGTTGAAACCGAGGCAGACATCGTCCACCTTCTCGTAGGCGTCCGGCAGCTTAACACTCTGGATGATGGCACCCAGCTGGATAACCGAAACGGACATGCCCTTGGCGTTCTTTAAAGTATAGCGACGCACCATTTCGGGGTGGTTGGTGAACGGATTAACCGCCAGGCCGAAGATCTCCTCCTCCAAGGTGATTGACATTTCGCTAGTTTTCCGGCTCGCCGATGATCGATGTTCCTTCCCCAGAAAACGCCTGACAGTAACTGCCGGGTGTCTGAGCGTCACCGATCCGGAATACCTCTATTTGCTAGTAAATTATTAGCTGATTACGGAGCACCAAAGTCGTTGGGGTCGCGAGCTTCTCAGGCAAAGTCAAATCGGGCAATTAAATGTCTAGCGCCAGCTGATTGCTTCTGATTCCCCCTATCTCCGGAATTGTTTACACCCACAATTAAAAAGGGGGAGAGGTTATCAAGGCTGAATCAGACCAGACAACAACACCTATTACATACTAAACACCGTCTCAGGGGGCGCGACAAGCTTGTTATGAATACAAAAAATATGAAAGATTACCAGGCTAATCTTTACTTTGCTTAGATAACAGCTTGCTGTTTTTATTTACCCTAAAACTAAAAAGGTTAATAATATTTTAAATTCACATATCATATGATAAAATGGTTTGTTTAAATAAAGCTTTCTATATTATGACCAATTCATCATTTTAAACTATGAAAGATTTGAAATAATATGTATAGAACTACAAAGTTTAGCTTTTCATATTTTTGGTAGTAAATTCTTCAAAAAATAATTGTACCCTAATTTATCTGAAAGATATTCCTGTCCCAAATATTCTGTACCTGTTCATTATGATTTATTTAAACATCTAATATAAAATTAAAAATTTAATTTAATACGAGTTCAAATCTTTTCGTGACCGCAAAAAGTCGTCTACTTTTAGGGGAAAAAACGGTCACTTTAGAAAATATCAGTGAGGGGAAAAAATATCGATAGACAGATTGGAAATACATCGATGTTTCTCCACCTCTACGAGTTACTCATAACAAACCGGACTCATAAAACTCATTAGAAAGGACCCCTTCCAACCCAGCGAGGACGTCGCCAAAAGCCCAAACTCCAAAAACGCACAGACCAATGCCGAAGAATGGGGATGCCGGCCAGCGGAGCGGCTCTGGCTCGGGGTCCGGAAATGGGGCAACCAGCGATGGCTGCATTTATCCGGACGACGTCATTATGGGCGTGGGAGTTGCATTCAACGTGCGGTACACGGGATGTGTGGAGGTGAAAACCTCTATGAAATCTCTGGACTTTGAGACACGCACCCAACTGGCGAGGTGTGTATTCTTTGTTTATTTATATTTTTCAAATATGTATATAGTTTCCGGGTTATCCTTCCAGAGAGTGCATAAATCGGGTGTGCGAGGCTGCTGGTCTAAGGACTGCCGGCAGACGAAGATTGTGTAGCTTCATTTCCGATCGTCCCAGCATGCAACACGCTGGAGCAAACATCATTATTAATGTTTCCAGTCGGGCGTTAACGCTGAGTAATGTGGAATCGGGCGAGGTTATAGCTAACCATAATATGCCGCGCATATCGTTTGCCTCCGGAGGCGATAACGACACCTTGGACTTTTTGGCCTACATAGCGAAGAATGAGGACGAGTGGCGTGCCTGTTATGTACTGGAATGTGCTGGTGGACAGAGCGAAGACCTGATCGTCACCATAGGCAAGGCCTTTGCCTTGAGATTCAACGCGCTGAGTAGATTGAACGACCCAGCGACAGACTGTAACATCAACCAGAGTTGTAAGGAGAATGTGAAGGAGTACTACAACGACTTGCCCAACAAGCTGCCGCCGGATTTGCCCGATCAGCAGCAGATCCCCCTGCAACCGCACGCACCCCGAGTGGCTCAGCTTAATCTGAAAAAGCCTCGCGATCGCCTAAGCAGCAACCTCATCGACCTCAATTCCCCGCCTCCCGACCAGACCACAAACAAATTGTCCCTGGGACACTTTGATCCCTTACAGGTACGAGTATATTAGCCAAAACTATAGAATGCCCTTGAATACAAACGAAAACTGCTTCAACAGGCCATCCCTTCCTCCGCCGGACCCATTCGCGACGTTTTCGATGGTCCCCAGTGCCCCTTAACTGCCGAAATATGGTTCCATGCAGCCATATCCCGACCCATAGCCGAGCGTCTGCTGCAGCAGGATGGCGACTTTCTGGTGCGCGAGTCTCAGGGGAAGCGCGGCCAGTACGTTCTGACAGGGTTGGAGGGCAAGACGCCCAAGCATCTACTTTTAATCGATCCCGAAGGCGTGGTTCGCACCAAAGATCGCATTTTCGACAGCATCAGCCACTTGATAAACTACCACTGGGCTCACGCCCTGCCCATCATATCGGAGGATTCGGAGCTGGTTCTACGAAATCCGGTGCGCAGGCCTATCCCCGAACAAGCTGCGCCCCTGGCCGCAGCAGCATCTTCCTGAGTCGACATCGACGGGCACAATCACAACTTCATATACATATATATATATATTGTATCTGTGTACACGCTTAGATTTACATATTGTGCACTCGTAGAGAATATCTTTTATATATCGTCTGTATAGAAACGAATACAAAACCCATTTATTTATGGATCGAATATACACCCATTTACATATATGTACGTGCATGTCTACAGTATTTTCCATTCGAATGCGAATAAAGAATAGAAACCTACATAGATCGGGAGATTCTTAAGTATCTGGGAAGTGGAGATTGTCACGTCGGTGTATCATTCTTCTCTAATCCTGAAGCTACGTATTTAATGGATGATCATTGCCAGCTAATCAGGCAATATTATTATTCATCACAAACTAATGTTTCTAGTTCCTGATCTGACTCATCTTTCTCCAATTTTCGACTGAATTAAACACAAATGTTTCAAAATGCACCTCACACAAGTATTTTATTTGTGATTCGATGCAAAACCAATCAGAACTTCCTCATCTAGGCGCTATAGAAAAAACTTAGTTGCGACGTCCAAAGTTGTTGGTGTTGGGGTTGGTGAGCTGGAGTCCACGGATGTTGTGGAAGTCCAGAAGCTTCAACATCTCCTTGGTGTCGGCATCGACCTCGATGATGTCCTGCTCCAGAGCGGAGACGGCCGGGACGTAGTTGTCGCGACGCTCACGCTCCTCCTCCTGCAGCTTGATGGAGATACCGCGCACCTGGGAGTGACGCAGGCGACCCATCAAGTGGGTGACGTAGCTGTAGGTGGAAGATGTTATAAATTAGTAAGGTTTTATGAATAAATTTAAAACTAGGCAATGATGGAATAAGACTTCCAACTATCCAACTAATTCCATCAATGGAATTTCCAAAAAATCTCAGGCAGAAACTCACCCGGCAATCTTGTTGCGGAGGGGCTTGGTGGGAATGATGGCCACCTCCTCGCAGATGCGCTTGTTGGTGTGGAAGTCCAGCGTCAGGCGCGTGTAGTACTTCTCAATGATGACCTTAGCGGCCTTCTTTACCGTCTTGGTTCGTACACGACCCTAAGGAAAACAAATCATTCGGTGATTACTCCTTTCACAGAAACACTTGTTATTTTTGAGCATTTTGCATCCAGCTACTATCAGTGCCGTTCAAAGGGGTGCGCATGGGCTGCGTCCGTACAGAATGGCTACCGGAGCGGCTTCAAAAGTTCACATTTTTCCCGGATACTCACCATTTTGTTTCACGATTTCTGGATATACGGAAGTCCGCCTTGAATCTACGATAAAAGAGCAATATAAATATAATTTTAACACTCGAAAAATGGTAAAAATTGCACAAAATATAGCATAAGCCACGTGGGGCGTACGTACCTAGGCAAAACGAGAGGTTAAAAAGAAAGAGACCAGATAGCAGGGTAACTTAAATGGCAACCTCCAGGGCTACTAAAAAATTCATTGTTACGATAGTTGGTAACACTAATTGGCCTAAATAGTGCTGGGTAATGTAAATAGTGATTAGGGACATTTTTTCCACCATTGTTGCCAACTAATATTTTTTACAGCAGTATTTAGTCCTTTTTCAGTGGAAAATAGGAACAAAAACTTACTTGTGTACGCTGGAACTTATTGTTCTGCTTATTTGTAGAACTAAGTTTAATATATGTCTATGTTCTATATATTTATTTAATCTAAAAACATATTTTATATTTGTTCCAAAGATAAATATAATTAATTTCATTAATCATCTAACGATTTTATCTCCACTTTTGTTTAAAATCGGGTCTTATTGTACCACATTTGATAAGTGTTGAAAAACGTCGCAGTTATTTTAAGCTTTTTATTTTTTCCGTTACGTTGTTACGAGCAACGGACCAATCAATCAATAATGGCAAATTTCCATCGATTTGTGCCTGGAAGAGGATGCAAAAAGCGGGCTCCGACGATGGAGCTGGCGCTGGCCAGCCAGAGGAGCCACCAACCGCTCCTCCGCAGGCTCCAGCCAACTCGCAACGTTCCTTCGACTCGGGGAGCGGCGGAAATGGCGCCGACTTTCAAATCAGTTTGAACGATTTTCTGGAGTTTTTAAAGCTTAGCTGTCATGTGAATGATATGATAGCTAAGGCTGACATGGGGAAACCACACAATAGGGAGCCAGTGCCTCCCATGGAGGGCTCTGGCTCGTCCACTTCCACATCAGGAAAACGAAATTCCAAACGAGAGGACTTTGATTTCGACCATTTGGCGGACAACCCACTAGTGAACGAGCTGCTCGGCCTGAGGCGCTCGTCCTCCCGTCGCTCCAGCAGCCGAACTACGGACGACAGTCGGTCAAGTTTACTGCTGGAGGCTAGGCCAGGAGGACTTCCGCGAACGGGACACAGTCATGGAAGTCGCTCCTCCCGAACGGAGACGTCTTATCGCGGATTGCATCCGAAATTGGCGGAAAAACTGGATGCGGTGATCAATGAAGGTGTCTTGGACTCGGTATTGGCCTTCATATGCCCGGTTCCGTTTCCTACGCAGCTGGCTGTGAATGGCGGCCGTGGCACCAAACCCAAGCAACTGCAGGGACCCAAGGAGCTCTTCTCATTGCCAGCACCTTCGCCGAACCAAACGCCGGCTTCCTCTCCCATGCCCGGGGCAGCGGCAAACCTTCCCTCTGGATCAGTCAAGTCCATGATGGAATTGGGACACTCTCACACCGTTCTTCCAGCGACTTCCTCATCATCTCCATGCTTGCAGCAGAGCCATGGTAGCGGCCCCGATCCCGTGCACCCCAACCAGATCACCAATAGCATGGTGAGGGCTATGCTGAAAGAACCAATTCCCAAGCCTGGAGCTCCCCCTCCAGGCAGGCGTAAGTCGTTGCTCTTGGTAAAGGACAAGAATTCCAGGCAGGAGAAGAAGGAGTAGGTATTTTTTTCATGTTTTTGGGATTGGTAACTAATTCTCCAATTATTTCAAGACCCGAAGTGGTAATCCACGTCTGCGATGAGGTGAAGAACACCTCGAGGGACTTCACCTGCCCGCAGCACTTGCTCGTTTCCAAAATGGGTTACTTTGCGGATGTCACTGCTGGCCAGCGACTGGAGGAGATGGACATATCCGTGCACTGCGACATTCTCATTTTCGACTGGCTAATGAAGTGGATCAAGCACAGTGCCCAGAGCCAGGATCTTCCGGGACCCGGTCAGAGCCCTGGCCCCCAGCTGGACGGAAACAATGTGGTGCCCATTTTGGTCTCGGCCAGTTTCCTGCAGATGGAGCCGCTGCTTCTGGAGTGCCTGGCCTTTTGTCACGCCCACCTGAGCGAGGTGGTGCGAACCTCCACCAACCTGTCGTGCCTGAACGACGCCCTGGTCACCCGGCTAGCCGCTATGTTTACGAATCTGGAGCTGGAGATGGTCAGGGACAAAAAGGAGCGAGTTACTCCGCGTCTGTGGACAAAACTGATACAGTCCCTTTGCGAACCGGACCCGGAGGCGTTGCGCGGCCACTTCTACAGCATGTCCGGGCTGTTCCGGTGCTCCCGCTGCTTCAACTGCGTCACCAATACCATGAAGTCCTACGTTAACTGCTTGCCCAGCAACATTCGCCTAAATCGATGGGGCCAACTGATGAGCCACCATGTCCGGGACTCCAACTGGGATTTGAGCGCATACATCGTCCAGCTCTTCAAGGAGCTCAAGTCCTGGCGAAAGGTCTACTGGAAACTATGGGGTCACTGCCATTATCTCTATTGTTGCACTTGCGAGGCACACTTTCCGGTGTACCAGATGCACTGGTGCCGCTTCCATCCGGAAGCTCCTAACTTCCTGGGTCCAGTTGGTAATGCTGGGCCGGCTGGACGATATGCTTGTTGTGGCCAGCAGGCCTTCCGCTATGAGACGCTACCGGGACCGAATGTGTGTAGGATCTTGGAAGTGTTTTCTTTAGAAACTAATGTCCTTTTTTCCAGGGATGCCAGTTTCGAGAGCACAGTGTCCTGGTGGAGACCGATAGAGAACGCGCCATCCTGGCCATAGCCCAGCTGGTGGGCGAGAACTACGCCCTGTGCGAACCGCCTCCACTGCGGATCCAGGAAATGGCTGCCGCCGGAGAGATCTGCCCCAGCTGGCAAGGAATATCCCTTACACCCCAAAGATGCCGCCAAGGCCTCCTGCCCCAGCTCTGCATGGACAGCGTTCTGAAAAGGGGTAATATATAATGGATGACATGATCTATTAAGTTTGATTCTAAACCCCATCCAGTGACCAACCACCGGGTGAGCCGCAGGATGCGAGGCTCGCGCTATCAAATGGACACCAGCACTGACTCGGAAACGACCTCCACCAGCGAGGACGATGCCAGATGCCTGCGGCCTCGAGCTCGCAATGTCCACGACGATGACGAGGACTTTAGTTCCAGCAGCGATGGATGCGAATCCGATCACCGGCCGCCGCCGAGAAAAGCGCGTGGGAAGAAGTCCCGCAAGCGGTAAGATTCCAAGTTCCGCATCCAACAAACTAATCCCCAATATTCCATGGATTTTCAGTCCCACCGAGGTATCTGGTCGTTTCTGGTCAGGAGAGCTGTCAGCCCGCAGCAACCAGGATCACCAGCGCGACTTCGAAGAGAAGATCATGAAGCAGGTGGCCACCTATGTGACCAAGAAGACGGGCACGGACCAGTGCCTGGTGCAGAATGCCCAGCCATTGGGCGGCACTTATGTGCGCCTCGAGTCCGAGTGGAAGGAGATGATGAAAACCCGGCACAGCCACCACAATATGCTCGGGGCGGTTTCGGGCGGCACTGCCATGATCCAAGGTAGCAACACCTGCCTGGGATCAAGCATAGCATCCGGCGGATCCTCCATGTCCGTCATGTCGAAGCAGAAGCACAAGTAGAACCACTTCGCCACGGACGTAGTTGTTTGCATTGCTTAGCAGAAATTGTAGACCAAATGTTTAGTCGGACACTTTGTAGTGAAATGTTTAGCGTAAATCACAATTAGAAAAATTAAATGATTATATTATGTCTAAGTAGTTACGCATTTCTTAATATTTGTTTATTTATTTATTAACTTAACGCAATTTACAAAGACTTCGATTTGTTATACACTTCCATGTTTCACATTGAATTTTTTAAGACATATTTTGTGGCATAAATTAATGTTGCAAAAGAATGGTTCAAGACGGGATCTTGCAAGTAAATGCGACTGCACATATATGAAATGTGGGGGTGCGATGCTATCTTGGCGCACGCTGCCTCCGGATCAACCTTCTGGCGAAACTTCAAGCTTTACAATGTGAAGTAGGATGCATATCAAAATAGGCGAAACTAAGTAATATAATTACAAATTTGGGGCAATACAATTTCGGGTACAAAAACATTTAAATTTACAATTGGGTTGCGAGTTCATGGACTCTTAATTAGCATTCAGCCAATGGCATTTGAAATGGAAGGAGGGGACATGATTGTAAAGATTGCATGGCTCTGCGCCGCCTGACGAACTAGAATTTAGCTTGGTTGCCTGTGTAAAGGGTTCGCTTGAAGTTGCTGATGCTGCTGGATGGATGGTCGAGTGTCTAGTCAAGCTAACTGAATAGGCACTCGGTGGCCTTCTCCAGGTTCCAGTTCTCCTTGGAGAGCACGGCACGAGCCTCATGCTCGTCAATGCCCATGTCTTTGAGGCGTTGGATCTTTGAATCACAATCGGGAAAAGTGTGCGGCCCGCCGGCGTAGGCGTTCGTCCAGTGCTTGGCCGTCTGCAGGAAAAGATCGTACTTGTCCTTGAACTGATAGGCCACCACAGCGTCCTGAGGATCATCTGGCTCGGCGGCTGCCAACAGGGCCTGCAGCGATAAGAGCACCGTGCGAAGGGTCATTGCAGCGGCCCAGTTGTCCTTCAGTATGTCCAGGCAGATGGCCCCTGTCACCGATGAAATGTTGGGATGCCAAATGCGAGTTATGAAGCGGACCTTTAAAAAGTAACAACTAATTAAGGTTGTAACTTAATAATAGATTAATTGATACTAACCTTGGGCGGATTGAAGGGATATGTTTCGGGTACTTTGATCTCTAGGACGAATTTGCCGCCCTCGTAGGGTGTGTCCGGCGGTCCGGCAATCTCGCCCCGCAACTCTGTCCAACTGTCATTCACCAGTTCGATTTTGATGGAACACTGCACGATCTGTCAAAATACAACTTCATAAATTACAGTCGTTGATAGTTAAAATCGCCCTTTTCCATCAAAAAACACCGTAAAATACCACAGAGAAGCGCGCCAAAAATGGAACCAAAGTCCGAGGACCCGTCCACCACCTCTGCCCCCGTCCCCCCAAAAAGTGGCGGACCAGCTGGCGATGCCATCAGTTCGGGTAAGCACAAAAGTCCTTGGGTTATTCTACTTTTGGACCCGTGACCCTGCGAATCCAAATCCACTCACCTCCTCGCTGCGCATCACCTCCTTGAACTCCCGCTTGATGCGCGATACTGCCATATTCGCCATGATGGATATATGTTATGTAGAGTTCCGTGATCTGTGTTTTGTGGTCGCTGTTCTACGTTCTCCGCTTCGTAGTGGTTCGGTTCAGTGTTTTTGTTTTTGTTGCTGCCCTCTCCTTGTTGCGTAAATTCCGGCTGGCTGGTGGCCACCTATCTGGGTCCTCTCGTTCGAATTGGGATAGTGCTTCACAGGAGCTCGTCCAGCACAAAAATATCAAATGGGGCGCCTCAGTTTCTCGGATTTGTTCAAAATGACTTTTTTACAGTGCTCATGTCTATTTTGCTTTGCTATTTGTTTCCCCAGCCGAGTGTGCCCACAGGGCCGCATGCAAAAAATTCTGAAAGCTCGCCGACTAGACCTATCGATTGGCGTATCGATAGGGGTTCTAGAAATTGGCGCGCAATTCGCAAGCTTTAATTTAAATTAAGCTTAAATTTTTCGTCTGACTACGGGATATATAATATTTCAATAAAGAAATATTGACACTGCTAAAAAGCTAGCTTGATTTATTTTTATGAATCTCTATAAGAAGGCTTCCAAGTTTTAATATTTTTTTATCAACCTTTGACATTTTCAAACGTACTTATTACTTTTAGTAAAAATGGTATTGATGTTTTGTTTATGAATCTTAGCTCTGTTGTGACATTTAGAATTATAATTTGCATATTTTTCTTCGCCCTTATCAATTACAAAATCTTTGGTTGCGGCCTAGCGACCCACTCAATCATTATTTTTCAATTGAACTTGTTTTGAATTCGGAGCAAAAAACCTCCACCGAGAATAGAACCCAAATACCTTTGCACCAATCAGCCACAGCTTGACGTATTATAAATAGGGGAGCTAAGGTTATTTTCCATTGCGTCTCCGATCTTGAACATAAATAATAATCAAAGCATTTTCAACCTCAGTAAGATGGTTTCATTACACTATTCTTGTCTGCCTTGTCAGCGGTCGGAAATTCGAAACTTGTTTTGCCTTCTTATATGTATACAAAAAATGAAAAAAAATAAGAAGTTATTCCTCTAAGGCGTAGGCCTCCCTTGGCAACAGTCCAAAAATAATAGAAAAGCATTAATTATGCCATATACGCACTTCCACTGTTGAGAGTGTATGGATTACTGGGGAAAAAGGGTATACTCGATGATAATAAAGCTTATATTTATCTTAAATATTTAAAGAAAGCTTATTAAACTATTTTTTACCCTCTAACTGAAACTATTCAAAAAATTATTCAAATTTTTATAAAATCTTCATAAATAGTAAGCTCATCTACCGACCTACTTTTAGGGTATGTCCGCCCGTCTAACCTTCAACTCACAATACACTATTAGTGATCAAATTCACGTTTCGCGTTTTGCAAACAACTTTTGAAGAAACGTGTCGGCAAAAGCGTGTGGCGGAGAAGTTTGGAGCCAACGCAGCAACAACTAACCCAGACAACAATTTTTGCCCCAAACTGAATAAAAGGGGGGATCGTAGTCCTCGTTCTCGTTCATTATGTTCGTTGGGGTGCTCCCCTTTTTCTGTTTCTCTGTCTCTCTCTGCCAACAGACCCACACAAACAACAAATGCTGACACATGCCGGTTCTCCGGGGTCTCTCTGCATTATCTGATTACTCTCACACAACTTCGAAGAAACTTCCCTCGTTGAAATCTTGAGTTGTTTGATTCATTCAGCTTTTGAATTTTCAAAGAAGTGGAGTGAACTGCACTCAGAATCTAAGCCACAAACGAAACAGTTTTTATCAAAATTGTATAGTTTTTATTTAATCAAATAATTGCGACATATTTGCTGCTGCACATGTTTCATGTAAGTGAGACGTTCATTTGTTCCGGTGACGAAAGTGTGTGGGTTTGTGTGTGCAATGTTGATCTTAAAAAACGTGCGATGCTTTCGGCACGTGGTTTTGGCGTCACCCTCCCCTCGCTCCACCGATATTTTATATATTTTTCAAGTTGCGTCTGTTTTAAAGCATTAGGGATATAATGTTAGGTATAGAGTACGTCAGCATTTGCTTTCAGTTCACTTATATTTAGACACGCGAAAATAATTTAACAATTCGCATGGGCATTTCCCGTGTTTTTGTTAAGCATCCCGAGTACAGTTGGACAACAAAAAATTAGGCGAAAAACAAAAAACAAGACGAGCCCCCGTGGGCCCCCATTAAGACTGTACTATGTAGGAGTGAGAGGCAAATAGTGTCAAATAAAATGATCGTGTCTGAATGGCAGTTTGATTGTTTTCATGCCAATTATTCCAATTAAAAGCCAATAAATGCTACACTGAAAATTTAATTTGATTTTGTTTGTTATTTTAATTTCGCATTCTACTATAGATCATTTAAAATTTTTTAAATAAATAAATAAATATTAAGAAAAGTTATAGAAAGAGAAAAAGCACACATCCCGAAAGCTCTCGCGGCAGGCCACTGCGCATCATCCCGAGCATGTGCATGTGTGTGGTGGACTGCAGTGCGTATGTGTGATGGACGCATACGCCATGTTGTACCTTGCTCAGTTTGAATCGCTCGCTCGCTGGCAGATGCGGCGCTCTGGTGCTAATCTGTATTTATTCGCCAAAGCGGTGCAGTTAACTAGCTGAGCCAAAACAGCTGTGAGTGCGACTTGTTGTGAATTTTCTATTTTCGCAATCAGACGGAATCCTTGATCTCGAGATAAAAAGATAACTGATAACTTTATAGATACATCTAAGAATGCCCGATAAGAAATGCGCTGAAACAGAACAGAATGGTGCGTAATTTAATCCCACATCCTAGAAATCCAATTATATCCTCTGCGTTCTTGAATATGTACGTTTGTGTGCGTGTGTGGGTGTCGTTTTCATGGCCAAATCGAACAGCTGTTTGCTGCGCGAAGCTTTTTTTTGGGGCGCGCCTGTTGGCATGCCAGATTATTTTTTTATGCCCGAAAATGTCCTTATATGAAAAAAATGTATTTAAATTAATGTAGAAAAAGAAAGATATTTTTATATGACCATTATTTTCATCCCAATATTTAATAAATCTTAATTTAAAAAAGGACATGGAAAAAATATCCTATATTTAAATTTCCAAAATAATTACTTAAATTTAAAAAGAATAATTATTGAATAAATTTAAAAAAAATATTAGTGGCGATAGTTTTTTAGTTCCATAGAGAATGTTCGTCAAAATCACATGGTCAGGAATGGGGTGGCTTTTATTCTGAGTACAAACGAGGGAGAGCCGGAGACTGGCGCTGACACACACACACACACACACAGACTTTCAAAGCAGCGAAGCTATGGCGCTGCTGCAATGAATGAAATGCTGTTCGGGATACCAAGAAAGAGAGCAAAGCCCCCCCCCCATTTGGGGCTTACATGCGCCGTTGGAGCTCTTAGCGGCGCTGTCGCTCTTCCACGTTCTCACGCTGCCGCACACCGACGCACACGGACACGGGGTTACACACACACCTTGATACACCGATAAGGCGGCGACAGCGCTGCCCGCTGTCTGCTGGCGTTGCGAAAAAAATTTATAATAAAAACTTCTACTCGCAGATTGTGTGATGCCAGTTCGCTCTGCTAATCCGATTCGCGCTAGAAGTTTGATCCGAGACAATTTGGAGAAACAGGCTGGTTGTCTAAATTTAATCCACTCCAGAATGCCGAACATCAAAGTGTTTTCGGGCACCTCGCATCCCGATCTGGCCCAGCGGATCGTCGATCGCCTGGGCATCGATCTCGGCAAGGTGGTGACCAAGAAATTCAGCAACCTGGAAACCTGGTAAGTAATATTCGTTGGGGACACCCCGCCACCCTCTCAAACAGCGCGACCAACAAGTGAAAGCCGTATAGTGATACCCGCGTTGTCCTTTCGCTTCCTGAAATCAAGTGCTTTTATTAAATGGCCCCCAAAACGGGAAGATTGTGTCGAGACATGTGCTGAGGATCCTTGACATTCGCTGAAGGTTGACACTCGCCATGGAAGGCAATGGA
Organism: Drosophila pseudoananassae pseudoananassae; assembly: GCA_018153035.1. Lineage (NCBI taxonomy): Eukaryota > Metazoa > Arthropoda > Insecta > Diptera > Drosophilidae > Drosophila > Drosophila pseudoananassae. The sequence goes on along the minus strand of JAECXR010000044.1, from coordinate 88,623 downwards.
AAATTTTTGAAAAATACACAATTATACGCGTGTAATTGATAGATTTTCCTGAATTTTTGTGGCTACCTTTTGCTTGATTTCTTTTTATTTTTATTGATTTAACAAGTGGACTGTACACCGTCTTTGTCGTTGCGCTGTGTTGCCGTGTGTTTGTGTGTGTATATTAGGTGTGTGTTTTGTGTGTGAGTGTGTGTGCGAGAGGCCCCCAAACACACATAGGCACACACACACACACTGGCACAACCACGCAGCAAGAAGCTCTGGCAACATTTCCAATGTCGCGTGCAATTTTCGGCGAATTTAAATAAAAAAAAAGTGCAAAGATCTAAGGGAATTTTATATTTTTAATTGAATTAGCAGCTGGCTACGGGCATGTGTGTGCGTGTAAGCGAGTGTCTAGACTTGGGGCTTGCACGCTGTTCGCTCCCTCTCTTTCTTGGCTATTCCCCCCATCTCTTTCTTGGGCGCACTCACACACGCGCAAGCTCCGCCAGTCAGCTGCTGATGCAACAACAACAACAAATAATAAATAAAGTAGGCGCCCTGTGCGCCGAGCCGAGTCTTTCCCCATCCATAATTCTCCTTATCAACACACACACACACACACTCTTGGGCCCCCAGCCACTCTCTTCAGCTAGAAGACTATTTTTTAATAACATTATAGAAAAGCTGGAACATTAGCAAACAATTAGTGGGGCGAAAGGTAAAAGAAATGAGGCGACACAAAACGAAAATAGAGGTTATAATACGCGCTAAGCTTTTTGGCATGATACGCGGTGTTGTCGGTGTGCGTGTTTTTGTTATGTCCGCACTCACGCACACTACGCTGCGCCGCCGTAGGAAGAACAAGAGCCAGGAGCTGATATTTGGGGGGTGTCGGTATTACAAATACCCTAGCAATGATCTCAAATGACAGTGTCGAGGGAAAACTTACAGAAAAAATAAACAACCTTTTATCTAAAAAACCTAAAATAATTTAAAAAAGTAAACTTGTTAAGCTCCTTGATGATCCTCCCCTTTTACCCCCCTTTACAGGGTATTATTTAACTGTGAGTAGAGAACCATAACACGACTCTGTCACGTTTTTCGTTCGCTGACTGAGAGTGGGAGAAGGTCTCTCTTCTGTTCCGAAAGAGCTCCATCGGCAGACGTCGCGACGTCGACAGCGGCCCCAAAACATGTGGGGGCGACGTTGTGTATTGGTGTTCTCTTTGGATACCACTCTCGTTCTCACTCACTACTCTCACTGAACGTCAGACCCCCACGTGTGCATAGTGGTTGTTGCTTTGCGGTTGTTATTGTTGTTATTTTGGTACCTATGTATGATATGGCTGTGGTTGACTAAATTAGGGTTTATTAAACAATTACTAAGGATATAATATATATTTTAATGAAACTATCAAATAATCAGCATAAAAGTGGGCCACAAAAAAGAGCGAGTGTAGTGAGTACCAGGTATCATATAGTCGGCTTTGTTTTCGTGGCCTCTCTGGGTCTTTCTAGTATTCTCCCGCAGTCTCCGGTCTCTACAAAATGTTGACAGTTAAGTGGGGCTCTGGCTCACTTTACTCCAGTTTCCAGTTGTTGTAACGGGTCAGCCATTGCCTTTATTTCCTTACTTTGTCTTGATTGCTATTGTTGATAGCAGCGAAGGCGATGATGATAATGATTTATGTCGCATGTAGTTGTTGGGTTACCAAGTCTGGGCTAGAGATCAAACTATACTCAAGATTAGGGCAAATTGAAGGGCGCTGAGATGACATCACACAGAAAATAATGGAAATAAAAGCTGATCTGCGTCAGTATGAGACACAATAAAAGATAAGAAACTAAAGAGGGAAAAATTTATTTAAAATTAGGTCAAACGTGAGTTATAGTATATTTTTCTTTGAAAGATAATTAATAGCAAGGTCCTAAGGCGCAAGTACTTCTCCCATTTTTATGGCTGCACCCCAAGACCACCCACAAACGACCTTTTCCAAAGGCCAAGTCTAGTTTCAATGGCAATGCAAAACAATATTTCAATAACCCCAAAGGGGGGGCTCCAATTCGAAGGTTATGCCACACGCAATTCTAAACTAGACCTTCCACCCCCGCTAATGAAACCACCCGCTGCACATGTCAATTACCAAGCAGTTTCTGCTCTAAAGTTTGATCGATAAGGATTTTGCGTGTTTGTCTTGTGAGGTCGTTGGGCATCAGCGAGCTTTTGAAAGGGGCCCGGAGTGATAAGAGGCCTGGAATCAAGCGAAACCAAGCGAAAGCGATTTAGATTCCGCCAGACTTGAGATAAGCTTGCCAAATAGAGGCACAGATACGTTTGGCAACAGTTTTATAATTAACAGTCCCAACTTTATATAAAGAATTCAAAATATTCGTATCGTATTAGATGTTAAGAGGTACTATACCATAGTCGACTGCCATAAGATCAAACAGCTTTAAAAAATGTAAACAAACAAAAGACCAAATGTGTTAAACCACGATTTGTTGAGGTGCCAAATGGTGATTCAAGTTAGAGAATTAGAATTTTTCCTGTATTTATTTTTCATTCCATTTCGTTCTTATTTTTTTCATTTTTTTCAGTTTACATTATCAAATGAGCAGACAGAACTTAGACCAGGGAACGAGATAAAAATACGTAAAAAACAATAGAAAACGAATTGAATTTTAGCAAAATTATTTTTGACGGTCGGCCAAAGAAACAGCTGCTAGTTTAAAAGTTGTTGCTAGGTTAGTACAGAGAGAAAAAAAATAGTTAATAGAAGTATAGAAAAATTATTTAAAAAAGTAGGTGTATTGTACCATTTAAGTTTTCTTTTATTTGTTTTGCTTTAAAGTTTAAAATCCTTATATATTTTTTATAATATTTACTCTCAGTGCTGTTTCTGGCGTGCGGTTGGTGTTACGCCGGCTTTTGGCGGAAAGCCAACTGTCGCAAGGCATCCTCTGTATCCCCACTCTCCTCGGATTTTCCCGACTTTTCCCGGCATGCTAACAATGTCATGGCGGTGAACGGTGAAAGTGTTTCTGCAGCCCCGGCAATCTGTTCGTAATGCATCCGGACATGGCTGATGAAATCGCTGCATTTAGCAATAAAATCTCCCGACCGAAGCCACCAGACTTCTTCCCCACTGGTCAATGGATTCTTCGTAGAATTGCTGATAAGCTTTAACAGAATAACCTACCAATTTCTACTAAAAAAGCATGACACGCGATTAGAGTCAGGCAGGCGTCAGACACCAAGTTCCCTGAATTTTTATATGACAAAGATAAACCCGAAATATTGGACAAATTAATTCCCACACGACACAGGTCGTTCAATCGATAGTTTGTTGTATGGTCGAGGGTTGAGGGTTGTACTTAATTCAATTAACCTTCAATGGACAAGCGAAAGCCCAAAAATCACCTTGAAACCGCGATATAGAGTCTAAATTGATTCCATTAGAGAGTTTTTTTTATTGCTTTTAAGGTTATATTTTTATAGAAAACTTAAAAGAACCTAAAGTACTCCCTTAAAGTGCATATTTGATTAGTTGGCATACTTCCTCTTTGGGGTTTCAAGCTTCCTTCCGTATGTTTCCCCCCTCCCTATCGATTGGTGTCGAAATTCTGTATCTTATGTAGCCTCAGTAAAAACCTAAACCCATAACCCAAAACCAAAACAAAACCAAATGTAAACAAAATAATAAACGTAGCAGCTACGTTGACGCCGGGCCGGCGTCAGATGTCAGTGCAAATATCGCGCATACGCCCTGTGTGTGCGAGAGAATAAATAGGCTTCGATTAGATTGCTGCGGCTTGCAGTTTCTTGGGGCGTCGTCAAAGGTCAACATCAATACTATGTGGGAGGGGGTGTGCCTTCGCAAAAGGATACGTGTTTTGACGAGCTTCTCAACCAAACAAACAATGGAATTTCCCACTCAACACTTGATATGATAATTCGATATATGATACTTGGATATTATATTCATTTTTACGTACATGTAGCTCCCATATAGCTCTATGACGCTTACCCGTTCTTGAACTCTGTCTTTGCAGTGTGGAAATTGGGGAATCGGTGCGCGGCGAGGATGTGTACATCGTGCAGTCCGGCTCCGGCGAGATCAACGATAACTTAATGGAGCTGCTGATCATGATCAATGCGTGCAAAATCGCCTCAGCCTCTCGTGTTACAGCTGTGATTCCTTGCTTTCCATATGCCCGCCAAGACAAAAAAGACAAGGTAGGTTTGCCTCAACACGATCCGCCGGTATATCCTTACAAAATGTATCTATGTATCTACGCCCGGTCTGGGCACGTGCAAAGAAAACAATTAATTCTAGATCAGACGCCCACACACAAATACCACTGATATTTTGGGAAAAAAAAGTGCCAAAGAAAAGCGTAAACTTTTCCCTAGAATGTGTTCTTATTTCCCCCCAATGTTTAGCTCGATTTGTTAATTAATGTTTAATCGAACGATCTACTATATATCCTTTATACTATACTTCTCTTTTTCCTCAGTGTGTGTCTGTATTCCTAATGCATTTTGTTACACGATGTTGTGTTTGATTTTCAATTTGCAACGAAGCTAAGCTAAAAAAAAGAATCTTTTGTACAAAAAATATATTTAAAATTAAGCCAAGCTCAAGCACGTAATTGGAAAATGTGGAAAATTTCAATAATTCTGTGTATAAAGTTAAATATTTTCTTCTTAATTTTAATACTCCTGTCTTTTTTGATTAAGTATTTAATTTATTTTTTAATCCCTTGCCATGCTCGATCTTTCTCTTTCTCGCCCTGCTGTTGCTATCTCCCCCTACCTGCGCCCGTGTGCGCCTGTGTGTGTGCCTTGGTGTATTTCTTTCTCTTTCTCTGTTTCTATTTCGATCTCTCTCCCTCTGTGTCGATCTGCGCGAAGTTGCCGGGCAGTGAGGATAATGAGGAAAGCAAGAAACTAGCCAAGAAAAACTACGATTGGAAATTTAGGGTATTTACCTTCAACCTTTTTTTCTTATCTAGCTAAACTAAATGATATCCTCGACCACCAAACTAAACTCTCACCCGATTCACACTTTATGTTCTATCTATAATATCTAATGGGAAATTTCTTATTAATTTTCTTTCAATCAACCACGATGGGAATATCGAACGGCAATCTCATCCTCAGAACTCAGAACTACTCATAACTCACCGAAAGGAAATTGGGTCTCTCGTCCTGGCTTAACAAGTTCCTCTAGAGAAAATTCGCTTATTGTCGCCTATGCATGTCCTTACACCTCTCCCCCTCTCCCTTATCCCTTTTACCTATAAAACTAATGCAAAGTAACACTAAATTTAAAATAAAAATTAAAATGAATCCTTCCCGCTAATTGGTGACGAATTAACAAAAGTTTTCCACATTTTTTCGTTATTGTTTTTGTTTTTTGGCGATGCTTCAGTGCAATCGGAAAATTACCCAAAAAGATTAAAAATAATTCAAATATTTATTTAAAATTTAATGATGAAGAACAATAAATTATAAATATTTTCGTTTGTGATGTTGACTGCTGATGTTTGTTTGTTTGTTAATTGTTGTGATCCTGCACTTGTACTCGTCTTATCGGGCCCCGACAACAGCCCCCGATCGGGCTCAAAAATATTTTCCAATTCACTTGATTAAGTTTTCCATTTCGGTTTATAGATAATCCCCTCTGACGTCAGTCGATCGGCAATGGGGGGCAGAGCTGCTGGCTGAACCCTGGGGGTTAAGCGCAAAATGCACAAATATTTTTCAATTCTGTAACTGATAGAACAATCTGTAAAAAGACAAGCACATTGAACTGCAAACGAGTTTCTTGACATTGGCAGGAAATCATACCAATTACTAAATGCCACCGAACTTTGATATGATTTTAGTTCAGTCTTTCGTCACTTGACTAACCTACTATTTTATTTTACCTTAAAATTTATTTTTTCGTTTTCCCAACCTGTGCACCCTTGTCCCACTTACTTTTAATTTTAAACTCTTTGGTTAAAAAACAAATCTGAATTATTCTGAACATTTTGTGTTTTCTTCTTTTCTTTTTATACTCTTTGTCTCTCTGTCGCATCAACCCAATATATATACTATATATAACCATAAAACAAACCTTTCGAACTCAATTCGAACTCTGTTGCACTTAGGAGTTTTCAGCCAAACAATATACTGTGAGTAGTCGAAGTCGGTTAGTTCCTATATCCCAGGCATTGTTTCAGATGCTGCTGCGGGATTTAAAAAGAACGATTTTTGCTTCAGATTATTTTTGTCTTAAGCCTTTTGCTTTGTTGCGTTCGTTAATGTTTTCTTTTTTTTCCTGAGTTCATACGATGGTTTTTCAGTTCTCCCTCTAATAGAAGCACAAATGTTTACCCGATCCTACCAACACACCTACTATATATCCGACCGATCTTTTGCATGCCTTGTTCTGTTCGCAGTTCTCAGTTCTCAGTTCAAATCCCCAAATTCAAAAAATAAAACAAACATCCAAACCAAATAAGAAAAACAGAAGAAATAAATTCGGAAATTGTTTGATTTTCTTTGCACTGGTTTGCATATTAACCGATCTATCTGTTAATTTATATCTCTAACTGGCGTTGCACTCTCATCACATGGGGCTTCATCACACTCAACTGAATCAGAATCAGAATCAGAATCCATTATCCCGGGGTACTGCACCGAATCACATTCGTCCTTTGTTCTTTTCGCAATTGAAACTCTTTTTTCTGTCTTTTTGGATTATGTATCTTCTCATAAATGCGATCGATTGGAACGTTAAAGCCACTCTCTGTTGATTTCTGTGTATACATACTCTATATGTCTGTGTCCATGTTCTATTTTAATTTCCATGGTTTACTCCTCATAATGCCTAGCCGTAAGATCTTACCAATCTATAATTATAAACTTGTCAAGGTGATTACTAGTTGCGCTAATGGTAACCTTTCCCATTGCCTCTCTTCCTACGCTGGCCAATGCACAGAGTCGTGCCCCCATCTCGGCCAAATTGGTCGCCAACATGCTGTCCGTGGCAGGAGCCGATCACATCATAACCATGGATCTGCACGCCTCACAGATTCAGGTAAGTCGATAGATAACTCTTGAACTTTTAAGGGGTTTGATGGGCAATATTTAAGTAGTTTAGTCAACTTTGTGGTTTGAATTCCTTCCAAATGTTTCACTTACTTTGTAAAGTTTACTGTCATATTTATATATGTGCCTACATAATGAATCAAATTGAAAATCCTTAACGACTTTTGATTTATCAGCTATTTCATTTCGAGATAAAGAAAATGTGACCTTTTTTTAATGAACGACGTAACAATTTCGTTTTGTTTATTCGATGAAGGTGAAGCCAAATAAATTGTACTTTTTAAGAAATCAAATTAAAATACAAAATATATATAGAGATATCCAAGAACATGAGGTCGTCCGATTGCCATGTCTGCTGGGTCAGTCGTCTTTTGGTGGTAAAGGTCACAAGGGGGATCGAACGGGAGTTCACAATTAAGTCCCATAATGGAGTTCGGGTAATTGTATGTTGGGCTAACTGGGGGGGCTTCATCGGATTCGTTTTTCGGGTCAGGCTCCAATCCTGGTCCTGACTAGGAAGTGTACTCAACAAAGGGCTCGGACGGGCTTTTAATATGGGTAGGGGTACTTGTATTGATCCTATTATCATCGTCATTATCGTTGAGCATTGGTCGCATAGAAAGAATGCTCACCGAGAGTTTTCCCAGCTGCTCCATCAGTTCGGCGATGCGTTCCTCCTTGACCGTGATTATGCTCTCCAGATACTGTGCCTTCTGGTTGATCGAGTTGATGTAGTTGTCCTTCTCCCCAGACTCACGCAGGGCTGCGGTGTATTTCTCGTAGAACACCAGTTTCCGGGGCACACTCTGTATCTTTCCGTCCACAAGGAGGTTGACGTTCATGGTGACCACTTCCGGGGGTAAATCGCTGGTGCGTTCGATCACCTGGGTCTCGGATCGGATGAGGGGGCGATCCCGGTTCTTAATCTTTGGGGATTTGATCTCATGGTCGTTCTCCTTGTTCAGTTTCATGGGGGGATTCCGCAAGGATCGGGTGGGCGGTGCATTCATCACGGCACTGGGACGAGGACTGGTTGACTTCGTCACCGACATCAGCTCGTAGAAGAGAACCTCGATGGCTCCAGGGGTGGCGCTGGCCACCTGCTCCAGGGTGGATCGCGACATATTCACGCCCAACTTCTTCAGCACCTTGCTGTTGAAGATCTCCCAGTTCTGGAGCTTCAGCATCAGACTGCTCTTGGACATATAATGGTGCAGATCCACCAGACGGCCGTGCGACTTCTTCACAATCTTGGCCACCGGCAGGACATCGGAGAAGTAGCGACGCGTACGGAGGTCCAGGGTGATGCCCTGCTCCCTCAGCCACTGGTCCAAGCAAAGTTTCTCCTCCGAGCTCAGCTCACGGATGTGCGACATTGTCTTCTCGAAAATTGTGGCGATAGTTTAGGATTTAAAACCTTTATATTTTAATTCACTTTTTTCAAAATTTGTTCTGATAGTTTTTTCTTATTTAATGTTCATCGGGTCTAAACGGTTTGAGGTCTGGATTCTCAATGCCCGAAACTACTATGCCAGTTTGGCATCACCTACTTGATCCAAAAATAATATTGAAATTCCATTTCCCAGGGCTTCTTTGATATACCAGTTGATAATCTCTATGCCGAGCCGGCGGTACTCAAATGGATCAAGGAGAACATTCCCGAGTGGAAGAACTCGATTATTGTGTCGCCCGATGCTGGCGGTGCCAAGCGGTAAGTGGTCCTAAAAGATCTTACAAGTAATCCTTAAATAATTTAATAATTTAATTTAATAAACCTTCAGTGTCACGTCGATTGCGGATCGCCTGAATGTGGAGTTCGCCCTGATACACAAGGAGCGCAAGAAGGCCAACGAGGTGGCCTCCATGGTGCTGGTGGGTGATGTCAAGGACAAGATTGCCATCCTTGTGGATGATATGGCCGATACCTGCGGCACCATTGTCCATGCTGCCGATCGTCTGGTGGAGGCTGGAGCCACCAAGGTGGGTTTTCTTTAATTTTTACTTTAAATATATAGTTTAAATTAAATTTTTTTATAATTTAGGTTTATGCCATTCTGACGCATGGCATTTTCTCGGGTCCGGCGATTTCGCGGATCAATAATGCCTGTTTCGAGGCTGTGGTTGTTACCAACACCATACCCCAGGATGGACATATGCGGGATTGCCCCAAGATCCAGGTGGGTAGACACTAGATTGGTTATAGACCTTTAACTTAAATATAATTTATATTTCCTTCAGTGCATTGATGTCTCGATGATGTTCGCCGAGGCCGTTAGACGGACACACAACGGCGAGAGTGTCTCGTATCTCTTCTCAAATGTTCCATACTAAGCCGGGCTAGTCCCGAGAAAGTTTAATTAAATCAACAACAATAACAGCAAGAACACCATTAGCAAGCAACAGCAGCAACCACACAACCTTTACAGCAATTGCAATGCAACAAGAACCACAGCAGCAACATCAGCAACAGCAACAATTTAAAAACACACATATTTTGCCATCATCATCGTTATGTATTTTTTATGGATTAACTATTGTAATTAAAGCAAATGCAAACTCAGTAAATGGGGAAATCGTCATTATGTAATTATACTAATTAGGAGTCGAACTAATAGTTAAAGGCTTTGTTCCAACTAATGATTTCCCTTTCGTTTTCGATTTTAAATACGATTTCTGTTAGAAACGATAATTCCCCAGTTGATTGGTGTATAAATTGGCCTGCTCTTAGAGAGAAATTTAGATTTATAGATTAACACAGTAGATGATACACCTTTAACCCTACACACCACACACCACACCCCCCACACCCAAGCACACACACACCCACAATCACTCACAACAAAAATATATTGTAATTTTACACTGTGCAACAACTTTTTGATGATTCTTAATTGTAAGTTCATGAAGAGAAAAGAAAAAAAGCAAAATACTTGCAAGTTCAAAACAAAATCTAGTAAAATTAAGTAAAAAAAAATACAATTGAAAAGAAAGTAGCAAATAGGCGTTAAAAATCATAAACATAAAAAAAAACAACAAAGAAAAAATATACAAAAAAATATTACAGAAAACTAAGCAAGACACGTGTTTTTATTTTAAAGAAATATTAATATTAATTCCCACAAAAAAAAAACATCCATTTCACTTTTCAACACACTCTTTATTTACATCTTTAATGTTAGGATACATAGTTGGGGATATGTGGGGGTGAGGTCTGGGGAAATGGTCTTAGAACTCGTCCAGTTCATCGTCGTCAGCTCCGTCGACGTTGTCCATTCCCACCTCCTCGAAGTCCCGCTCCAGAACCGCAATATTCTCACGCGCCTCGGTGAACTCGCCCTCCTCCATGCCCTCGCCGACGTACCAGTGGACGAAGGCCCGCTTCTTGAACATCAGATCGAATTTGTAGGACAGGTTCGAGAAGGCCACCGAGATGGCCGTGGTGTTGGACAGCATGCAGCAGGCCCTCGACGTCTTGGCCAGGTCCCCGTCCGGCACAAAGGCCGGCTTCTCGTAGTTGATGCCGATCTTGAAGCCCGTGGGGCACCAGTCCACGAACTGGATGTGCCGCTTCGACTTGATGGCCGAGACAGCCGCGTTGACGTCCTTGGGCACCACATCGCCACGATAGAGCATACAACAGGCCATGAATTTGCCGTTCCTCGGATCGCACTTGACCATCATGTTGGAGGATTCGAAACAGGCGTTCGTAAGCGTGGTGATGGCGTGCTGCTCGTGGGCGGCCCTCTCGGCGGACATGAGGGGGGCGTAGGCCACCAGCGGGAAGTGGATCCTCGGGAATGGTACCAGATTCGTCTGGAACTCATTGAGATCCACGTTCATGGAGCCGCTGAAGCGCAGCGAGGCCGTCGTCGAGCTCACTATCTGGGCAATGAGTCGGTTGAGGTTGCGGTAGGCGGGTCTGTCCACGTTCAGGCTATTGTTGCATATGTCGTATATGGCCTCGTTGTCCACCATGAACACGCAGTCCGAGTGATCGATGGTGGAGTGGGTGGTGAGTAGGGCATTGAAGGGCTCCACCACCGCCGTGGAGACCTTCGGCGAGGGATAAACCGCAAAGTCCAGCTTGCATTTCTTACTGTAGTCGGTGGAGAGACGCTCCACCAGCAGCGACGTAAATCCCGACCCAGTTCCACCTCCCAAGGAGTGGAAAATGAGGAATCCCTGCAGGCTGTCGCACTGCTCGGCGATCTTCTGCAGGCGCGACGTCACCTTATCGATCACCTCCTTTCCGATGGAGTACCGACCTCGGGCATAGTTGTTGGCCGCATCTTCCTTGCCGGAAATCAGTTGCTCCGGATGGTACAGATCCTTCATGGGACCATTCCGCACATCGTCGATGACGGACGGTTCCAGATCCACGAAAATCGAGCGGGGGACCTGTTTTCCATTTCCCGTTTCCGTAAAGAAGGTTCGAGCATCGTTGGCCGATGTCCCATGACCGTCGCTGGCACTGCTCCCGCTGGCCATCAGCTCCTCCTTGCTCTTCAGGCTGCCGTCCAGGTTGATGCCGTGCTCCAGGAGGTACAACTCCCAGCAGGCGTTGCCGATCTGGATGCCGCACTGCCCGATTTGGATGGAGATGACTTCGCGCTGGAAAAGGAAAAATATGGTAGAGTCGCCATCTTAAGCCCCCAGTTGTTTGGACATCTATTCTTTATAGACTTTAGATTTTTTTAAGCTTTCAAAGCTTTAATTTTATTTCAAATATTTATACATTTAATGACTATTATTTAAACCTCCTAAATTAGTGCGTAACCTTTATTTCCATCCATCTTTATTCTTAAACTTTTTTCCAAATATTTTCTTAAAATGTACTTTAATCTCACCATTTTGTGTGCTTCTTCTTGCAGATCTAAAAATTATACAATTTAAAATATTCTACACACACGGAATCAGGGATTTTAGCCTTTTTCCGATTTTATTCTATTAATCCCGCCACGCCACGCGAAAAGTGCAGCCTCAGGTTCGTAGGTTGGAGAGTCACTGGAAAAGCACCGTTACGGGCCGCCAAAGAGAAACGTCAAACTGGGGAAAAGGGTTGCAGTCCAACAGCGATCGCTGGCTCCCCTTGGCGGCTTATCGGGGGACGTTTAAAAATGGCATCTACATTGTAGTTTCTCTAGATATTTAAAAACAATATTTTGTTTGTTTTATTTATTTAATAAATATATTTGTTTTTTTTTCAAGGCTAGTGATTTGGGTTCCTAATTTGGGACATGAGACACCTACCCGTGCCATTAAAAAATCATACAAAAATTGCTTTTAAATCTCCAGAGATCTCACCATGGCTTTCAACTTAAATTAGGCTTAATCATAGGGGTTTGCAGTGGGATTAAATTAAATTCATTGAACCTGCAACAAATGCATTCATAAATATCATCCTCCATAGCCCCAGGATGGGACTAGTCCTTGCTGAATCCGGGCGGGAGCGTCACATCAAACACAATGGGCGCATTGTTGGGTAGGTAATTGATGTCGCACGTGGAGGCGTTCACAAAGATGATCCTGCCATCGCTGGTGATGCCGTAGCCCTCGTGGACGTGTCCGAAAACGTGGTACTTGGGTCGCACTCGTTGTTGCACGGTGCTGAGCAGCTCCACGCAGCCGGCACGCACTCCCGAACAGCAGAGGTCTCCGTGACCAACGGGTGGGGTGTGAGTTACCAGGATATCAACGCCTTCGGGAACCTGGTTCCATTTCTCCAAGCAGGCAGCTCCACGCGGCACATTAAAGGCCCAACGACAGAACTCGGGCTGCCAGGGCGATCCATAGATGCGAATGCCCCAAATCTCTAAAAGTTCGTCCTCCAAATAGGTGCAGTTAGTCAAGACCTGGCGAACATTTTGGGTTTGCACAGCACTCTCCAGGTTCTCCTTGGCATTGCCCAGAGTGGGCAAGTCGTCCAGGATGGACATGCCGGTGTGCTTGCTGCTCGTGGCCTTCCCCTGACTCTTCTGGAAGGGATGGGTGAAGGTTCGATCAAAGCTAAGCTCATGATTGCCGGCAATCACGATCTTGTGCCGATGTGGCAGAGCTCCTATCCAGGTGTTGAACTCCTCCACCTCCTCCAGTTGCCCGCACTTGGTAAAGTCCCCGGCATGGATGAAAATATCGCCGTCCGGGATGTCGAACTTGATGTAGGGTGTGAGGGAGTGGGTGTCGGACATGCAGACAACACGAGCTTTGTTCGGCGCCACTGTGGTGGTTGGTGGTTTCATGGTTACCTGGATAAATGTTTGCATAAATTCGATATGATTCATTTATGTTTAGGTATGTTTTATTATGTCACCTTGATCACTCGCTGCGTTTTGCTGATGTCCCGCCAAGCGGCAGTGGGATCCTGACTGAGAGGATGAACGGGTAGTTCCATTTTTTAACCTGATAAGAATATTTGTGTTGATTAGTTTGCCAAACAGTAAGTTGTTAAAACTTAAATCCTCAAAGAAGCAATAGGAATTACTCACTTTTTGAAATAAATCGGTCGTGGCAACTTCTTACTGCCTTTCTCTTAACGGTTGTCTGATTTTATCATTTTATTTGGCCACTAACCACCCATTGCAATCACAAACGACATGGTCGAGCCCTGATTATCACGCATTTATTTATGTTTAGTCAAGTATTTGCCGATAAACGTGTTCACTTCAAAAATACAAAAAATTGATTGCCAAGCGTGACGTCACTGCCGCCGCCAAACAGCTGTCCGGTGTGTCTCAGCAGACAAAGTGCCATCACTAAAAGATTTCCATCTCTAGCAAAGAATAATCGCAACCTCGGTGTTATCTCTAACATTGCAAGCAAAACAAAAATCAGCTGATCGTCTGTTTTCTCTTCTTCTTTCCACTACGCGATTGTAAAATTTTCATGTTTAACATTTTGCATAAAAGTTTTTGAAATATTGGATAAAATCGTGGCCTAATCTAACAATTTGTTGTTTGGAGCTTGTGTAGAAGTGACGGAGAGTGTTTTGGCAGTGTTTATTATTGGATGGCCACTCTTGGAGCTCGGTGAACGAAAAAAATGGCCGCAGCTGCATTTTTTATTGACGCGTCTTGTTTGCGAAAAGTCCAATTGTAATTTTCAAAATATAAACGTGCGTTTGTGTCCGACTTGGCTATAGGCCTTCTGTAGCGAAAAGCTATAGAATATGGATCCATTGGAGTTTCAGGACGATTTGTTTGCATCGGAAGGTGAGTTTGGTGGGCACCTTCGGGTCATTTTTTGTCTGCCCGTTGAGCTGCAAATCTGTGCTATTTTCGTTTGTTTCGAGAGCTGCAGTCTCTCGGTTTTATTTTTGTGTATTTCTGGGGTGCAGCCCCAAGCAATTAGCCGCACTTTGTTTTTCTTTTTTTACGGCTGATAATTGTTTACGCCCACCTATCGTTTGTTGTTATGCGTGTTTCTGTTCGCGTGTGTGTGTGTTAGTGTGCTTAATAACCCTTTCTTCCTCTTCTTTAACAACCCAACCCCACCCACCGTGTCTTTTTTTGTACCTTTGGCATCTGTTTAAGCGTTTGTTTGTTCAGACTTCCTCATGTCTCAAGTGATGATTCACTTTGATGGCCGGCCACTCTCACCAACACACACACACATGAACTGCTAATCAAATCCAACAATTTATGGTTTGGGATTCACTGCGGCCGGACAGTGGAGTCAGTGCATCAGCTGCAGGAAACAATTGGTTTATTTTAGGAAACTTGAAACTCAAGAGCCACAAAATCGCCACAAATGTCGGTCATGTTTATAGAAGTTATCTTCGGAGTGTTCCGATTATATTAAGTTACTACTAATTATTTAATCTTTGAAGAAATGGATAATATTTTACCTAAATATTAAAAATAAATTTCTGTATGATTATTATAATCAATTATTAAATAGTATAAATAAAATAAAATCCCAAAATGTACCTTGAAATATTGTATCTAAGGACACTGTAGATATACTGCAGTTTTACATCTCCGACTGCGTCTTCTTTAATTTATGGACTCCACAACTTTTTTTTTTGGCGCCCGGCAATTTCTCATTTGATCCCCCGACGGATTGATTTACCGCTATGTTGAGCCCGGACACAAACCACTCGGCGCGTGCCCCCAAATTCTATATCTTCCTGCCACACCCCCCGAGTGCGCCACCCACTCATTTGTACGTTTCATTCACAAGACAACAATAAAGCAAAAAGGCGGCAAAAAAAAGCGAAAAAAATGCCAAATAAACCTTGATAATGACATTCAGCACCAAAAGAGGAAGAAGAGCAGTAGCAGAAAACAAAACAAACGTCTGGCGTCAATGGGTTAGGATGGTTTTTGGGGCGGGTATGTCAGCAGAGCACTGAGAGAAAAATTTCCATTTAATTAAAATGTTATGGTTGTATAAATTCAAATAAAGAAATTGTATAAAAACAATATGGTTTCTATCATAACAATATAATAAAATGAAATAAAATAAAAAAAATTATAAAAATAAACAAAAAAAATAAAAATAAAAAAAACTTCGACAAAAAATCAATTATAATTAATATCTTTTGTTGGAAGGATACAAATTCTTACTGTGCACCACCGCCACCTGGCAGTTATCCAACGGATTTTGTAGCGCACTGTGGCAAAATTAGAAAATTCCGCTGCCCGCCGCCGCCGCCGCCGTCCGCCACCGGCTGCCGGTTGCCAGCCATCCAAAGTCAAATGTCGAGTCGTCGTTACCATCACCTGTGCGAAATTGCATAAGTTCGAGCTCCAAACGCTCGTACATCAGCTCATTTGTTTGTCCGCCGCCGAGCCAGAAAGTACAGCGACAAAAAAAAAATAAATAATTCCCTTAAGAAACTAGAACCTAGACCCGACTAGCCCGAAATCAAGTGCGTTCTCAAGTGGTTTTTATTTTAGCAAGGGTGTAAAGTGCGTTCCGGTCGCGTGTTCGCCTTCTCCGATCGCGTGCTTGTCCATCATTTAATACCATAATAATATCGCACCACCCACTCTGGGCTCTGCCCCTTGCCGTACAGTTATGTGTGGGCGTGATGTAATTTGCAATAAAGGCAGTTAACTAATTTCACAAACCAATAGACTAAAGTACAGATGGAAAGTGCTCGCCAAGTGCTAATTTCTTGTACCTACTATCGGCTATATGTGTGCCTACAATACGAATATAATCGGGACACGTACATAATCAATTTAATTGTTTGTTGTTACAAAACGCGGCGGTCATTGTTTTTTGTTTGTTTGTTTACTTGTTTATTTGTTTATTTATTATAGTGTGTTGCCGAAACCAATTTGCACAAAGTTTGTTTAGAAATTTGCTAGGGCAGTTGGCGATTTCGATAAGGAGAAGTGCTTTCCAAGTGACATAAACAGTCCTCAGATAGTGTTTAGTTTAAGGCTCAGTTTTCCTTAAACATGTTTTCTTTCCTGTCCTTGGTTTTCTGCGGTGTAACTGGCCAAAATGAATTCGGGTTAAGGACGACATCCATTGAAGTGATGGATCCACCGTCAGCTTAGCTTCAACCTTCGCCTCGCCGCAGGGTCTCTTCCAGCAAAAGGGCGGAATATTTTTCATTTAGCACTTGTCAGTGGGGGTGCAGCGTAAATTGAAGTAAATGCGACAGATAGAACCGCCTAACGTGCTAATAAGTTTGAATCCATGCGGGAGAGCTGGGAAAAACAAAACAAATAACCAGAAAAGTCTAGTCATCTTCAGTTGCTGAGCGTACTACGCGGCGTATGAGTGTTCTTTGCAATCAGCTCCCATTTCAAAACGTACTACGCGGCGTATGAGTGTTATTTTCAATTAGATCAGCTGATTTCTGTTTGCAATTCGCCGCACACCATCAGCTGTTTTGCTCAATAGCGCCAACTGTCTCTCGGTCTGTCTCTCCCGCAATTGTTAATCATAATTTTAAATAGACAATAATCGTTTGTTTTGATTTCGAGCTTCCAATTTGCGAGCGTGCGCGAGTTGCTCATTTTGATACCCATTATTAGAAGATGGTGAGGGTATATAGGGATTATAATCTACTAGGGAAGGGTATTTCTCTTATAAAAAAGAGAAAGCTTATAGTTAGATCATAGTGATAGGGCAGAATTTTATTTAAGTTTTATTTTAAAAATCTCAAAATAATCATTATTTTCTGATATTTCTAAGCGAAAAGAAATAAAAATCAAACACAATGATTATTCATGATTTTAAGTTTTTCGCTCAATGATGATATAATTAATTTTAAAATAAAAATCATAACAAGTCATTATTTACGGTCCCTGCTTTTTACACAATTTTTTTTAAAAAGTTTTGATGCCATATTATACTATATTATACTAAAATTCAGACAAATATGTCTGTTTTTTTTTTAGAGGCTTTCCACATTTTTATATACTTTCCTAACATGAACAAGCCAGAACCTTGAAAGTAGGCCACAAAATCATGTTTGAATATATATATTTTTTAAAAAGGAATCAATGCCTGAAATATCCCTACCAAGCTACATGTCTAGATCTTAAATAACCTTTATAGGAAAAGTAACTAGAGGACAAGTAGTAGAGTACCAGGTATCACATAGTCGAGTTTCTTGACAAATCTGTTTCTGGCTTTGTTATTGTTTTTTCAGCCATTGACGTAGCTCTCCGCTTTTTTCTGTGCTGCGGCCTGCGGCCCGTGGCCAGCTCGTTTCTGTTTTTTTCGGCTCGTTTTCGCCGCAGTCGAAAATCGTCGTCGTCGCCGCCGCTTGCCTCGCATTTGCACTTTGCGGTCCGCTCGTCGTCTCGCCTCGCCGTATTTTTTGAAGAATTTTTATTTTGGATTTAACGCGCGACGCTCCGTCTATATATACCCCTATATATAATATCTATCTATATGTGCGCCTATATCGAAATCGGTGGTTCTACAGCAAATAATTCGATTCGAATTGCCGTAATTTGACATCATGCTCACCCATACACATCCCCTGGCCAATAAATAATCAAATAAAAAAAAAAAAAAGAAATATAAAAAAAAAGTTTAAAAGTTACGTTTTAGATTTCGAAACGCTGAGCTCATTATTTCTGTCTAATTAGCATAAAAAGCCATCGTAAAACGGTTGCACGAAATTTTTAACAAAATATGAATATAAAATTTATAGAACCAATAAACATATTATAACCATAATAATTATTTTTTACTGTGCTACCCAAAGGGTTTCAAATTTGAAACAAAAACCCCCCAAAAAGTGACCCAGTGACACAATTATACGAGACTTATCAGGCACTCTCGTTTAGGCCAATCTAATACAATCTATCAGCGGATAAAGAGCTCCTGAACAGCATTTGTAATTAAAACTAATAAATGTAATACTGTGAGGCAGCCGGGTCACGTGAATTTAATTGCCAGAGTTTGTCAGGCAAAACAATTTCGTGTTAATTAGTGTTGAATACTTTGGAAATTGTAAATCTGCCCGAATATCATTTTCCCAGCTGTGATTCCCTTACAAATTTATGCTCCACTTTCATGTTATGGAATTTTCAATGGACACCAAAAAAACTAAAAGGTTGGTCAGAGTTTGCTTTAGAAACTTCATAATACCACATAATATGTAACTATTTGAAAGCGATAAAAAAATGGGTGGCGTCAAGTTCAGGAAATGTTTTGGCTTATGAACGATAAAAAAGCACAGTGATAAACGTTCTATTTGAAGGTTTCTATACCCTTTAAGTGAAGTTCAAGTTTGGATAAACATGTGGGGGGAATGGAAACCACAAATAAGCTTACATGTTTTCGCTATACAACAATATCTTATCAGGGTGATTTCGAAATTTTTATAAATTTAATTGTTTGGCTGTCACTTGCTTTTCAGATAATCGGCAACACACCGGCAGGCAAAGAGTTCAAGGGCGCACTTTGATGGGTTAATGATAAGATACTGCTCTGATAATCAATAACAAAGGTTTAGGTCTTAAATACAGTGTTTAAGTAATTTACGATGCATTCCTTATCAGTGAGATTTGCGTCGAATTAATTTGTTAAGCCATTTGCTTCTTTGTTTAATAAATTACCCCATTTTCGCCCTCTCGAGACCCATATCCCCCCATAAACAAATGGAGATTTCTTCAAAGGGAGGAGGAATCTATGGCATATTCCAAATTTTCAACAGCGACATTAAAAAATCACCCAAAAATATTTCCATGCGCCATAGATATAAGTTTTTCCAATGAATTCCCATTTGTTGAGAGAATAGAAGAAAATGGGAAAACAAATGTGTCTATTCGAAGTACGATTTTGTGTTCCAAAACCCGAGTATATACGACTTTGCAGTAGAGATAATACGTTTGCCAAGTCATTTGTTAGTCAGGGCCCACTAGTCGTATACTTAACGCCGAACCCACTCACTTAAACTGATAATTTTTGTTGATTAATGGGTATTTGTAGTCTCGAGACTTAGTCATTACAATTTTCGTGATTTGTTTCTGCTGCTGTTGCAGTTTTAAATTGATGTTTTGTTCGTTTTATTTTGGAACAGATTTTGAATTCGACTTGGCCCAGTGCGACGATGATACTCGTTCGGGTTCGTCGCACATCCATGTTATTTTGATATTTGTTGCCGTTGGTTATATGACACATCCCCGAGAGTTTTTATAAGACTTTTGTGGATTTGGGTGAGCGTGTTAATGCCGAATTAATGCGTTGGCCGTCCCGTTTGCATATACATGTGTTTTCGCATTTTATTTCGTTGGGATTGCGTTCAGAATTTCTTTGATTTTTGATTTTCTTTCGCACACATGTGTTTAGTGAAATGGCAAACAAGTCCCTGCCTCTGATGGGTAAAAACATTTATTTGCCTTGACTTTAAGCAGTTCTCTTTGAATCGGAGATTCCTGGCCATTAGTCACGACATCGAGGGTCAGACGACCCTCCGGTTCCCGGGTGTCTCTTAAACCGTTTCCTTGGACTTCAACTTTATCAATTATTCACGGAAGGCAACGACGGAAACCTTTACCTTCTGCCCTGAACTTTCTCAGGCCTTCGGCGGAGTCCCGAACAGCTGACTGCGTCACGGCCATATTTCTGCCGGAGACGTGCATGACACATGGCATATCGTTTGGATTACGTTTGGTAACAACATGTATTATTTACCGCTCCACGGCAATTGTACTTGACTCGGGCATACTCCCAATCATGCACTTGGTCTATTGATTGAATTCGATTTTAAAGGAATTTCGGTCTGGCCAGAGTCCACGAATAAGCCCTGACACTGGGCCATAAATAATTGAGGACACTGTGCTGGTCAGGCCATTTATTCTGAAAACGATACAGTTTTGTGGCGAATTCATTACTGGAAGTACTGGGAATTTTGATTTTTTTCCCTTATCAGTAGAAACTGACGATAAAACTTAAACATTGTAATTATAAGTTTGCATATTGCCGTCATAGTTTGAGGGAATTTCATCATCAGCGTGATATGTCGACTTGTTTACAATTATTTCTTGGTAAAGTCCCCAACATGGGCTCATGAAGGGAGTTCTTTTAGGCCGCTCGTGTGCTATTTTGAGGCCACACCCCCTCACTTGGTGATGATTGAATTGATGATGGCTGCTGATGATAATTTCTATTTACAGATTTGGCTTTATAGGCGTGTCCTAGAACCAAGGTTGAGTAATCAAACTACAAGAAACTACAGTAGATATTGCTTAAAGCCAAACCATTCATAGACTTTTCATAGACTGGGCTAGTTCTTACTTTTAGTGTAGAGAGTATTAATCATTTATGGCGTCATTTGTGGCTTTATAATCGCGACTATTATCTATAATAAATAGCTCATATAATTCTTTCAATCGAAAAGTGAAAATGATAAGTTTATTTATCTTTTTCCCGCCACCAGGCACAAATCCAAACCCAAATGAGCCACACCTGTGCGATCCAGCTGGGTCGCCCTCCAGTGCCAGCCCAAACACCAGCAACACCACCGCAGTAACAGCCACTGGAGGAGCAGGAGGAGGAGGAGTGGGAGGAGTGGGTACTGTGACACCCACCAAGAGTCCCCAGCGCAATGCCCTGTTCCAGGAAGATGCTTATCAAACGGCACTGGCTGGCGGCGATAGCGTCGATAACATTGAGGCAGCAGCCGCGGCATCAGCTCAACTGGACGGTAATCCGAGTGGCGGCTCGCCCGGCCAGCGCCACTCAATAAACTCGGCCGAGTACACCTCCACGCCGAAGACCAGTCGGAGCGGGAATGGTAACGGTAACGGTCCCAGCGGTAGTGGCACAACATCGCCCATAAATTATCAACTGCCCGCCGATGACTATCCCTACGGAATCGAATATGAGTCACAGCAACTTCAGTACCAGCAACAGCAGCTGCAGCAGCAACATCCAGTGCCGCCACACCAGCAACTGCCAGTAGCGGAGCAGACCCCGGCGATCACCTATCAGAATCTGCCGGCCAGTCGGCAGAGTTACGTCTCTCCGCCGGCCCTGGTCATTCCCCAGCGGCAGTCCCTGCTTCCTTGGGGCGCCCACTCCAGGAGCTCCATCATCAACGTCCTGCCGAGCTACACCCAGGCCGAGATGCACGCCCTGGCTGCCAGCGTGGCCAGTGTGGAGCTCTCAGCTCCGCGGCCCGGCGAGATAGTGATGCGGAACCTGTTCAGCGACTTTACTGCCCAGGCGGAGAAGAAGATCGAGCTGGTGATGCTGGAGAGCGCCGACAAGAACCTCTCCAAGCTGTTACAGCGCGGCGAGGATCAGCAGTTCGACCAGCTGCTCTCGGCCCTGGGCTCCGTGGCCGAGCACTGCCTGCCCTCGTTGCTGCAAACCTTGCTGGCCTGGCATCGCCGCCAGTTGTCCGACATGGAGATCAAGAACGATCTGAAGAAGCCACCGCCAAGTGGGTGCGTTAATTCCCAGTCTGCCGGCAACAAGACTATTGGGGACTTGGACTTTCAACTTCAGCGCCGGGAGGCAGCTGTGGAGTTCATCTTCTGCCTGGCCCTGATAGAGATCCTGAAGCAGCTGCCCTTCCATCCGGGACACGAGAAACTGGTGCACAGCATCGAGGATCTGGCCTTCAAGCACTTCAAGTACAAGGATGGCCTGCAGAACAACCCGAACGCCCACAACATTCACATGATTGCCGACCTCTACGCCGAGGTAATTGGCGTCCTGGCCCAGAGCCGGTTCGGGTCAGTGCGGAAGCGGTTCATGAGCGAGCTGAAGGAGCTGCGCGGCAAGGAGGTGTCGCCCACCACTACCCAGAGCATCATCAGCCTCCTCATGGGCATGAAGTTCTTCCGCGTCAAGATGGTGCCCATTGAGGAGTTTGAGGCCTCGTTTCAGTTTATGCACGAGTGTGGTCAGTACTTCCTCGAGGTGAAGGACAAGGACATCAAGCACGCCTTAGCCGGACTGTTTGTGGAGATCCTAGTGCCTGTGGCAGCGGTGAGTAAACAGTGTCCTTATTCCATGGAAAAGATTCTAATGTAGGTACCCTTTCAGGCCGTTAAAAACGAAGTGAACGTTCCCTGCGTGAAGAACTTTGTGGAGCTGCTGTATGTCCAAACGCTGGATGCCTCTACCAAGTCGAAGCACCGGCTGGCGCTCTTTCCACTGGTCACCTGCCTGCTCTGCGTCTCCCAGAAGACCTTCTTCCTGACCAACTGGCACTACTTCCTGGCCATGTGCTTGAGCAACTTGAAGAACCGCGATGCCAAGATGAGTCGCGTGGCCCTGGAGTCCTTGTACCGCCTGCTTTGGGTCTACATGATACGCATCAAGTGTGAGTCCAACTCGGCCACTCACTCCCGGCTCCAAAGCATCGTGAACTCACTGTTTCCCAAGTGAGTATTGGATTTTACTTTCATCCTAATTAGCTTCTAACTTGCTTCGTTTATTTTTAGGGGATCCAAGGGCGTTGTTCCACGAGACACTCCTCTGAACATCTTCGTGAAGATCATCCAGTTCATAGCCCAGGAACGCCTGGACTTTGCGATGCGTGAGATCGTCTACGATCTGCTGTGTGTGGGCCGCTCTATTAAGCTGATCCTCAATCCCGAACGGATGAGCATTGGCCTCCGTGCCTTCCTGGTCGTCGCCGACTCCTTGCAGCAGAAGGCTGGCGAGCCGCCGATGCCCAGGACAGTGCCGGCGCTACCCTCGGGGAACACACTGCGCGTGAAGAAGACCTACATAAACAAGATGCTAACGGACGACACTGCTCGCAGTATCGGCATGTCAACCTACTTTCCGCACGTGCGTCGTGTGTTTGTGGACATCTTGAGGGCCCTGGACGTGCACTACGGTCGTCCCCTGATGATGACCAATACCCAGAATCAGAACAAAGAGCCCGACGAGATGCTCTCCGGCGAACGGAAGCCGCGAATCGACCTCTTCCGGACATGTGTGGCTGCCGTACCTCGCCTGATACCGGATACGATGACTGCCCATGAGCTGGTGGATCTGCTGTCCCGGCTGACGGTTCACATGGACGAGGAGCTGCGTATTTTGACGCACCAATCGCTGACCACGCTGGTGATTGACTTTCCGGATTGGCGTCAGGATGTCGTGCACGGTTACACCCAGTTTCTGGTGCGCGACGTCACCGACACCTATCCGCAACTCCTGGAGAACTGCACCAGAATCTTGTTTAACTTTCTGAACTTCTGGCGGTGTGCCATCATCGTGAACGGTGGGAACACCACAGCAAGTGCTGCCAACACCAGTTCCAGTGCAGCCAATCCGGCGCAACCCAAGGCCGCCAATACGGGGACTGTCGTCCAGGCAACCGTGGTCCAGGCCACTGTTGCACAGGCGGCGCCCGCTAAGGACACCGCCAGCAGCCAGCTCTCCAAGCAGCAGCACTTGAACACCGCCAGCAGTGCCGCCTCGAGCATCACCACTTCCAGTGGCATGTCAAGCATCACCCAACATACGGTCCTCAACATGGCCAGCGATGCTGGGAAGAAGAACGAGATTCCTCTGGCCACCACGCTGCACTTCGTAGAGGGATTCGCGTTGGTGTTGCTCTGCAACTATCGCCCCTATTTGCGCAAGCTGGCGGCCATGATTCTCAAGGAGGTGAAGAACCTGATGCGGGCTTTGGGCATTCCTGAGACCGAACCGCCGCTCATCGACGTGATGGACCGGTGTGTGCCCGCGATAGTGGAGAAGTGTCTACCATTGCTACCTCAGACGGAGAAGACGGCCATCCTGAATGCCAACTGCATAGACCTGCAGTGGATAGCCGAACGGACCAGCGGCGTGTGGCTGGCAGGACTAACAGATGGTGAGGTTATATAGAGTATAAATGGAATTATCCTTACTAATATTGAATATTTTATGCCGCAGATAATTCGAAATCTTCCACATCGACACTGAACCTGTCGCAATCCAGCTCTACGCCGAATGCCTCGGCCGCTGCGGCCAGTACCCCGCAGCCCCAGTTCGATCCTTGGGCCACCTGCCTCTTTGGCCTGCTGGAGCGGCAACGCATCCTCCAGCAATGCCCCTCGGCCGTGGCCCAGGCCTGGCCCATTTGCTTTACACGCTTAAACGCGCTCTTCAGCGTCATAGATCCCACGTATGTTGAGCTTGATTGAATTATTTGAATGAAATTATAAAATAATAACCCACTTAACCTGATTTTCGCAGCCCTGTCAGCGACAATCGAGCTTCATTGCTGCGCAGTTCGGCGCCCACCAAAAAAGTGCCCACCGAGAGCCAGAAGGACTCGTACCTGCGCCTCTGGAGGAACCAGGTGGCCTGTGCCATGAGACTGGTGCCCCAAATCCCCAGCGTGGCTGTGCGCTGTGCCTCGCCCGATCTGAGTCTGAGGTAAGACAGTAGATGGCCGGCCCGGAAATCGCCTTTCCATCAAACGTATAGCATTCTGTGTCCCTTCACCCTTCGACTGCCACTCGAAAATACAAAACAATCAAGGCACATCATTATTTCTGTTTGACTAACATTTCGCATTCAATTACATTCGGCACGAATTCTCATGTAGTTGTTGTTCTATAACTTGTACAGTTGACCTGTGACCTGTGCCCTGTCTTTGCTCTGTGTTTTGTGTTCTGTGTTTGTATGACAAATAGAAAAATCAACTTGCACATGCAAATCCGTTTTATGTTTTGTTCACCTATTATTTGTCTCTCTAAAAACCACTCTGCACTCTATACCCTCCTGTGGATGGAAACTATGGATGGTGGTGTGGTGGAAAAGTTGTGCGGTTGTTTGTCAAGCATAATTACAGATTCCGGCACGTGCGGATTATAATGATGAAGAACAACAACATTTCCACTTTTCATCTGGCAGTTGTTATTTGAAATTGTGTTTTAATTAAACTTTGTCTCACTGCATTTGCATTTGCATAGTTCCGGTGAATGTTGATTGGCTCTAATATGTCATTATTTGTGATTGCCTCATCAGCGTTACTCATACGCCCCGTTGTCCGTTTCTGTTTGAATTGCTTTACATGCATGCACTTCATTAAATAAACTCAAATTTGGCCATCACTTTATAAATATTTTTGGTTAAATTCTAAACAAATATAAACAGTAGGGTTTAATTACCTGTATTTTATTATTATACCCTTGGAGAGGGTATTCTAATTTTGGTCAAAAATGAGCCTCTCAGTGAAGGAGACATCTCTGACCCTATGAAGTAGATATGTATATTCTTTATTTTCGGTTTTGATATAATCATGTCTGCCTATCCGTTTGACTTTATGTTTCTACGCGAACTACTCTCTCACTTTTAAAATTATCGAGTTCAAAGCTTGTTCACATCTTTCTACCCTTCCTCCGCAGTATATACATAAGTCGAATCATGATCAGTCGACCATATCCTATAGGTCCTATATAACTATTGATCGGAAACGCCACAACTTGGGTATTTTTCAAGTTACAAATCTGGGACTTCCTATAGATGTTTTTTTTACATGTAATTCCTTAAATTTCCTTAATTCTTCTACAATTTTTAAAGAAAAACATTTATTTTTTTAAAAAAGAAATCTGAAAATGTAAACACTCATATTTCCATTGCCTACTTTTGAGGGAGCCTAGAAGTCAAATGGTAATGAAGCATAGAATTCTACCTTTTTTTTGCGTATGATAACATTCCAGAAAATACTCCTATTTGGTAACAATTTAATAAAATTTTTAAAAATAATTAATTAAAAAATAGCGCCCTCCTCCTCGATTCTCATAGGTTGCACTTAAGCAAGCCCGAAAAATCGAAAAATAATTAATTTTTTTTTTTTTTTTTTTTATTTATTTTTTTGTTTGCTTTTGTTGTAGTTGGTGGTTTCTGTTGTTTTATTAGTTTTTTGTTGTTGAATTTTTTTAGCTAATTTATTTTTTTTTACTATTTTGGTTGGAATTTTTTTTTTAAATTTATTTTGTGATATTTTGTGAATGTATCTTAAAGCTGCCATAAAAGCAACTGATTAATCGTAAGTGCCATAATTGAGGCGTTTTTAAAGATATAAGCTTGCTATTTTATTTTAAAATTTGTCATAAAAGAAATATAAAATTAAATTATTTTTATGATGAACCTTATATGGCCAACTATATCCGATATTTGCACTAACAACATAAACTGCCTCGTAACTGCAAGGGTATATCAAGGGAGGCCTGCTTTCCTTTCTTGTTACACCATCCATTATAAAGAGTATAATTTTTAATAGTTTTTTTTATAACTTTATAGTCCTTAATGCGTTTTGGTAACTGGTTGTTAACTTATATAGAAAACTTAACTGAATTAAAATGCAAAATTTTGTTGCAACCCTCAACACACTCGCTCGCACATCGACATGTTGAAACATTTTTCATAGCATCCGTGTGCAAATGTTGGCCTGGCCGTCGGGAAATGTCAATAAAAATCAGGGGAATTTCACAAAAATAGTCCATAAAAACCCAAACACATCCACTCGTGCTCGTCTGCTGAGGTTTCGGGACCATGTCCATGCCCACACTCACCAGAACATTCCATGGGATCATGGCAAACAGATTGGCTGGCAAATAATGTATATATATGTATATAATATTTGTCGAGATTGAACCTTTGCAATTGCAAACACAAATATCGAATACCAAATACCGAATAGTGCATCGAAAACTCATAAATTCAGCCATAAATCCACCTTGATTTCGTTTATAAATATAGTGAATAAATATGGATTGTAATTTATAGTTTGCAAGATCAGTCGGACTCGCGTTCCCTGTCCGATTCCCTGGACAATATACCATCGAACGTGTTCGGCCCGGAGGGCATCGTCACGCGCTTCACGCTGCCACTCTCCTACGGACGCAAAGAGGCGCGCCAAAAGCGACTTGGGTAAAGCAAACAATCAAATCAAAACAATTCCCAGCCAGAGAACCTAATCAAAACCAAACAAATGTGTAAAATGATAATAAGGTTAACTTGCCTGCCACCTTAACTGCCTGCCTGCCTTATGACTTTATTGCAGTTCTATCCTTGTAACCTTGTATCTAGATGAGTAGTTAGTTGTGATAGAAAATATTTATTATTTGTGGTTCGTGTTGTGTTGTGTTTTGTGGCTTTGTCATGAATTCGAGTGTCCTTTTTTGGCATTCTGCCCTAAAATTTGCATTCTTGATTTGAGACTAGAGTTTCTCGCTCTTTAAGTTCATATTTCTGTCTAAAAACTCTTAAATTTGTTGGCTTATAATTTGCACAAGAGCTTCCTTTTGCGCCACGCCCCTTGTTTGCAGTGTCCTGAAAAACAATTTAAGGACAAGTTTGTTTATTTTTCATATGGCGCATGTCGGCCAACTGGCCACAATTCCCCAATCCCTCGATTTGGCTTCGTGTTCCCTTTTCAGCAGCAAAAACATAAAAACACAGCGACTAAAATAATGTAAAACGGAACAGGAAAAAATTATTGTTTTTCCGCTTTCATTTATTATTATTCTGTATTCTGTACTGACCAATCCAAATGCTCACCGAGGGGGAAAGGTCCACGCAAAATGGGTTTTAATTGAAAAAAGATTTCAAATTTAAAATTCATAATGTTTATCGCAAAGGGACTGCGGTATCCTGCGCCTGGCATTCGCCAATTTAAGACTTGCAAGCCATTCGCACCCGCAACCCGCAATTCGAATCGCATTAAAGTTTATGGGCGCTCGCTTAAATGATGACCTTGCCGAGCCAGCACAGACTCCCGAACCGAAGCCAGAATCTAAACATTAAGCGAAATTACTGGCCCGGAGCGCCGTCACTCACTGCTCACTGTTTGGCACTTAAATCCACGGCCGTAAATTTGTTTTACAGCTCATCGCCGGACTCCCTAAACGCCGATCGCAGTGACAAGTCGGCCATGGGCAGCGCCTCGCCCCACGCCCTCTACAAGCTGGTGGTGCCCCTGCTCCGGTGCGAGGTGGTCGATGTGCGAGACGCCGCCGTGAACGCCCTGGGCCTGATAAACCACGATGCACTCAAGTGAGTATCTAAGCCGTAACTGATGGGTTTATGCCTCGCCACTGACAATGGTTCCTCGCAGGGATCTGATGGAGGAGCTGGTGGTCTACATCCGGGAGGCCGTGGATCGCAAGCAGGAAAACATGCGACGCAGGAGGAGGCGCGACGCCCTTCGGCTGCAAGTGGTGCGGGTGCTGGAGAAGATTGCCGAGAACGGGACATTCGGAGTGAGGTAAGATTTTATTAAAAAACCATAAAAGGGATAAAGTGATAGTACTGGAAACCTGCCCCGTTTTGGGTTACTTGTTATTAAAATAAATTCATTTATTTTGGCATAATTCATTTACAGCACATGTGTCCTGGAACGCGACACAATGTCCCTGCATCCCACTTTCGTGGAATATATCGAAGGTGCCATGGCCTACCTAATGGCGGAGACGGACAAGGATAACCTGAGCATTAGGGAGGTGAAGGCGCACTTTTGCAATTTCATACGCAAGATGATTAAGAACTTTTCACGTAAGTCCTCAAAAGACCTGTCAGCGTCACATCCACTTCCAGCCACTTCCATCTTGTGTATCCATCTGCTATAACTGATTGCCCGTTCATTTCTCTTAGTCGAATCCTGTGCCACACTGCTGTCGCGGGACCTGAAGCGTAATCTATTCAATTTGTTTGCCACATGGTGCGGCAGCTTCTCAAAGCCGCTGAGTATTACCTCGCAGATTGGCCAGACCCTCGAGGAGGAGAAGCTGCAGTTTAGTGCCTTGCAGGCAAGTAAATGGCGAAAGTCATTCGGACAATGGGATCGGAGCTAAAAAATTAGAAATATAAATTTTAATTTCCTATTTTTAGGCCATGTCGGCTCTGCTCTGTTGCGGTCACATCTTTTATCCACCTCATCTGCAAGACGACGGCATGACAGCCACCTACAAGTGGCTAGACCTGCTTCTGACCTCCAAGGACGAAAAGGTAACCCACTCAACCCGCGCAACCACTTGAGTACTTAACCGCATCTTTGTCATCCCGCACAGATTTATCAATTGGCTCGCGACACTGTAGTGCTGCTCTTGGAATCGAATCCGGATATGGGCCAACTGCTGGAGTGGGTTATCGATCGCTGCTACACGTCGACGCCTCGCGAGGCGGATGCCTGCTTCCTGGCCCTGGCCTCGATCTTCAGCGCCAAGTAAGTATGAAGATGCACACGCATAAGCGCCTTAACCTGCTACTTTTTAATTTGTTCCAACTTTCCGTCGATACTTTCCGTTGTAATCACAAGCCCCATCCCCTACAAAAGCCTACTATGCTGGCAGAGGGATAATGGCCGGGATACAGGGGCCAGAGGGCACTTAAGTAGGGTTTCACGTGTCTGCCGGCAATGAGACCGCTTTAAATTTACGCATATAAGCACACACACAGTCTCGGTAGTGGATGACAGGCTATTTGTTGAGGCCAAGCACGTTTTTTATTTCCGCTTCCGTTTCCTCCTTTTTTTGGTTGTCTATAATGGCAGCGCGGGAGCGAGTACTGGCCGTGTGTGGAGCTACATAAACAATTGTTATATGATGGCAACATGCACGCCCCATTGCATATAATGCATCTCGAGACGGGGGACAAAGGCGGTATTAAGTGGGTGGTGGGAATGGGAATTGTTAAGGTATTAGGGGAAAACTAGAGCTTCAACAGATGCAGAATTAAAGCAAACACATCGTCAGTTTAAGGCATTTCATTGGGAAACGAATAACGAAGGCCATAAAGTTTCCAAACCATTTAGCCTTAAATAGAAATTTAATGTTCCCAGAGTAATGAAGCAACTCATGTGTGGCCTAATGATAAAAGCTTAACTCTATTTATAAATGTAGTTCCACAATTTAGAATATAAATCATATAAGATTCTTTCTTTTGATGTTTGCTTTCATAATTTGAAACATATTTAAATATGCCGAGAGACCACATACATATGTTTTGTCCACAAATTTTTGGTAATCTGTTTGCTCGGCCCTAATGGAAACTAATTATCTGGCCTGGAAACTAAATCGTCTGTCTCGCCGCAGTTGGAGCCCTCTGTTTGGCAATTTGTCGAAACATTTACATCGTGGCTATGTGATTTTGTGGTTGTTTGGCAAACCCGAAACCACATTTAAAGGATGCTTGCCAAGGGGTTGAGCCAAACATGTGTTGTTTTTTGTTTTTAATTCTTTGGGGCGTCACTTGGAGCGTCTGGGTAGCGCGTGGCATATTAAAGTTTATTTTCTAGACTTGTTTTCTTCGTCTTTTTTGTGTGTTGACAGCTGGCAGGAGCCTGCATGTGGCTGCCACCTCGAGACGGAAGCAATTTTCGTTTTAATTTGCACACTGCAGCATAAAGAATATTTGCCGAAGCCAAATTTAAGTTTTAAAGAAGAGAGAAAGGCAAGCCAATCCGAAATCTGAATGGAATTGATTGATTGAATCTAAACAGTCTTTGGCTGTTGCTGGAGCAAGCTTATCGAAAGCAATTTGTTTCGGAGAACTCGTTTTATTTAAATAGCCGGACATTTTGGTCGTGAACCTTGATCTTTCTCGCCCGCCCGGAATTGGCCTGATGTATGCACGTATGTGTTTGCTTTGACCCAACCCCAAGCCCGGTTGAATTATACACATGCGTTGAAATGTCCAATAAGTTTTGCACTTTATTTTCCTTTTATTTTTTTTTTTTTTGCTTTTTTTGTGTTAAGCCCCCACTTGGGAAAATAAGGAAAAATACAAACCACAGCATACTTTGTAGCGTTGGAAGCTTTGTATGGTGTATGGTGTGAGGATGCAAAGTGAAAATCGATTTACGTAAAATATTCAATTCAATGCAAGCCGGAACGCACGGGGTAACAGAAATCGGAGTAGTCGTTAGTCGACGGGTATGGACTATGTAGATGTGTCTGTGGGAGTATCCCACCATCCTGTTCCTGTTTCGTCCGAAACTGCTCTCCTGCACCTCGGGCGCAAAAAAAAAAATTGTTCTGTCGATATGCAAACAAAGCGTAGGAAGTGGGCTACGACATTTTAATGGATCTGTCGGGGTTTCGGATGGGGGATATATGGATCCCTGTGGATGTGGCCTCGCCCGCCATTTTTGGGGGATGGGGGGGCTTTGTAGCTGTTGATTCTTGGCAGGTTGGAAATGTTTCGCGTGCCGGTGTTCTGTACACAACCGCATAGCCACAAGCCAACAAACTCATTAGGTTACTTTGTACGCCTTGTACGCCTTACCCTTGCATATGCATAGCACTTTAAAGTCATTACACTCTTTGCTTTGTATTCAACTTTAATTACAGGGAGTATCCATGCGACCACTACACATCCGTGATAACGGTGACACTCCTGATGACGGGCTGTCCCCGCGTGGAGGTCCACGCCACGGCACTCCAGCTCCTGCAGATCCTGGACAAGCGTTTCTTTGGCAGCGTTGTGGGCACTCTGCACAGCGACAACGAAAAAGGTAGGAGCCCACCTCCCATCGACATGGCAACTAACGAAGGGTGATGGTAATAAAATGGAAATTAAGTGACAATATTGCAATATAAAGAGCCCCCAAAGCTAGCTCTAATGCCGAATGTTTAGTTGGGATTGTACCTTTGGCATTAGTTGAGTAATGGAGGTGGAAAATTTAATAAACTCTAAATGGAGTGATTTGTTTCTTGCCAGAGTAGGATTATTTAATAAACTACAACCCTTCTCTCAAAAGCGTTACCCTCCAAGCATCTTAAAATAGATTTCTTCTTTTTTTGAAACTCTAATCCCTAATGTTCTTACAATGTTTATGAAAAGAAAAACAAGCTTACACGACACTCACTCATGGAGGGTTCACATAAATCTACATTCGCCACCTTCACAATGTGTTGTGTTATTGGCAAGTGTTGTTTACTTTTCTGCCTGTTTGAGTTTTGCATTTTAATTTCATATATGTATGTAGATTGTACATCCAGTCCCCTACACTTTTATTCCATTACATAAGAAGCTTTGTGTTTAAATCCAAATCTCTATCAATTTCCATCTGGAGTCTGTTTAAAATCGTTTTTAAATCCTTAATGGATTACGATTTCCAAGGCACTTGTCGGCAAAATTAAACACGAAAACATTGTTGTTAACTTTTAATTAGTGTGGGGGTGAGGTCTTATACTATGCTGCGTAATTAGCCAAATTTTGATGCTTGCACTTCAGGCTTCTGAGCAACAAAGTTTCCCCGGCTATGGATTCTAAGCTGTTTACCCAAAAATATTAGCCGCCCACCTAAAGCATCGTTTCGGACCTTTTTTTAGACCCCGTTTGCACTAAGCTGATGAACTTTGTTTTGCTTCTTGCCTCTGGTGCAATGGAAACCTGGACCTTTGCTCCGGCTCCAGGAAAGCTGAAAAAGATAATAATAATCCGGTGACTTTGGGTCGTTGGGCGAAATGGCAGGTCGCGGAGAGGGCTAAGCCGGGGGATCAGCTCCCATTTGGGAAATTCAATTGGCCGTAAAATGTCCGAAATGCGAAATGAAAATCTGTATTAAGCCATACAACGTGGATGTAACCTAACCAAATTATATAATCACGTTAAGTCGATTGGAAAGTAATTTAAATACCAGTGGTCTGCCCGCTGCCCCAAAAAATCTGGAAATCAGAAAATCCAATTAAAAATCACTCTCCAACTGCCGACATTCAATTAACGAAATTAACATTTATTACATTTATACATTTGCTCGATGGTTGGTTAAGCTGGAATACATAATTTATATTCGATATATATTTATTTTAACTGTTTGGTTTTACGTTTGACGTTTCGTAATTGTATCTTTGTGGTTAGTGGAATCAATTAAGATTTGTGTGCAAATTAGTCTGGATTTCAATTGGATTAGGCGTAAAGTTTAGAAAGCAGAACAGAAAGTTTGTTCATTTTATGACTACGTGGATATTTTAAAACACTTAATTAAATTCAATATGCTCTGTACGCACATCATCCTTAATTTTGATTCTTTTTTTTAAATATTTTATTTATCTTGGCCTTGACAAACATCACAAACACACTTTAATTATCCTGCCAACTAATTTTTATTTTTTCCTTCTTTGTCTATAACTGCCGCTCCAGTTTTTCCAGCTTCTGCTCTTCTTATTTTATGTATATGCTGAAATCTAATTAAAATTGAAATTCCTGCTTATCCGAAGCTGGGCTGTTGAATACAAACGCGCTTTGCCATTTTCGCAACATCCATTACCCCCTGGGAGGAATACCAAACTCAGTATATATATTTTTTTGACGCGTTTTTGTTTCGTGTCTCCTTCACTTGAGTGGATGCAGTTCGTGCATTTCGTTCCAACAGTGTTGTGTCATCATCCTGCGCCTGGTGGAGGTTCCAGTGTTCCGGCAATACTCCGACACTGAAAAGATTTAAATCAAACCGTGTAAGAATGTGTGAATTAGGAAAAGTTGTGCGAGGAACATAATTGAGTGGTGCAAGCACGTGTATGCTACACTTTGCTAATTCCGCCCTTTACAAAATAACTCAAATTGCCATAGCAAAAATTCATTAAAATTGCCAACCCCCCAACAATTTCCCATCAAGGCCTTAACCATTTCTGGAGTGCGTGTTCCTGGGAGTGTGTGTGGCGGGTACGTGAAAGGCCAAAGTTAAATATCACAATTTCCAAGGATTCCCTTTGATGAGTAAAAAATAACTGCAGTTATGTGACAAACTGTGTAATTATTTTTCCCCAGAAAGGAAATAGTGTTAACAACAATACGGAGAAATCTATCTTATTTACTAAATGTAAAGCTTTTTCAATCCTTTTACAAACCGGAAAGTGACAAAGACGCGATTTATTTGGTAGGATTATTGAAAAGTCACCCCAGAGCCCAAAAAAGTACACTATAAATTTCATACTTAGGGATTTACATTCGAGTTGCCTGTCAGGAGTGGCTTGTTGGCTTATTTTGTAAACCAGGAATCACTGAGCGGCTTAAACCCGAAAGAAGAAAATATATTTAATGTTTGGAGCATTTTTATTTCGATATCTATTCATTGTTTTCTTTCCTCCAAAATATTGTTTTTCATGGCAATCTGAGCTAATCAATCATTCGTGTTTAAAAGCACACAGCGAGAACATCAAAAAGTGCCAATAAATTCAAGCCATCGGCATTTTCCAGTGAACAACATTGTGTTTGTTTTCGTTTTTCGGGCCTTGTTTGCATTTGTTCATTTATAATCTTTGCTCTGGGTAATTAAGGTTATTCTTCAAAAGCGGAATCTGTATTTCAGTTTGGGGGAAGCAATTGTCTTTCCAGTTGGTGCACAAAGTCTACCTTGAATGGTATTCCAAGCAACTGGCTTTGCCACACTTTGATGCTTTTTAATTATTTCGGATGTATCATCCGCAAGTCAAGGGGGAAAAGTTAAATATAGAATTTTGCCACTTCAGCACATCTCTCAAGTATGATTTTGTCAAGACCCGAAGTATACACACATGTGTATATATTTTTTTGTTGATTGCCTGGTGTGGATATTTGTGGCCTGGCAAGATTAATGATGACGTTCTGCGAATGTCCTTGACGCATGCCTGACGCTTCCTCGTCTTTGTTTGGTTCTTTTCAACATTTCCACTAAATTATTAAATAAATTATACAGCCTGACACACAAAAGCCAATGCGTAGCACCGCCAATTCAAAGTCCTGCCATTTTCCAACGGAAGGCATTGAAATATTAAGTGAATTGTCTTTTTCTATTCGGTTTGTGGTTTGCCGCGATGAATAGTCTGTCTCATAAGTGGTTTCGGTCTAAATAATAAGCGGGGGTCTATGTGCTTGGAGGCCTTGAAATCTCAGCCACTTGATATTCCGGTCCGGCTCTATGATTTTCTTGCTAAATTCGTGCTTCATTGCAGATAAATCATTATAAATGAGCTCGTTAAATACAACGTTGGAGTAGAGTAAGCTATCCTATCAGTAACATACTTTTTTTCAAAACTTTCACTTGAAAGAGTACTCTCTTGCTAATAAATGTAAATTCAAATGCCACCAAAAATAAAATCCTTTAAAGTCTCCACATTCCACCTTTATCATTCAGGCATTGGTAAGCCGTAAAAGTCTTAGTGTCCTGACTTTTTTATTAGTGAGTGGAGAGACAGTGAAAGGAAGCGAATGTGGCACTGAGTACTCCTCCAGAGACGTGCACTGATTGACTCCGCAAGGAGCCAACGAAAGGGAGCTGGCTGCCAGACGAGGGCGAAAATAGCCCCAGCGAGCGTGACTGGAAGCTTTGGTAATTTATGGCCAATAAGCAATGGCGTAATGAGGGAGCGGGCGGGTGGCAGCGGGTCCAGTGCGAATCATATGCGAGTACTCCCAGGAGGAACGCAACGGAACGGTGTGGCAATCATTCGTATTGCATTCAACGCACGTACCACGCGGCGTATGAGTAATGCCATGCGGGAAAAAAAGGAGAAGTGTATTGCCGCAGGTCGTGATTAGACGCGGATTGCCATTGAATCGCTTTCCTCATTAACAGTCGTTGTTTGATTTTCGGCTCATCCGTTGGCATTCGATTTCCATGAAATCATTTTTGGAAAATTCCATCAGCCATCAAGGTTTAGTCCTTCAAGACTTAAAGAAAACTGTGCTTGTCTTTCCGTAAGGAAATAAAGGCCCAAAAAAGCAAACAACACATAGTCTTAATTTTAATAAATCTCCATCTGCCTGGCGACAATGTTCAAGGTAATTCCCTTTGCTGAAAGTGTCCAAAAACCCAGCTCTCGATTTCCAGTTCCTACGCCTTTTTCAGCCGAAACTCACACTTGGACAAATAAGGAAACAAACAAACCAACACACCGACACCTTTGCTGTATTTGTTCGATATAAATATTTGCAAGGAGCTCACGCTCTTCCCTCCCGTTTGATCCTTTTTCCCGTTCAACTGCAAAAGAGTCCTGCCGCCTGAGGCTGGAGCTTTCGCTTTTGCATGCCTGACTTTTGCATTTACATTTGGATTTCACGCTACCATTGTTCTTTGAGGAGATGGCAGGTTTTTTTGCAGCTGGTTTCCGCTTCAGGATGTTTCCTGGATATCCTTCAGGCCCCATAATGAATCGCCAAATACTTTTAATTAACGAGTGGCATACCATACCGTAACATAAACATGCACTCTGACATTTTTATGGCAACCAATATGCCTCCAGAGGGCGGCAGGTAGTCGCAGAAAAATGGCTCTTCAAAAATGCTTTTGGCTTTAGTAAGAAATTAAAAATTGATGCTCCCCGAAGGTTAGATGGGAAATCGTAAAACTAAATTTTACGGCAGGTGAACGATGACTGCGAATGAAAATGGATATGGGAATGGGGGCGAAGAGCTGCTTGCTTGGGGATCAAGTGGAAAAAAAGCAGCCCAAAGCCATAAAAGAATGAAATTTAAAATTGAATCCATATTAAGCTACAAAACTAAACTACATGGTTTGAGACTCCTGCAATTCATTAAAAATTAAGACCCAGTGATGTATAATATTTCCTGGAAAGGTTCACTTAATTAAATCGAAGCAAGAATTTACACTTTTTTCTAAGAAATCCCGCGGCCTAATGACAAAATCATTCAATACTTAATTAGCATGTATCTCTGATTTTTTTTTACCTTTTCATTCCCAGGAAATTACCTTTTCTTGTAGCTTTTTAGTTGGAGTGTGATTCCCTTCACACAGTTCAAGTTTTTATTTCATTTCCTGAAGTGGAAAATTAATCCAAAGCCGGAAAAGGGAGAAAAAAGGGATTATATTGTTATAATACCATTAGGAATGGGGGCGAAACTTTCAAAGAAAAATATCAAATTCAATGTGACGGTTTTAGTCAGGTGTTTGCCCTTCTTTGATTCTTTGGCAATTAATAGCCTTTACGAGGTAAATAAAGTGACTGCCGGTCGTACCCTCATATTGCTATCCGCTTTTCATTAACAGGAGCCTTGGCATCGGATGCGGATTCATTTGCCAGGACTTCTACCAGGGTACTGGCCTAGCGTTTATAAGAAAAGTTTCTCCCCCCATTATCCCCAACAGAGGCAACAAAACAGCAATTAGTGTTCCGGCTCCTGGCAGATGGAAAATGCAATGACCGCCTGCTGGGGCTCGGTTTGGATTTAATGCTGAATGCTGAAGGAGAAAGTTGAGTGGTCGCCTTAATCCTTTCACTTCCATTCTCTCGTTATATGCCCCATTCCCTGCCCAGGACAGCTGGGCCGAGTCCGAGCAGTTGTGATGAGTTTATCTGGTATTTCGCCCAGCCAGCAGTCTAAAATTTATATTTATTTTCAGCCAACTCCTACCCTAGTTGGTTGAAATGTCAAACTATCTCCAGTATCAAATCAGCAAAGCATCCAAATAAATTGGTGGTACCATCATTTCAGTATACCCCCTCTGTATAACTCCCGGAAGGTTCTGGCTTTGTTTTTTCCTGAAAAATATCCGGTTGAAAATGCAGCTGTCAAGTGCAGTCCTCGAAACCGCACAACCCTGCTGGCGATTTGCGGAGGACTTAAAGCAGGCTTTAACTCTCCTTAGAACTTTAGTTAAGTCAACTCGGGCAAAGTTGTGGGTGGTGGTGATGAAGGCAAAACTTTGCCAGAACCAGGACTGTTAAGTCGCATGACTTGGAGCCTTTTTGCTTTTTGCAAATTTATACTCATTGCAAGCGAGAAACAATAATAAGGATATGCTTTTCTTGATTCACCAAACTTGACTCCAAAGTCGACTAACATTGTTTATGTTTCAAGGACCTTTCAACTGGTTTATGTTTCATAAAATTAACCAGACATCTGTCTGCGACATTTATTGCTTTACACAAAATTAAATTTTCAAGTCCTTCCCATGGCGCATAAAATCGTATTTGTCTCATATAATTCCCCACCTCCACATGCATGTGTCTCCTTATTATTTTGGAAAATACTTTACTCACCTGTCACTTGGGTATTGCCAGCCTCCCTTTGGGCGGAGGAAACCCGTCGGAAAATGCTCAGCACTGCCTTTCTGCAAAGGGAGAAAGGAGAAAGAAATAAGGACGTTTATATTTGAATGTTGATAAAAGGCATTCGCATAAACATGCGTTATTAGAGGTAATTTGTGTGTGGAGGATTACCTACCGGAAATTCTGTCCGCTGACGCAGTAAAGCACGAAATTGATTCCGAAATTTGTGATGAAGAAAGCGTGAAAAATATATTGCAGGGCAATTGTAGAGTTCTCGTTCTTAGCAGCGTCCGTCTGTGAAGGGCGAGGGCCCAATGAAAAATGGAAAAGGAAAGGAAAAGGAAATCTCATTAGAGGATACGTCTGGCCCAATTAGAGGATTCCGGGAAAAGCACACAGTTGGCCTCTGATCTCCTCAGAGGCATTCGATACTATTGACACAAATTTTGCATAATTCCCCAAAATCCTATGTGTGTTTCAACTTTAATTCAAAGATTAGTTGCGCCAAATTCTATAAGTATCTTCTGTGATGAACTCTCAAACTTATAAACTGGACACGTGCCATGCCTGTTGACCTGTTGACCTGTTGAACTGCTGAACTCCGGAGATTGAAAGGCCGGAAAATAATTTGGGATGCTTGTCTGCCGGCCAGCCGTTTCCACTCAATTAATTTTATGTCGCAATCAATGTCTGGGCTTGCCGCATTTTTAAGTTGGCATGTGAGCTTGGGTGTGAAAAAGCAATTTGAATACAATTTCCGAATGGCATCCCGTAGTTCTGGCCCACTTGCTCTATTAATAACACATTTCTAGCCTTTAAAAGACTGTTAATGCTTTGGATAAAAGCTTATTAAATTCCAAGGATTTTGGCCAGAGAGTTTGGTTTATTTTGGGAATGGCTGACCATCAAAAAAGTCAGCAACAAAGTTGAATATTTTGATAAACTTTTCTCTTGCAAAAATAAATTAAATTAAATAAAGTTTTCCGCAACATTTAGCTTCAAAAAAGGATTAAGAAATTAATGTAGAATAGTAAAGTAAAGTTAGTTAAACCTTTATGAATATGATTTTGTAAACATATCACTTCCACTCAGCCTCCAAATCATGTTTTATTTATATGATTTGCCTCCGAAGTGCACAAACTAATTAAACCCTAATTAACACCAATGCCCTCGCCATGCCAACCATCCTCACTGCTCACTGCTCATTTGTCGAAAGACATTAAAATCTTTTTTGCCCTTTCATATACATACAAGGCAGTTGAGAGATTACCGGGCCAAAAGGGCCAGTATTATATGGCGAATATCTGAAGAGACAATAACATCAGCTTAAAATAGTTTGCCCGTTGTCATGACAACTTTATGACTCTTGTTTGTTGTCCGGCTTGTGGGTGAAAGCGGCCCAGAAGCGAAGGGACATGCCACTCATCGCAGGCTGAAATTTGTGGCCAGATAATTAGTATGGCACAGATGCTGGTCATCTAACTGGAAGTCTTATTCCACATTGTTTTGGCAGGAAATTAAGGAGGTGGATACACCGAAAACAAAGTCTGGGCAGACAGAAAAATATTACTTGTGTTTTTCTATACTGTTGTGTCAACTTTTGCTTCATTATGAATCTTATCCTGTTATCCTGATTAAATTATTTTAGCCCAAAATAAAGTAAAGTCCATCCCCAAATGTCTTCAATAAGTCTTGAAGTTTCCTGCTTTGTAGTGCCCCCAGCCAAGGACAGACATAATCAAAGCATAATGCATCTCTTATGTTGGCATCACTTACCTCCCAGTAGGCCTCGATGCGGAGCAAGCAGCTCGGTAAATTAAGGCAAACAAAAACCGTTGAGACAATTAGCAACATCTTGGTTACCTTCAGCTGCGACGAGTTCTGAACTTTGCGACGACCTGGAAATAAGCCGTGAAATAGAACCAACATTATAACGCGATAAAGTTAATACGCCGCTCCCTCCACACTAGCACGGACTTTATAATTAGTTGCGAATTATGCGACGATAGTTGGTAAATTGTTTGACAATTTGTCAGTGTCTCAAACTTGGCCAAGATTGCGCTCGACGCTCCACTCTCGACGCGCTTTTCGCTGCCTTTGTTTTGTCACTTTTACGAGAAACGTCGCACTGCAAATGGGTTACTAGAAACAAATTCAAATATTCACAGGCAAACTTAAATGGCTTACGGGAAAGTTTAGACTCTGGCCCAGGTCTGAGCCAAGCTGCTGGCAAATGTCAACTTGGCCAAGGCACTGGCAGGAGTTTCTTACTCGATGACAGTGTGCTCTAGTTTCTTACATACCCAGCGACATTTTCCAAATGGAAAGTCACTGCCTGAAATGCTCACCTGGCTTCTGTTTAATCTCGCAATGGTGTTGACAATTGTTTATATGATTATGCTGCTGTTGGTGCTGCTGTTGTTGTTCCTGATCGTCCTGCTGACAGCAGGACACATGGTGCTGTCCACTCGGATGCGTTCCCGTTGACTTGTGGCGCTTCAGGGATGCAGAGATCCGGTACGAGGTCACAGCAGCCGGTCCGCTAGATGAGTTTGATGAATTCGATGGCATGCTGGTCGTTTGGGGCTTCCTGTAAATTTATATAATATTTTATTATATATTATTTTAATACCAGTTTAACAGCCTTTTTCTTTAGTTTTAGTTAATTTTTTTAACCGTGTAGCCATGTGCAGAATACGTAATCGCATTTCCGACTAACTATGCTCAATAATCAGAATTTTCCAGGGGCGTGTAATGCAAATCACTTCACGTTCCGCAATGAAATGACTCGAACCAACATTTCCCATTTGCCCACTGTGTGTGTCAAAGTACAGTACTCACATCTTGTGCATGGTCAGGGTCCGGCGAACGGTGGCGAACTTCCAAACAGTGCAGCCTGTACAGGTGTTCAGGACGGCGATAGTGGTGAAGGGCACCGCGTAGACGACAATTGAGTCCCAGTAGTTGAACAGGGCCAGTTGCTCCTATGAATGTAATGGAAATTTGTATTTTGGTTTTGTGTTTGGGTTTTATTCTTTTTATTACTATTGGTGCTAGAAATTCGATTGGTTTTGCGGCGAACGTGGCGTATACGTAATTTATCAGATGGTGCTTGCATACACGGCGTATACGTAATTTGGTTGGGCCGTCCAACCACCTGGCTCTAATCTAGTTTGGTCCGAATTGAATTAGATCGGTTTTTATCTAAGCCAAGCCGAAAGGGCTTGCTAAAAGCTGAAAATAATTAAATTGGAAAACAAAACGGGTGGAAAATGTTGAAAATTCATTTGCAAGAGGTCTTCCTAGGATAGTTTTCTATTCTATGATACTTCTTGAAGCTCCCGTGTAACTGAAAACCCCTGGCCAGGTGCTCATAATATTCTCTTTGGGGAAGCTTTACTTCATCCACTTAGCGTTAAATTTAATGGAATTAACCCAAAGCTGAATCAATAACGGAGCAGCAAGAAAGGAAAAACTATGCTGACCTTTAGCCTTGCTTCTTTAATGTCGGAATTTTCAACTAGGCCAAGCAAGAGAGAAACTATTTCGCAGCATCTTGTGCATTTGTTTTCAACTTTCACTCAACCGTCCAAGTTCGCCGGGCCGGGCGGATAAATTCCTGGTTTCCGGGCATACTCTCATGCTTGAAATGTTCAATCTGAAACGTTCCAGGACACTCGAATTAATCTCGGCCCACAGAACAGATGTAAATGGGCATTTGGCCTTTGCTCTGGGTTAGACAATGGGCTCGGGGCCATTCCATTTGTTTCAATCACAATTAACCAAAAATGTAAACGCATAAGCTCATTATCGTCCATTAAGGACCATTCTCTAATCAAACCATCTGGCTATGGCCGCAAACAAACCGAATTAATTTCGGGGCACTTTAAAGAAAGTACTTGCAAATCGCACTCTAGATACACATGTAATCATCACTGGGAGACTGCCTACAATTTGCATAATTTCAAGTGCTGGCATTCATCAAAGTATATGTATATACAAATTCTCCCTGCAACCATTCAAATTATGTTAATCAGCTCCTGGCGAAATCAAAATTGTTGGACAAATAATTTAATGCTTCGACTTTGGCAGCTGTGGGCAAAAAAATGAATTGAAATATTCTGCCAGCAGCCCTTTTTTTGTGGCCTTTTTAATTTTCCACAACGTCCTGGCCTGGCGGGGATTACCCGCAGAAATGTGCAGAAAGTTTCAATTTAATTATTATATAAATTGTATTTTTATTGTTTTTTTTTTTGCTACTTGAGCAATCAATGAGCGGGGCGGAGACGTAATCTATTGATTGGACCTTTATTTGTGGAATGGCCATTTGAGACCCTGGTGGACAGTAAGGTTTCTGGACAGTAAACACCTACATAAGTAAACGCCATGGAAAATCCCTCGATGGCCTGTCATAACCGTAAAAGCTGTCCAGCTTGACCAAAGCATTCAATTTATTTGGTTTTTCTATTTATTTTTTATGCCCTTCCCAATTTTGTATCGTTACTTATTTTCAGTTTTTTTTTTTCCTTCGCTGGCTTTGTTGGCTTGTGGCTCGTGTGTCGAGTGGATCAAAGTGTAATAGCTCGTAAATTTTCAATCAACTGGCTATTTGATGCTCACGATCCCAATGCACGAAGGTATAACTAATTCCGGCCGAAATTTAATTCCTGTTTCCCAAAGAGTTCTCGCTTAAGTCGAGGGAGAAGCCTACGGATTGAATCAATAACTCTTTACTGGAGCTGAGCTCCAAAGTGCTCGATAACTTGAAAATGTTTAGCTAGTTTTCACAATTTCGGAAATTTAATCAATTTGAATTTTATGCATAGAGTCGTGGTGGGCATTACTTGGGGATTCCTTTGGATCTTCGGAAAGAGGATTAAATACCAACTATTTACATATTCAGAGATGCAAATTCCGTACAAATTTTGTAAAGTTGCAAAGGCTTACAGGGGCTTTAACGTTCCTCCCGGGCAGGAGTTTCTTTGCCCCTTTCTTGGCCACACATATGTGTGGGATGTCTGGCATTTAGGCTTGGCCTTTAACGATTCCTTGGCCACTTCCTGTGGCATGAAGATGACATTCCAGAGGCTTTGTCAATTTCAATTTGGCTTTGCATTGGCTGTCCATTGGCGACTTCAAAGGGCATCTTTTGATGACGATTCCAAATGGCTGCCGGCAGACCTTCCTGTCCAGCTTAATTAATGAAATATCAAAGCTTTAAATAGAACGCTCAGCTATATCTGGGTTTGTGGGGTTTCATT
Organism: Drosophila pseudoananassae pseudoananassae; assembly: GCA_018153035.1. NCBI lineage: Eukaryota > Metazoa > Arthropoda > Insecta > Diptera > Drosophilidae > Drosophila > Drosophila pseudoananassae. The sequence continues at coordinate 44,908 of JAECXR010000044.1, read as the reverse complement.
TCCATCGAATAAAAAGATTTTTAAATTTTTTGCCAAATTTTTTCTATTCATTAGAAGCCCATTCGCAGAACGAACAATTCTGTTAAAGTCAACTTGAACAGCTTCGCCCAGGGAGCAGCTGGTCGCGAAAGAGCTCGGAAGCCCACCCTCGGAATGGCTGGTGCTTCTCCTCCGGAATGGCTATTACCCAATGATTTGTTTCTTTCAATATGCCAGCCGCCAACTGCAAAATGTCTATTTACAGCTTACGAGTACAAGCGTTGTCTGTTTCAAAATTTATGGGGCCTTCCCCCAAGACACGGCGTCCGTGTTACCGTTCAGCAATATTGTGTGCCGCACGTTGCAAGCTCCTCTAGTTATATACTTTTTTCCAGCCCCCAAAGTAGTGTTGGCATAAGTGAAACTTTATATAAACCTGCTTGCTAATCAGTAGTTATACAATATCTAGAAGAGTAAAATTTAAAATGCCACTACTCTAGCTTTGTTGGTACTTGAATATCCTGTTTCTAGCCAATGCTGCTGTTTGACTTCCCGAGGAAACCGTGCATAATTTCCTGGCCCATCTGGGGGTCTGTCTTCAGTCTGGCCATCAGTCAAGCGACATTTTTTATTTGTTGCTTTTTGTTTGTTGCCAACTCGGCACGAGTTAGCAACGCCAGCTGATTGAATGTGAAATTTTTCCATCTATATATCGACGTACCCGCCTCTGCTCATCCATCATCGTGTACGTCCTGTACGTCCCACGAATCGAACCGAGGTGTACACGTAGGCGCGACATTTTTCGCTTCATTGGGGCCAATTTGGCTAATAGGCTGGCTGACGGAGATGGCGAGTCGAAATTTCACAATTCAAATACCCAACTACACCCCGGTATCCCCTGGGTATCCGGCGTACTGGTGTTTGCATTGCATTGCGTCTCCCTAGAACAGGTTTCGCAAAATTAGCATTGAATTACAGGCTGAAAATGGTGCAAATGGTAAACAGCTGAAAAGCCAGTGAAATATGAGATTTATCGGGGAGAATTTGAGTTATCCTTGAGACACTAGGGACGCGACCAGGACACACCCATCTAGCACACGTGCCAGACCCATGTTCTGTCCTGCGGCCACAGCAAAGTTTCTTTGTCTTCCCAAAATACCTTGTGTTGGATAAAAGTTAGCTTGAATATGTGAATCTCCAGAGCTATAATAATGGATAGAGCATCTGGATATTCGCTTAGGCAATCTATAATATTTCGCCTCATTTTTTATGTCGCTAACCTTTTTGGCATTGTTTTGCTTTTTGCGTCTTTTGACCCATTCGTTAGCCAATTTGTGGTGGCCTCTTTCTTGGTCAATAAATGCCTAATTTGTTCGTCAGGCACAGCGGCATGCTTCTCCGTTCCAGACCCAATTAATTGAGTAATTGCTCCAGTTCTTGGGCAAATTAGCGGCTCCTTAGCCCGGTAGTTGCGGCTTGGGGCGTGATCCGCATATCTTGGCGGTATTCCACTCTATCCGCTGTGCCTAATTGACAGAGTGTCAATGCCATGTCGAGCGAAAGTGACGAAGGGTTCCCGCGCCACAACAGGACCCAGACAAAGTCTAAAGTTTACCCGGGAAACAGCTGTAAATGCTGTTGACAGATTCCCGGTTAAGACCCCTTGCTCTTGGTCGCTTATCATGCTTTTTTTTTCTTCAGCCTCACAAAAGCAAAAGCACATATGCTTTGAGAATATATTTTTGAAATTTTTTTGACAACGATTTGCTGGCCATTTGCCAGGGCAAACATAGAAAGGCATTCAAATTCTAATAACAAATACTAATGGAAGCAACAACAAACCCCCACAAATACCGGAACCCCTACGTGTGGGTTACCTTTTGAAAATTGTATCGGAGGGACACTGAGATGTCGGGGGTACATGGAGATAAATATTCGTTTTTGTCGCTGTTGTATCCACTGGCAACCCAAACGAAATATTCTGGGCTCTGGAAGAATGCGTTTGATGAAGTTTGATTTTGATGTGTGACAGGAATGAGTTCTGCATCAACTAACATGAAAGCATTTTCTCATCTATGCCGAAATTTAAACAAAATGGCAAGCGTTTCCTATATGGAATTATATGTATTTGCAGCCGAGTTTTCGGATATTAAGGCATAGCTTTGTTTGAGTGAAAAATTAGCAACTTGACTGAACAAGAGCTTAATTCCATATTTCAGTCATTATACTTGACAGCACTTGTTTAAGACCCCACTGGTTGGAAATGCATACATTTTTAAATTCAGTTTGAAACAATATGCAAATTAGTTGCCAAAGTCAAGAGCTTGACAGGCATTTAAGACCAAAGTCGAGTGCTTATAGAAGGATATTTTGTGACAGTTCTTTAATCCATAGACTAACCTTGTACTCTGAGTTGAGATCGCAGATGGTGTCATTCAACCTTTGATTATAGACCGGCTTGGCAATCAGTATGTAGGGCATGCAGTGCAGACACCCGACCAGGGTCAGCCCAGAAAGAACGATCTTGGCCCGGCGCACCGTACACATGGTCTGGCGCTTCAGCGGATAGATGACGGCTATGAACCGCTCCACGGTGAAGGCCACCACGAACCACACCGAGCAGAAGCTGGCCAGGTAGCTGAAGAAGGTGAAGAACTGGCAGAAGTAGTTCCTGTTGTAGATGTCCACGTTGAAGAAGTTCAGCCACTGGGCGAAGAGTCCGGCCAGGAAGCAGGTGTCGCTCACGGCCAGGGCGGCCAGGTAGAAGCTGGACGATAGTTTTCGCAATTTCGTCTTGAAAAAGACAAATACGGAGAGGATGTTGCCGATGCTGCCGGTGCCGCACACAATGGGAATATAGTAATGGTGGACAAAGTCCCCGATGAAAAAGGCGATGCGCAGCATTTCCTCATCATCACTGGTTGCCGAGTCCTCCGAGTCCATTTCGGTGACATATTCGCTCGAAGTGGAGGTCCAGTTGTTTTCCGTGGAATTTCCATCTCCCAACGTTGGAGCTGTGCTTGCTGCTGATATGTTGGACATATAATCCGCATCCATATCGCTGGTGGCTGCTGTCATTTTGTTTATTTATTTAACGTTGCACTTCATAGGAAAACACTCGTGTCTCGCGATTAATTCGCGACTTTTAATTGCATTTTTCGCGCACCAATGTTTGCCAATTTAAGTGCCAAAGGCCGGAATCTTTTTGGCCAATTAGTTTGGGCGAATAACTATTTGCTTTCCATTATCATTTCCAACTACTTGTCAAGTCAACAATGGCAAACTTTCGATTGGTTTCGATGGCAAAGTCTTTCGTGAATTTCGATTTCCGCTTTAATAAAACTTAATTAAGATTTTTTTGTATTTTTAAACTTCTGCGGCAAAACTTTTTCTTTGGCGAAAACTTATGAAAAACTTTCGATTGCTGCTCATCTAAGTGTTTTTAAGTTCATTATCGGCGCACCATTTTTTGCCCACAGTTCTTAATGATGTAAACAAAGGCGAGGTGCCAGGTAGCGACTATATATATTTTAAAAACTTTTTCCACACATAAAAGTTGTTCAGTTCTCTTGCCGGAAAAACTTCTCGAAGTGCCTCCGTCTTTCACAAATATATTCCCACAAATTCCGATACTTGTTTGCCTTCTCGGAATGGTGTGGTCCGTGAACGTAGTTTTTATTTTTATATCGGAATTTAATTTTTTGTTTGAATTTCAAAATACACTTTTGATTGTGTTTTGATCGTGGATGGGACTATATTTTATCGATTAAACAGCCAACTCGAACGTGAAATTGTTTACTCAAGTAGGTGCTATTTGAAGAAAATTTGAAACGTATCCGTTTGTGGTTTTTTGTATGATTCCGCCGGTTTTTTGTACCTGACCGGGTTTTGGGTTCCTTTCGGCGGGTTCGTCCTGTCAGCAGGACAATGAGCGCGCAACTAAGCCGAGACAATGAAGGCGGCAGCCTTTTAAATCACTTTCCCTGCGACCGACTTTTGGAAGGCGCCAAGCAAAAGCTCTTCCCCGGCGCCGGCGCATGAATGAACCGGGACCGGAGTCGCCAGCGATTCATTCATAAAATCAACAGGTCACAAGGTCAGGGTTGGGAGGAAACTCCACAAGTGGTTGAGCTGCCGTCGCGGGATTAGCCTCGCAGGATTTGCAGAAGGAGGACGCACCATTGTGCCATATAGACAATGGCCCGCTAAACGACAATTCCTCTCGGGACTGTGGTCACATTTTCCGGTCGGCTGGCAATCAAAACAATAACAAACCCGCCGCACGTTCGTTTCCACGAAAAGCCGGAAAAGCTTTGGAAGAATGCCATGCTGATGAAAGTGTTGGCCCAAAGCCGCAGTGGCCTTTGGGAATTCCCCGAGTGCGGTGCTCCGAAATGATTGAGCTGAGTGCACATCCGAGTCCCGGCGGGCCTTTACGTAAACTCTTAAGAATAAATTAACTTAATTGTTTCTTATTTCTGTACTCTTTCCAGAGGATGACAAGGTGGGCACTTTGGATGTTCTACTGAGCAGTGCCTACTGCCGGTCACAGCGGTTCCTTTCCAAGCAGCTGGCCCAACTGCGTCCGGAGCTGACCATGTCCATATTTTCCGGTGAGTCACCATAACTCCCCACTAAACCTTGAGGAATTAATTCATTTTGTGGTAACTGGCGATTACAGAAATCACACATCGCTTCCAAAGCGCTCGAGAGGATGTGCGGGCCCTGCTGCTGCAGTGCCTCCTGCCCTGGCTGCAGAACATGGAACTGGTGGCCACCAGTGTGCCGCCCGCCACGCCCCTTTCCTACATCATGGTAAGCCAGGCATGAAATTGCTTTCCGCCTCTTTTCCGGCAAACGAATTCGTTGACTCGTCGACTTTCCCATCTTTCCGCAGTATTTCCCAGACTCAGGGACACGAGGTCGTCGCGAGGGCACCGGCTCCACGGAAGCAACTGAAATGATTCTCAACAATCTCTTCTACATCACGGCCAAGGTATGTAATGGATACATGGGTTTCCACGTGGCTGAACACCAGCACCCGGTCGACTATAATCTTTAATTTTGTCCATGTTGCCACTGTAGTTCTCGGACGCCCATCCGCGGGACATCGAGGAGCTGTGGGGCACCCTCTGCCAGTTCTGGCCCAACAACCTGAAGGTCATCCTGCGGTATTTGGTCATCATGAGTGGCATGGCGCCCACCGAACTCCTGCCCTACGTAAGAGATTTTCCGCCATAGGCAGTAATGTAGAGTGTAATGAAATTGGTTCTGTAATCCCCTCTTAATCAGGCCAAGCGAGTGGCTCTCTATCTGGCCCGCACTTGTCCGGACCGCCTGCTGGACGAGCTCATGGCCGAGCTGCAGACAGTGGAGACACTAAACTGCTTGATTGAAAGGACGGAGACACCGCCCTTCTATCGCCTAACTAGCATGCGGAAAGCTTCCAGCCACAGTGCCGATGGTAAGTCTTGAGATTTATAATCCCCAAACTATATATTCTGACTTTGAATTACTTGTATCCGTCAGGTCAAGCTGTAGGTGGTATTAACGACTCCCGAATCCAAGACCTGGCCGTGGAGAAGGGCACGATTCACACTAAACGTCACAGTGGCGAGGATCCCATTAAAATAGGGCAAGTCTAGATGGATATATACTATGATTCTAACAAGACACTAATACCTATTCCACCTCCTCTAGAACCTGCAAGTCTGACAGTGGAATCCGTGCTTACACCCATGCTGCTGCCGCTGCTGCTGCCGCCGCCGTCACTCCAGGATCGAATGGAAGTCGTCCTCCCAGAGGAGCTGACAAAATCCGTGCCGCCTCAGGGCCTTCCATCTTACCCAGGCCCGAGGACATTCTCATTAACGATCCAGAGCTCCGACAAGAAGAGAATGTTGAGCTCCGCGGAACCTCGGATGCCGCTGCCAATGCTCATCCGCACCCTCTTCCCATGCCGGAGTATGGAGGCTATTTCGCGCCGCTTACCGAATTCCTGCCGGATGTTAGTCTACCGATTAGTGGATTCCACAGGTGAGTCTTAAATATATAGGATTATAGTGGCATTTTTAGAATTTATTTAAATAGTTAAGATAAATATTTAGTAAGAAATGCCAGTGTTGTCGTTGATCCATCCCAAATAATCGGAGACGCGAGTGTATCCGGAAGGACCATTGTGGCAGCTGACGGAGGCGAATGTGATCACTCCCACAAGACGTGGGTTGTCCACAGTGACCAGAGGACCGCCAGAGTCGCCTCCGCACACGGAGTGGCCGTCGGTTTGGCGGGTGCACATGTCAGTGCTGGCCACGGTGCCGTAGGCCTGCTCGCACTCGCTGTTGCTGATGATCTGGACCTCCATGCACTGCAGCCAGGTGGCCAGGTTGCCGTTATCCATGCCGCCCCACCCGCAGGCCAGGCACCAGGTGTCCGTGAAGCGGTCGCTGGCCTCGCTCTGGCTGGGCAGGGCCACCTTGTTGATCAGGTCGGTGAAGTCCACCCAGGGGGTTTTGATCAGACCGATGTCGCGGCCCCCCTCGGCGGGCCAGTTGGGGTGGCTGATGAAGTTTTCGCTGCGAACGTTCTGGACGAAGGCTCCGTTCCAGGCGTTGTTGGAGCCGTAGTTGATGTTCACGGAGTCGGTGGTCAGACAGTGGGCGGCGGTCAGAATCCAGTTGTTGGCGATGATGGTACCGGCACCCACGGCGGCGGAGTTGCTCCCATCAGTGAGGAGAAGCAGGCCCACGATGTAGGGCGCCTTGCCGGCAGTGGCATCGTATCCGTTTACGATGCGACCCTCGGGACCCTCATGGAGAGTCACCCTCGGGAGCAGGGCGGTGCGGTTCAAGGCCGGAGAGGCGGTGACCACGGCCAAGGCCACAGAGAGAGTCAGCAAGAACAGATTCATGGTTGCCTAGAAACTTGGCCCAGGTATTGGATCGATGGGCTTTTATACGATCCTGGAGCAGGTGATAAGAAAGGAAGATAAGAAATCAGCCATAAAATCTCATCAGTTATATTGCGAATTAGCATCTTGGGGGGTTTCAGCCACTTCAGTGTGTGGTTATCGAAAATGCAAAGTATAACTTCATAAATCCAAGGTGTCAGATTGTAAGGGGACTATAAATTAGTACTGATATGGTTACTTTCTAAATAATAATGTTTACTACCTTTCCATTTTTATGCAAAAAATCAAATAAAATTGCACAATATTCCAAAAGTCATAAAAATTAACTCTGTAGTATTAGATAGCTTTTTGTAATAATTTCATAATTAATCAATTACTCCTTATTTTTGTCAAAATTCGTCAATTCATATAAAAGTTTCTTAAAAGACGACCTTTGTTAAATTCTATCCCCGGTAGTGTTGTTAACATAGAATCCACAAATGGCATACTGTTAAGTTAACATTACTGGTACCATCTTAACAGCAAACCAAAAAGTGGGCGGCGTCACAACTCTGATAATAAAATCACTGTAGACGGCAGTCCACGTACATAGGTGACGAACGGGAAGTGGTAGTGCCAATATTCTACGATAAATAGTAACAATTTAAAAAACATTTTAAGAAAAATTTAATAATACGAATAGTTTAAACTTTAAAGAATGAAAAGTAACAGTTTGCCTATAAAGGAACAGCCACATAAAAATGAATTAAGCTAAGAACTTTTACTTCTACTTAGAAAATAGATTAGTATTTAGTTTAGTTAGATGAGCTTCTTTCACTAAGCAGTGTTTATAGTATGACAGCTGCAGCAGCAAACACTTCAGTGGGTGAAGTACACTTTGGCTATCTAAGCTCTAACTATATGGACTAGACTACCAAACACACCCTCCAGTTGATAATGAAAGCCAAGAAATTAACTTTGATTCACTTTTGAGATTTCTTAGCTCACTGAATGAGTTTTCGCGATACGTGAGATTATTGATAAACTCTGAAGGCTTATCACCTGCACTGCAAATGGTATAAAAGCCGACGGCTCCGTGGGGTATCCTAAGTTTCTTCACAGCCATGAAACTGTTCTTGCTTACCTTCGCTGCGGCTCTGGCTCTGGCCTCCGCCGGTCGCTTTGACTACCGCACCCTCCAGCTCCCCAGGGTCACCCTCGAGGAGACCCCCGAGGGCCGCATCGTCAACGGCTACCCGGCATACGAGGGAAAGGCCCCCTACATCGTCGGTCTGTGGATCCGTACCGATGGCAGCAACTCCGCCGCCGTTGGAGGTGGTTCCATCATCGCCAACAACTGGGTCCTGACCGCCGCTCACTGCCTGACCACCGACTCTGTGGACATCCACTACGGTTCCAACTGGGGCTGGAAGGGTGCCTTCTCCCACAACGTGCGCCGCGACAACTTCATCAGCCACCCCAACCACGACATCGGTCTGATCCGCACCCCGTGGGTAGACTTCAACAACCTGGTCAACAAGGTCGCTCTTCCCAGCTTCAACGAGGAGCACGATCGCTTCACCGACACCTGGGCCGTCGCCTGCGGATGGGGTGGCATGGACAACGGAAACCTCGCCGACTACCTGCAGTGCATGGACGTCCAGATCATCAGCAACAGCGAGTGCGCCCAGACCTACGGATCTGTCTCCGACCAGGATCTGTGCACCCGTGCTGCCGATGGCCACTCCGTGTGTGGAGGTGACTCCGGCGGTCCTCTGGTCACACACGACAACCCTCGTCTCGTCGGTGTGATCACCTGGGCTATCGTTGGGTGCCATGGCGGTCCTTCCGGATACACCCGCACCACCGACTACCTGGGATGGATCCGCGACCACACTGGCATCTCCTACTAAAATCTTTTCTAACAGGAGTTGTGTATGACTGAGTGGAGGTTTCCTCTGCAAGGACAATGCTATTCCAAATATATTCGAACACTGCAATTTGAACCTTTTTTGTATTGGAATCTTGAGTCTAATTCTTGTTTGTTGAAAGTATTCCTTGGGTCTAGGCGCTAGACTCTAGTCGTTTTGAGGGGATAAATTTTAGAGCAGTATAGTTTTTCCAATTTTTTCAATAGTATAGTTATAATTTAGGACAAGAAAACATTTCCGAAACTATATAGAATATATTCTTGATTACAATGTAAGCTTGCGCATTGGTCTGTCCAGTTTTAGGAGAACTTACCTCTCAGTTTTGAACCTATTGATTCCAAACTTTTCAGACAATTACTTTTTCATTTGTACCCAATTAAATTTAATTGTAAATTTTTTTTTAAGATTTTTTAAGGTAAAAATTTTAGGACGCTTTTTAAAATAGGAAATATCATTAGAAATTTCTAAGAAATTCCCAAGAAATATTTTCTTTCATTACGAGAAGGTATTTTTTTGATTTTAAGGAAAATATGTTTTTGAAGAAGAGGGAGATCACACTTACGAGATACGTATGATCTAGTTTGGTTTTTTCTATGCTCTTTAGCTCAATGGGTCTTATTTTAAAATATTCATTATTAAAGAAAATACAAGTACTCAAACTTCTTAAGATCTAAGCGCTGGCACCTTAGACCTTCGGCTGAAGTGTTTTCATAAGAAGCATAACTAAAAAAAAGTTTTGAAATTAATTTTACAAATGCCATTTAAAACATTAAGTTAATATAAAAATTCTTTGAGGGTATTCTATAAATTAATCGTGTAATTGTATTCGAAATACTTTATTTCACTATAAAATATTTTTGAAAAAGGTTACTCTATTCCGCTGCCGTTTTATTTATTTACCCTATATTTAAGTGTATGTTACGGAGTGTCACTCTGCAGTAAATATTTTGCTAATTTTATTTTCTACAAGTAGATTGAAGTTTTTACGCGTTTTTAAGTGCAATTCTTAACGCGTTCTTTTGTGTTTGCGAGTGCAAGGAAATAACAAAACAATGAAGGCTGAAATGCATCTAAGAGTGGACGATAACTGCTGGCAAGATAATTGTCACCAGGGGAAGCAATTCATTCACCTAAGAGTGCCATATTGAAATAAAAATTTGATTCATTATTTATTACCCAAGAAAATACACAGTATTTTCTTTGTCCAATTGAGAGTTTGGCAAGAAGAATTCCGCAAACCCTATTGTCTTTGCGGATAATATAACGCAGACCATGACTAGCCATACCGAGTTAATTTGTTAACACTTTCCATGAGATAAAGGAATGATTAATCATAATTTTAAAGCCATACGTTTATCAAATTAGTTTACCTGAAGTTGCGTTTATTATCATATCCATTGCCAAATCTATCTTGCACTCAAAAATTTCTATATTTTTTCGGCAGACGGAAATGAATGTGAATTTTGGATAAGATTAGATTCAGGGCACACGCGTCAAAACAAACAAGCCCCTTAAAAGGGCAGATAAGTTTGCGGAAAGTACCCCCAGCGATTTATTTTTTTGTTGTCAAAAAAATTTGGTCAATAATTAATTCATGACGCAAGCAAATATTATTTGTTGTTTTTTTGAAATTTTTTGAAAATTTACATAAGAATAATTTGTGGGCTTTTTTGCCCCAGTAGGGGTATGGAAATTATTGAAAAATTATTGGTAAAAAAAAAGCTTGTAATTTTTTTTATAAAATAACAGATGATTGAAGTCCTAGTTCCATAGGATAATCCTATTCTCTGTTTACAACTCTTTCCTGATACCACGTCTTTGTTTCTCCAACTCTAATAAAAGAAAAACTGATCCTTCCAAGGATATCTGATGAAACATCCAGTATGAAATATGCCAAACTTTCCAGAAAGAACACTTTAGGAAAGAGACTTCTTTAAAAAGTAACAACTCATCTTAGATAACATATTTAAGATTAAATGTACCAAAGTTTTAGATAATAGTTTTGTTTAATGGTAATTGTACCAAGCATACTCCCCAAAATTTTCGGAAAGAAATGGAATATGTTCTTTAAAATCTAAAAATTATTCAGTAAAATAACAAAAGGTTTGCATTTTATAAAGAGTTTATTTAGAATCGAAATGTCCTTGCAAAGGAAACCTCCGCTCGGCCATAAACAACTCCTGTCAGAAAAGATTTTAGTAGGAGATGCCAGTGTGGTCGCGGATCCATCCCAGGTAGTCGGTGGTGCGGGTGTATCCGGAAGGACCGCCATGGCAGCCAACGATAGCCCAGGTGATCACACCGACGAGACGAGGGTTGTCGTGTGTGACCAGGGGACCGCCGGAGTCACCTCCGCACACGGAGTGGCCATCGGCAGCACGGGTGCACAGATCCTGGTCGGAGACAGATCCGTAGGTCTGGGCGCACTCGCTGTTGCTGATGATCTGGACGTCCATGCACTGCAGGTAGTCGGCGAGGTTTCCGTGGTCCATGCCACCCCATCCGCAGGCGACGGCCCAGGTGTCGGTGAAGCGATCGTGCTCCTCGTTGAAGCTGGGAAGAGCGACCTTGTTGACCAGGTTGTTGAAGTCCACCCACGGGGTGCGGATCAGACCGATGTCGTGGTTGGGGTGGCTGATGAAGTTGTCGCGGCGCACGTTGTGGGAGAAGGCACCCTTCCAGCCCCAGTTGGAACCGTAGTGGATGTCCACAGAGTCGGTGGTCAGGCAGTGAGCGGCGGTCAGGACCCAGTTGTTGGCGATGATGGAACCACCTCCAACGGCGGCGGAGTTGCTGCCATCGGTACGGATCCACAGACCGACGATGTAGGGGGCCTTGCCTTCGTATGCCGGGTAGCCGTTGACGATGCGGCCCTCAGGGGTCTCCTCAATGGTGACCCTGGGGAGCTGGGCGGTACGGAAATCGAAGGGACCGGCGGAGGCCAGGGCCAGAGCCGCAGCGAAGGTAAGCAAGAACAGTTTCATGGCTGCGAAGAAACTTAGTATCCCCTTCGAAGTAGCTGGCTTTTATACGATTCGCAGCGGATGTGATGACCTCTCCACAACAATCAAGTATATCTATGAATGGGGGTACTATCAGCTCACGCAGCCAATCCACTCGATGTAATCAATAATTTTAATATCAATTCCGAGGGACTCTTCTCTATAGATTCGAAAGTGCTGATTGTACTTTTTAGAAGATTTGGGTTTCTACAACTTATTATTAAAGTTTTATAAACTTATTTATAAGTTAAGAAAGTGACTTGAAATGTTACAAAAATGAACAAGATATGGGTTGATGTGTAGCCCATCTTAGAGTAAAAGCTGTCAGAAATTTGCAACATAAAAATACCATAAGAGAGCTTTGGTATAATATTATGCAGTTTGATTTATTCCAAAAGATTGAAATAGCATGTCCTGGTAAAAATATTTACTTATCATAGTAAGCAGTCGCATTGACCTTTCCAAATATTAAATTGATATTGTTTATTGCCAATTATACATATCTTATCATAAAATCATGAATTACTTCATAAAATTTATTTTAAAAATGAAACAGGTTTACATAATTTCATTTTTTAATAATTTATAACATTTGTTTCAATCATGATTATACGACTCAAATATATACTCAAATATGCGCCGTTTTGTTCGATGATTAGTTTCCAACAAAGTGTCAACTTTATAATGCTCCTCTCATAGACGCTCGATTCCCTCGGAGAACCTATTTTCACAGGATTCTTTTGTGGCCACTTTCCAAGCTCGTTGGCCATAGACAGATACAGCGATTACCACGCTTGGTGCGAGGTCCGGACTATATTGTGGATGCAAAAAAAACTTCCATCCAAATTCACGGAGATTTTGGCGCGTCACCAAAGATGTGTGTGGCCTGGCGTTGTCCTGATGGATGAAAATTCGGCATCTGGTTATCAAATATGGCCTATTTTGCATAAATGCTTCCTTCAAGCGGGCCAGTACTAGTCTGAATTGAAATTTTGGGCATAGAGAAGCAGCTCATAGTGGATGATTCTCTGGCTGTCCCACCAAACACTTAGCATCACCTTCCTGGCCGGCAATCCAGGCTTGGCCACTGTCAACGCTTCACCGTGCTTTGACCACGACCTAATGCGCTTCACAGTGTCGTAAGTGACCCACTTTTCATCGCCAGTACAATCCGTTTCAGAAACTGGTCGCTTTTCTTGCGACTAAGCAGAGATTACCATGGGGCGATACATTTTAGTTGGTGTGGCACTCATACATCAAGCTTCTTTGTGAATCCAAGCTTCTTCGACCAATTCAACGATTTTGTTGCGGCGCATCTTCGATCACCAGGACGAATACGTTGCAACCATCGTTTTGCGGTTAAAATAGTGACTGTATCGGGTCTGCAAACTGCCTCTTGGCATCTTGATGGCATCTTGATTGTAAAAAAATATGCCGGATATTCTCTTTATTTTGCTCAATGTTTGCGACGCTATAACTCACGAACAACTGAACCAAACAACGAACTGTGAAAAGACGAAACTACCGAAAATACCACAAGAATTTTTGACAAGCTTATATGTTTGTTAGAATCTAAAAAGTTTCAGTAAAATAACAAAAGTTTTTGCATTTTATAAAGAATTTATTTAGAATTGAAACGTCCTTGCGAAGGAAACCTCCGCTCGGCCATAAACAACTCCTGTCAGAAAAGATTTTAGTAGGAGATGCCAGTGTGGTCGCGGATCCATCCCAGGTAGTCGGTGGTGCGGGTGTATCCGGAAGGACCGCCATGGCAGCCAACGATAGCCCAGGTGATCACACCGACGAGACGAGGGTTGTCGTGTGTGACCAGGGGACCGCCGGAGTCACCTCCGCACACGGAGTGGCCATCGGCAGCACGGGTGCACAGATCCTGGTCGGAGACCGATCCGTAGGTCTGGGCGCACTCGCTGTTGCTGATGATCTGGACGTCCATGCACTGCAGGTAGTCGGCGAGGTTTCCGTTGTCCATGCCACCCCATCCGCAGGCGACGGCCCAGGTGTCGGTGAAGCGATCGTGCTCCTCGTTGAAGCTGGGAAGAGCGACCTTGTTGACCAGGTTGTTGAAGTCCACCCACGGGGTGCGGATCAGACCGATGTCGTGGTTGGGGTGGCTGATGAAGTTGTCGCGGCGCACGTTGTGGGAGAAGGCACCCTTCCAGCCCCAGTTGGAACCGTAGTGGATGTCCACAGAGTCGGTGGTCAGGCAGTGAGCGGCGGTCAGGACCCAGTTGTTGGCGATGATGGAACCACCTCCAACGGCGGCGGAGTTGCTGCCATCGGTACGGATCCACAGACCGACGATGTAGGGGGCCTTGCCCTCGTATGCTGGGTAGCCGTTAACGATGCGGCCCTCAGGGGTCTCCTCAATGGTGACCCTAGGGAGCTGGGCGGTACGGAAATCGAAGGGACCGGCGGAAGCCAGGGCCAAAGCCGCTGCGAAGGTAAGCAAGAACAGTTTCATGGCTGCGAAGAAACTTAGTATCCCCTTCGAAGTAGCTGGCTTTTATACGATTCGCAGCGGATGTGAAGACCTCCACAATAATCAAGTATATCTATGAATGGGGGTACTATCAGCTCACGCAGCCAATCCACTCCAAGGTACTTATTATAATCAATCCTTTTAATATCAATTCGAGGGGGACTCTTTTGTATAGATGCAAAAGTGCTGCTTGTACTAAGAAAATTTAATTTTAAAAATTTGTTATTGTAGTTTTTTAAACTAATGCATGAGTTAATAAAGTGACTTAAAATCGTATAAAAACAATTTGGAAATGGAGCAGCCTTTGGCCTTTTTTAGAGTAAAATCTGTTAGACCATAAAAATTCAAAACTAATGCCTTGATATATATTTATGCAGATTCATGGAAATTTATTCCAAAAGACTTACTTCGCATGTGTTGACAAAGATATAGACTTCGCAGGAAGTACATATTCACTTTTTTATACATTCAATCGAAAATTGGCAAGAAAATTCACCTAAAAGACTTTAAAGATAATTCGCCTTTAAGTGGGATCTATATATTGCCAAATAATGCCAAAATAATAAATTAATTTATAAAATCTATAAAAAGAACTGAAACAAACTTATATTTCTTTAGTCAGAGATGTTAACAATATAATTGTACCTTACAAATGTTAAAGTTATTGGTAAATATTTGAAGAAATCGGATAACTTTCAGACAACAATCCTGCTTAAGTAAAATTTTAATTCAGTTGTTTTTTAATTTGCTTATCTTAAAATAATTCAATCTTTCGATTTGAAGTCTGGGCTTGATAAAGCAATGCACTCAATTGATTAAAAAAGAAAGTAAATAAATAAAGTAGACCAATTGGACTAAATTCTGAGTGGTTCTGAGTTCTAAGATCTAGCTGATAACTGTGGAGAGGTCGTCACATCCGCTGACGAATCGTATAAATACCAAGTTCCTCGAAAGAAATCCCCAGTTTTCCTGCAGCCATGAAACTGTTCTTGCTTACCTTCGCTGCGGCTCTGGCTTTGGCCTCCGCTGGTCGCTTTGACTACCGCACCCTCCAGCTCCCCAGGGTCACCGTCGAGGAGACCCCTGAGGGTCGCATCGTCAACGGCTACCCAGCACCCGAGGGCAAGGCCCCCTACATCGTGGGTCTGCTGCTCCGCACCGACGGCAGCAACGGCGCCGCCGTCGGAGCTGGTTCCATCATCTCCAACGACTGGGTCCTGACCGCCGCTCACTGTCTGACCACCGACTCCATCGACATCCACTACGGTTCCAACTGGGGTTGGAAGGGTGCCTACTCCCACAACGTGCGCCGCGACAACTTCATCAGCCACCACGACCACGATATCGGTCTCATCCGCACCCCGTGGGTGGACTTCAACAACCTGGTCAACAAGGTCGCTCTTCCCAGCTTCAACGAGGAGCACGATCGCTTCACCGACACCTGGGCTGTCGCCTGCGGATGGGGTGGCATGGACAACGGAGACCTGGCTGAATGGCTCCAGTGCATTGATGTCCAGATCATCAGCAACAGCGAGTGCTCCCAGACCTACGGATCTGTCTCCGACCAGGATCTGTGCACCCGCATGAGCGACGGCAAGTCCGCCTGCGGAGGTGACTCCGGCGGTCCCCTGGTTACACACGACAACCCTCGCCTCGTGGGAGTGATCACTTGGGGCTCCGCAAACTGCCATGGCGGTCCTTCGGGATACACCCGCACCACCGACTACCTGGGATGGATTCGGGACCACACTGGCATCTCCTACTAAAATCTTTTCTAATGGGAGCGATTTTTTGCTGAGTGTAGGGTCTGCAAGGACAACGACACTTTTAATAAATTCTTGGCATACCTTTACATTTTTAGTAGAAATTGGGTGTGGGTTCAAGAAATTTAGATCTAAATGCCTCAAAGTTGGCATTCCTTTTTCAAAGCTCTTTTTCACGAAGATTAGAATTGGAAAGGTATAATACTTTCTATGTTAATGTGGTCTAGTTTGCGGCTTTATTTATATAAAATTCAATATACCATTAAAAATTTGCCCGTATTTCCTAGGTACAAGAATGAACTGGTTGTGAAATATAACTTACAGGTGCGGACGCCATTAATTAACAAGAAAGGATGGCTATAGTCGAGTTTCCAGGCTATATTATACCTGGTACTCATCTCTCATACCCCAATTAGCTAACTTTTAAATGTTAAAGTTCAAAATACAGTAGGGAAGCCGGATAAAAAGATTATAACCCCTCTAAAAATTTCCCGATTTTTCCGAATTTTGCTTTCCAGATATAAATTTCATACAGAAATAGTTTAGCATTAAAACTTTTTCCAAATACCTTCCTGTACTGGCGTTACGAAGTGTGCGATTTTTGGGGCTGAAGCGGGCGTGGCAAAAATGAAATAAACTTGTCCTGCGTTTCTTTCATAAATGTCATCGTGCAAAATCTTATACTAGCTTATAGTCTCTAAGATTCTCGTATAGTCTCTACGCGTTCATACAGAAAAAAGGACAGACGGAAATGGCGATATTGACTCGGCTGTTAATGCTGATCAAGAATGCTTATAATTTATGTGGACCTATATATATTATACATTATAGAGGTGGTTGGTTAAGGAGATTTTATACGCGTACCGGGTATAAAAATAGTAAACTATGCTACGGAAATCGAAGGGACCCAAGGGCCCAGGACCAGTGCCGCTGCGAAGGCAAGCAAGACCAGTTTCATGGCTGCGAAGAAACGAAGAATCGCCTTCGAAGTATCTGTCTTTTATACGCTTTGCAGCGGATGTGAAGACTTCTCCACAATAACTAACTAAACCTACGACTTGTGGTACTATCGGCTCACGCACCCAAACCACGCGCAGAGCTACTTCATTGTAATCATAAATATTATTATCGATTCGAGGGGGTCTATAGATTCAAAAGTGCTGTTGTACTTGACAGATTTTAATTTTTGAAATTTTCAATTTTGTTGTTTCAAGCACCAGTTAGTGTAAGTAACTTAAAAACTTAAAATAAATCAACCAAGAAATAAATGAGTCTTTGGTAGCCTTTCTCACTTTATAAGAAAAATACTATACTTTACTTTTACTATACTTTAAAATACTTTAGTAAAAGTTTTAGAAATCTATCTCCTTAAAAGTGTGACAGGTTGTTTTTCCTATGCAATCCTTACAAAAATCAAATAGGTTTATATTTTCTTAGGTTAGAGTTGCTTTAAATATTATTCGTTCAGTCTAAACCTGCACAGTTGTGTTTAAGTTTGAAATTTTTACTAAAACTTGAAAATACGAACTTGGAAATACTTGAATAAATCAGTCGATCGCGGCATTATCTTGCACAAGACTATTTTTATTAAGGTTTTTTTTCATTTGCGTATCTAAAAATACTTTAATCTTTCGATTTAAATATTTTATTAAAAGCAAATTTTTCTGGTTCATTATAAAGTTTGGGCTTGATAAAACAAAGCACTCAAAAAGTATTATAACTAAAAGAAATAAACAAAATAGCCAAGTGCGTTTAGATCTACTTGATAACTGTGAAGAGGTCTTCACATCCGCTGCAAATCGTATAAAAGCCAGCTACTTCGAAGGGGATACTAAGTTTCTTCGCAGCCATGAAACTGTTCTTGCTTACCTTCGCTGCGGCTCTGGCTCTGGCCTCCGCCGGTCGCTTTGACCACCGCACCCTCCAGCTCCCCAGGGTCACCGTTGAGGAGACCCCTGAGGGCCGCATCGTCAACGGCTACCCGGCATACGAGGGCAAGGCCCCCTACATCGTGGGTCTGCTGCTCCGCACTGACGGCAGCAACGGCGCCGCCGTCGGAGCTGGTTCCATCATCTCCAACGACTGGATCCTGACCGCCGCTCACTGTCTGACCACCGACTCCATAGACATCCACTACGGCTCGAACTGGGGCTGGAACGGAGCCTTCTCCCACAACGTGCGCCGCGACAACTTCATCAGCCACCACGACCATGACATCGGTCTGATCCGCACCCCTTGGGTGGACTTCAACAACCTGGTCAACAAGGTCGCTCTTCCCAGCTTCAGCGAGGAGAACGACCGCTTCGCCGACACCTGGGCTGTAGCCTGCGGTTGGGGTGGAATGGAGAACGGCAACCTCGCCGAATACCTGCAGTGCATGGACGTCCAGATCATGAGCAACAACGAGTGCAGACAGACCTACGGAGGTGTCTCCGACCAGGATCTGTGCACCCGTGCTGCTGATAACAAGTCCGCCTGTGGAGGTGACTCCGGCGGTCCCCTGGTCACACACGACAACCCTCGTCTCGTCGGTGTGATCACCTGGGCCTGGGCAGACTGCCGTACTCTCTCGGGATACACCCGCACCACCGACTACCTGGGATGGATCCGCGACCACACTGGCATCTCCTACTAGAATATTTTCAAATGAGAGTGGAGGGTCTGAAAGGACCACGACACTTAATAAATTCTTGGCATACCTTTAAATGTTAAAAGTTTGGCATGGGGCTTACGGTTCCAGAATTTTAGATCTAAAGGATTTAAGGAGTTACAAATACGCAGTTGCGCTACCAAAAGAAGCAGTTTTTTAAACATTTTGTTACAAAGACAACTTTAGATGTTTCAAGTAACAATTATTAGTTAATTAAGTAGAAAGTTTCTACTTAAACAAGACGTTGCAAATAACGTCGTCGAAAAAGGTTCTTTGTGGTGATCTATTTTTTGTCATCTTGAAATATCCAAAATCAAACAATTAATTTGATTCTTTTAAAGAATACATAAATGCAGGCGATGAACGCTGATTTTTAAGAATACACCAAAAAAAAGGTTTAAATAAGTAGTAAACTTTAAACAATTTCATTTTTGGATTGAATTTTGCATTAATAACTTCCTAACGTTGTCATTGCCTTTCGAAAGCTCTTTTCTCGAAGATTATAATTGCATCGATGGTATAAATTGTATGTTAGTGTGGTCAACCTTGCAGCTACATTATTACGTAAAAAACTGAAGTAACAAATTCAATAAATCATCAAAGATTAGCCCGTATTGTCAACATAGTCTCTGGGTACAAAAATAAAGTGATCATGAAAAAAATAACTTACATGTGCGGACGCCGTTAATTAACAAGGAATGATATCTACAGTCGACTTTCCAGACTATATTATACCCGGTACTCATATCTTCCATTACCCCATTAGCTAAACTTTAAATTTTAAAATTCAAAACAAAAGAACCTTCTTGTTGCATACCTTTGGGCTTGGAAAAATAACAGCTATAGAAATGCAGAAGGGTAGCCGGATAAAAAGTGTCTAACTTCTCTAAAAATTTCACGATTTGGCTGATAATTCTTTCCAGCTATAAATTAGCTTTAGAAATGACATAGTGTAGCATCTTCTTACAAGAGATCTTCGTCCTTTAGAACAGAATTTTAGGATTTTTCGGGGCGGGAGGGGGCGTGGCAAAAATGAAATAAAGTGTCTTCGTGGCCAAGGGCGTAGCCAGAATTTTGCACAGGGGGGGCAAAAATTTTTATTTTTTTTATTAAAAAATTTTATTAAAAAATAATATATATAAAAATTGTCAACATTGTCTTGGTTGACGTAAAGTAATTCAACCTTTCAAATTTCCCACTTTCAAATATATTTTGATTCATTTTTATCGATTTTCATCAACTGCCTCGGTTGATCAGGGGGCAAGTGCCCCCCCCTGCACCCCCCGGCCTACGCCCTTGTTCGTGGCAAATCTTATAGGCAGCTGAACCTTATATAGTCAAAAAATTTAATAGTTTTGGTACGAAAATCATAGGGACCCGTGGGGCCAGGACCAGAGCCGCTGCGAAGGTAAGCAAGAGTAGTTGTATGGCTGCGAAGAAACAATGAATCGCCTTCGATGTATCTGTCTTTTATACGATTTTCAGCGGATGTGAAGACTTTTCCACAATAACTAAATAAACCTATGACTTTTGGTACTATCGGCTCACGCACCCAAACCACGCGCGGAGCTACTTCATTGTAATCAAAAATTTTATTATCGATTCGAGGGGGTCTATAGATTCGAAAGTACTGCTGTACGTGACAAATTTTAATTTTCTAAATATTCAGTTTAGTTAGTTCAAGCAAAAGTAAGTAAAAATGACTTGAAAACCTAAAATAAATCAACCAAGAATTAAGTCCTAATAAAGGAATCTTTGGTAGCCTTTCGTAGAATAAAAGGTTCTGAGATCTATCTCCTAACAGGTGTGACAGGTGATTCCTCCTATGCAATCCTTTAAAAACTAAAATAGGTTTATTTTTTCTTAAGTCAAAGATGCCTACCCGTAACCGGTAAGGTTGGGTTTAAGTTAAAAATTTTTATAAAAAATGTAAACTACGAACTTGGAAATACTTGAGTAAATCCGTCAATCAGCATTATTTTGCACTATTTTTATTCAGGTTTTTTTTTTAATTTGCGTATCTAAAAATACCATAATCTTTCGATTTAAATATTTGTATAAATACAATTTTTCTAGTTCATTATGAAGGGTGGGGTGATAAAGCAAAGTACTCGAAAGTATTTAAGAATAAAAGAAATAAACAAAATAGCCAAGTTCGCTTAGATCTACTTGATAACTGTGGAGAGGTCTTCACATCCGTTGTGAATCGTATAAAAGCCAGCTACTTCGAAAGGGATTCTAAGTTTCTTCGTTGCCATGAAACTGTTCTTGCTTACCTTCGCTGCGGCTCTGGCTCTGGCCTCCGCTGGTCGCTTTGACCACCGCACCCTCCAGCTCCCCAGGGTCACCGTTGAGGAGACCCCTGAGGGCCGCATCGTCAACGGCTACCCAGCATACGAGGGCAAGGCCCCCTACATCGTCGGTCTGTGGATCCGCACTGATGGCAGCAACTCCGCCGGCGTTGGAGGTGGTTCCATCATCGCCAACAACTGGGTCTTGACCGCCGCTCACTGTCTGACCACCGACTCTGTGGACATCCACTACGGTTCCAACTGGGGCTGGAAGGGTGCCTTCTCCCACAACGTGCGCCGCGACAACTTCATCATCCACCACGACCACGACATCGGTCTCATCCGCACCCCGTGGGTGGACTTCAACAACCTGGTCAACAAGGTGGCTCTGCCCAGCTTCAACGAGGAGAACGACCGCTTCAGCGACACCTGGGCCGTCGCCTGCGGATGGGGTGGCATGGACAACGGAAACCTCGCCGACTACCTGCAGTGCATGGACGTCCAGATCATCAGCAACAGCGAGTGCAGACAGACCAACCCATATGTCTCCGACCAGGATCTGTGCACCCGTGGTGCCGATAACAAGTCCGCCTGTGGAGGTGACTCCGGCGGTCCCCTGGTCACACACGACAACCCTCGTCTCGTCGGTGTGATCACCTGGGCTATCGTTGGCTGCCAGGGTCCTTCCGGATACACCCGCACCACCGACTACCTGGGATGGATCCGCGACCACACTGGCATCTCCTACTAAAATCTTTTCTGACATGAGTTGCTTTTGGCCGAGCGGAGGTTTCCTTTGCAAGGACGTTTCAATTCTAAATAAATTCTTTATAAAAATGCAAAAACTTTTGTTATTTTACTGAAACTTTTTTAGATTCTAACAAACATATAAGCTTGTCAAAAATGTCTTGTGGTATTTTCGGTAGTTTCGTCTTTTCACAGTTCGTTGTTTGGTTCAGTTGTTCGTGAGTTATAGCGTCGCAAACATTGAGCAAAATAAAGAGAATATCCGGCATATTTTTTTACAATCAAAATGCCATCAAGATGCCAAGAGGCAGTTTGAAGACTCGATACAGTCACTATTTTAACCGCAAAACGATGGTTGCAACGTATTCGTCCTGGTGATCGAAGATGCGCCGCAACAAAATCGTTGAATTGGTCGAAGAAGCTTGGATTCACAAAGAAGCTTGATGTATGAGTGCCACACCAACTAAAATGTATCGTCCGATGGTAATCTCTGCTTAGTCGCAAGAAAAGCGACCAGTTTCTGAAACGGATTGTACTGGCGATGAAAAGTGGGTCACTTACGACACTGTGAAGCGCATTAGGTCGTGGTCAAAGCACGGTGAAGCGTTGACAGTGGCCAAGCCTGGATTGCCGGCCAGGAAGGTGATGCTAAGTGTTTGGTGGGATAGCCAGAGAATCATCCACTATGAGCTGCTTCTCTATGGCCAAAATTTCAATTCAGACCAGTACTGGCCCGCTTAAAGGAAGCATTTATGCAGAACAGGCCATATTTGATTACCAGATGCCGAATTTTCATCCATCAGGACAACGCCAGGCCACACACATCTTTGGTGACGCGCCAAAATCTCCGTGAATTTGGATGGAAGTTTTTTTTGCATCCACCATATAGTCCGGACCTCGCACCAAGCGTGGTAATCGCTGTATCTGTCTATGGCCAACGAGCTTGGAAGACGTGGATTGGCTGCGTGAGCTGATAGTAACAAGGTCAACAAGGTCGCTCTTTCCAGCTTCAACGAGGAGAACGACCGCTTCACCGACGCCTGGGCCGTCGCCTGCGGATGGGGTGGAATGGAGAACGGAAACCTGGCTGAGTGGCTGCAGGGCATCGACGTCCAGATCATGAGCAACAACGAGTGCAGACAGACCTACGGAGGTGTCTCCGACCATGATCTGTGCACCCGTGCTGTCGATAACAAGTCCGTCTGTGGAGGTGACTCCGGCGGTCCCCTGGTCACACACGACAACCCTCGTCTCGTCGGTGTGATCACCTGGGGCTGGTCAGACTGCCGTACTCTTTCGGGATACACCCGTACCACCGACTACCTGGGATGGATCCGCGACAACACTGGCATCTCCTACTAGAATATTTTCAAATGGGAGTGGAGGGCCTGAAACGTGGTCCTTTCTCTTAATAAATTCTTGGCATACATTTAAATGTTTGAAATTAAATGTTAAAAGTTGGGCATGTGGTTTACGGTTCCAGAATTTTAGATCTAAAGGATTTAAGGAGTTATAGGCAGTTGCGCTACCAAAAGCAGCATTTTAGAAATTTTCTTACGAAAAGATGTTTCAAGACAATTATTACTTAAGTAGAAACTACTTTGAAGAAAATAATAGCTGCCGATCATCTTAAAATATTTTATACTTTCAATTCTGTAGACGTTCTAATTAACGTCATCAAAAAGGTTCTTTTGTCAGTTTATATAGTTAAGTTTATGTCAGTTTAATACATAAATGCAGGCGATGAACGAGGATTTTTAAAAATTTACTTCTTTGACAAAAAAGCTTAACTTAAATTAAATTTAAGAAATTAATCTATTTGTGCGTGGATTAATTCCATGGGAATAATTCCATATCCATGAAAATTGTCTAAAAATGTCAGACCCATCAGTTACCCCATTTTCGTCGAAAGGGATTACAGACTTTAGAAACACTGTTTTAAGAAAAACGCGTTCGAAGTTATCCTGCCCTTTATGCTTCGCCATGAGCTCTGACATGAGAATTGAAAATAACGTATAGCTCCGCAAAATATTTATCGGACTGAGTACAAATTTAGAAAGGACATCCACATATATGTATATGAATATTACATTAAAATAAACAACCATATTTTGATTTGAATTTTTTGTAAATAACTAATTGTGGAGAATAGCTGACGCCATAAATTCAAAACAATAATCAAGTAACAAGTAAAACAACTTTTTTAATCGATTTACAAAAATTCATTACCAAGTTGAGTACTACCATAAGCTAAGCACTTTAACTGAAAAATTTCCTTCGTTGGTAATTGCATTGGCCCAGTCCGGAGGTGCCGGCGTGATAAAGAAATCATCGCGGCACGTTGTCAGAGTGAAGACCTAAATAAATTAGAATAAAGTACTCATGCGCGCAATAATATTGATATTAATACTGATAATACTGATATACTGAAGCCTTATCTTCCTTCAAACCGTATAAAAGCGGCTTGTCTTCTTCGAGCTGGTTAAGTTTTCTTCAAACCATGAAACTGTTCTTGCTAACTCTATCCGTGGCCTTGGCCGCGGTCTCCGCCACTCCGGCCCTGAACCGCACCGGCCTGCTCCCGAGGGTCACCATGCACGAGGGACCCGAGGGCCGCATCGTCAACGGGTACCCAGCGCCCGAGGGCAAGGCCCCCTACATTGTAGGCCTGCTGATCCGCACTGACGGCAGCAGCGGAGCCGCAGTAGGAGCCGGCACCATCATCTCCAACGACTGGATCCTGACCGCCGCTCACTGCCTGACCACCGACTCCGTGGACATCCACTACGGCTCTAACTGGGGCTGGAAGGGATCCTTCTCCCAAAACGTGCGCCGCGACAACTTCATCAGCCACCCCAACTGGCCCGCAGAGGGTGGTCGCGACATCGGTCTGATCCGCACCCCGTGGGTGGACTTCAACAACCTGGTCAACAAGGTGGCTCTGCCCAGCTTCAGCGAGGAAAACGACCGCTTCACCGACACCTGGGCTGTTGCCTGCGGATGGGGTGGTATGGACAACGGAGACCTGGCTGAGTGGCTGCAGTGCATCGACGTCCAGATCATCAGCAACAGCGAGTGCGAGCAGGCCTACGGCACCGTGGCCAGCACCGACATGTGCACCCGCATGGCCGACGGCAAGTCCTCCTGCGGCGGTGACTCCGGCGGCCCTCTCGTCACACACGACAACCCTCGCCTCGTGGGAGTGATCACCTTCGGCTCCGTGAGCTGCCACAACGGTCCCTCCGGCTACACCCGCGTCACCGACTACCTGGGCTGGATCCGTGACCACACTGGCATCTCCTACTAGAGTCGGCAAGGACGTCTCTTGAACCAAATAAATTCTTTCAAAAAACTTAAAACAGTGATAGCTTTTAAAGCTCATTTTGGGAATATATTACGTGTGCATATGGTTATAAAAAAAAAAAGAATAATTATAGTTTCGGAAGCCGGTTGGTCATATCCCTTTTAGCCGTTTTAATAGTAGGCAATGCCTGACTTTTCCCGTATCCAGTCCAAGTGATCCGTGACTCTGGTGTAGCCCGAAGGTCCGCTCTTGCAGCCCGTTGAGGCAAAAGTAATCACTCCGATCTGCATAGGATTGTCGTGGGTGACCAAAGCTCCGCCGGAGTCTCCGCCGCAGACAGATTTCCCGTCAGTTTGGCGGGTGCACATGTCCGTGCTGGCCACACTGCCGTAAGACCTGGCACACTCGGTGTTGCTGATCACCTGGACGTCCATACACTGCAGCCAGTTGGCTAGCTGGCCGTTGGCCATTCCTCCCCAGCCGCAGGCGACGCACCACCAGTTCTCGAAGCGCTCACCCTTCTGGCTGAACTTGGGCAGAACCACCTTGTTGATCCGGTCGTTGAAGTCCACGTGTGGGGTGCGGATCAGTCCGATGTCGTGGCCAGCGGTGTTGGGGTAGCCCGGATGCCGGAAGAAGTTGTCCTTGTTGACATTCACTTTCAGTTGGCCGTTCCAGGCCCGGTTAGAGCCGTAGTTGATCTCCACGGACTCGGTCGTCAGACAATGGGCGGCGGTCAGGACCCAGGTGTTGCCGATGACGGAGCCACCACCTACGGCTCCATTATTCAAGCGGAGACCTACCGCATAGGGGGCCTTGCCCTCGTAGGCATTGTATCCGTTGACGATAATATGGTCTGGAGCCAAGGACGTGCGATTTCTATGCCGGCCGGCACTGGCGGTGGCCACGAACATTAAGAGTAGCTCTAGCTTCATGGTTGTGCAGAACTTGGGACACTTTCCCCGTATACTCTTCCATTTATACCCCAAGGAACGTTTCGTAAGATGTGCTGGAAAGCCATTTGTTTCAAAACTCTGGAAAGTTATCAGCGTTTAGCGACGTTTGATGGATGCGGTCATTAACTTACATGCTCTTGCCATACAGGGTTTTTAATTAGGAATTAATTTATCTTTTTAAAATCCCCTATTTATTATCAGTTTATCTTTTTCTCTTTAAAATTCCATTAGGAAAATATTTTAACTGAAAACAATATATGAGAGGGCTAGTATTTCTCTAGTTTTTAAATTTTCCAGTTTCTAGTTGTAAAATCCACAAGTCTCCCAACTCCCTTAGCTTCTTAATACAATTTTGGGTTACAATTACAATTATTATGGAGTAAACCAGTCTTTAACTTAGGGAATTAAAATTAGATTGTCATTTTAATGATTTTTAATAATTTAAAACTAAATTTATTGTTCCACAAATCCACTAGAGAATATTTATTTTAATATTCAAGTAAAAAATCATTTAGTTATATTTTTCAATGCGTATATATTAAAAAAAAAATATGAATATACAATAGGTACATAGTGGTTCCTTAGTAAAGCAATTCCGGATATCTGTCGGATCCAGTCCAAGAAATCAGTAACACGCGTGTAGCCCGAAGGACCCGCCTTGCATCCAGCTGAAGCAAAGATAATGACACCAATCTGCATGGGATTGTCGTGGGTGACCAGTGCTCCACCCGAATCTCCACCGCACACCGATTTCCCGTCCGTGGCGCGGGTGCACATCACTGTGCTGGCCACATTGTTTTTACCATACGATCTCTCGCACTCTGAGTTGCTGATCACCTGGACGTCCATGCACTGCAGCCAGTTGGCCAGCTGGCCGTTGGCCATTCCTCCCCAGCCGCAGGCGACGCACCACCAGTTCTCGAAGCGCTCGCCCTTCTGGCTGAACTTGGGCAGGACTACCTTGTTGATGTGTTGATGAGGTTGTTGAAGTTCACGTGGGGGGTGCGGATCAGTCCGATGTCGTTCCCGGGAGTATTTGGGAAGCCCGAGGGCCGGAAGAAGTTGTCCTTGGCAACGGTGTGCTTGAGCTGCCCGTTCCATCCTCGATTGGATCCGTAGTTGATCTCTACGGAGTCGGTGGTCAGACAGTGGGCGGCGGTCAGGACCCAGGTGTTGCCAATGATCGAACCTCCGCCCACGGCTCCGTTGTTTAGACGGAGACCCACTGCATAAGGCGCCTTTCCCTCGTAGGCGTTGTATCCATTGACGATGATGTTTTCCGGACCACTAGGAGCCAGGCCCGTGCGATTGCCGTGCCAGCGGGCCGAGGCTGTGGTCAGGAAGAGTAAGATCAGTGCAAGCTTCATGGTTGGTAGTGAATTCCAACAGCAGTCGACTCCACTCCAGTTTTATAGAAAAAATTGGTTTCATAACCAGATTTTGGTTAAGTACTTTTACATTTTATCATTTTTTCCGAAGGGCTGATGGCTTTGGTTATTAGTTTTGGAATTTTTATGGGAATAGTTCTACTTAGGGGACATACAATTAATAATAATTTAAGTAGAGAATCCCAATCTTCATCAATCTCTTTCATATTTCCTTTCAGATGCAACGTGGCCGTCATGCTGCTTACCGACATTGTGGTCGATGGAATTCCCGGCATTGACTGGACCCTGCACCTGCCGCTGATGCTGCACATCCTGTTCCTGGGCCTCGATCACACCCGCGTCATTGTCCGGGAGCACTGCAAGCAACTGTGCGTGAACCTGCTGATTGTCCTGGCCGAGCACAACGACCACCTGACCGTGGCCCGCATCCTTCTGAACAGTGAGACCAGCAAACTGGACCTGGGACTGACGGTGCCTGCCCTGCCCGTGATCGACAACAACTTCACGGAGCTGCACCAGCAATTCGATAGCTATTTGCTCCATGTGAGTCCCCAGGCGGCTGCCTATGCCCTGCAGCACAACCTCTCCAGCTCGACGATCATTGCGGCGCACACCTCATCCGCCTCGGGATCGAACCAACAGAATCTACCACATACTCCACAGAATCAGCAGCAGAGTGGATCACAGAACAACCAGAATACCACACCACCTGGCTTGGCATCCACCCCAGCCGCACTCCAGATAAATCCCAACAATACTGAGAACTCGGAGGTGCCGCTGATCCACCCCGATGAGCACGCTCCGCCCCAGCCGGGGCCCAGTATGCCCATAGCCCACGTAATCAAGAGCCTGCTGAAGTTCTTGGCCCAGGACACTTGCCAGCCGCTGTGGAACTACGAGGACATCACCGCCAAGGTCTGGGCTGTCAAGTCCGCGGAGCAGCTGAGCTGTTTCCTCAAGCACATGGTGAAAGTATTTGCCGACAGCTACCCGCAAGCGAGGATCGCCGAGCGCTGGGCCCAGACGGCCCTCCAGTTGGGACTGTCCTGTTCCTCGCGGCACTATGCTGGACGCTGTCTGCAGATCTTTCGGGCCTTGAACGTGCCCATCAACTCCAGGATGCTGTCCGACATACTCTCCCGACTGGTGGAAACAGTGGCCGAACAGGGTGAGGATATGCAGGGGTATGTGACGGAACTACTTCTCACTTTGGAGGCAGCTGTGGACAGCTTGGACTCGGATTTCCGACCTCTCGACGTGATGAAGGACATCTTCAAGAGCACCCCCAATCTAAACAACAAGGATGGAGGCCCCAATTCCATACTGCCCGGCAAGAAGTCCCCATCGGGAATGACGCCTCAGTCCTCGAACTTCTCCATTCCCAGCCACGGTCGGAGCACCAGCTACTCCGTATCCTACTGCGGCCGGAAGGCCAACAACTCTCCGTGCGACAAACAAGTCGAGCTGCGTAATCGCTCCTCGGGCATCGATCTGGAGCGCAGTGTGGTCTGCAAATTCGGCGTCGGTGGAGTGGGTGGCGTGGGAGCCGGTTCGGCTCTCTCCCGTTCCCGCAGCGCCCAGAGCCTGAAGATGCTCGGGGACACAGCCACGCAGGACGACAAGATGACCATTCTGGCGCAGCTATTCTGGTTGTCCGTGTCGCTTCTGGAATCGGACTACGAGCATGAGTTCATGTTGGCCCTGCGCCTGTTGACCCGAGTGCTCCATAGACTGCCTCTGGATCGTCCGGATGCTCGGGACAAGGTGGAGAAGCTGCAGCAGCAACTCAAGTGGACAGCATACCCGGGAGTCCATGCTCTTCTATTGAAGGTGAGTATTTATTTTGATTCCTGACAGCTTCAAAGTCTAAATTTCTGTTTTATTTTAGGGCTGCACCCACAGTGCCACCTATGAGCCAACCATCACGCTGCTCTCCCAGTTCGCTCCACTCCTCACGCTTCCCGTTTGCGATCCCACCCAGAGCTGCGCTTTCCCCATGAACGTGATTGCCCTGCTGCCCTACATGCTGCTGCACTACGAGGATGCCAACGAGATCTGCATTCGAAGTGCCGAGAACATTGCCCAGGTGTCCACGGAACTGGGAGCCAAGCTGGAGAATCTGGGCACCGTGATGACCCTGTACAGCAGGAAAACTTTCTGCAAAGAGTCGTTCCAGTGGACCAAGTGCGTGGTCAAATATCTGCACGACACCTATGCCCACATGGGACTGCACATGGTGGCTTTTCTTATAGAAGTCCTGGAAAAAGGTCCGCAGCAAGTTCAGGTTCCGGTTCTAAATGTGATCCATTGCATGCTGCACTACGTGGACTTGTCGGCTCCTCAGGCTCAGACCATCAATGCGGATTTGCTGAGGGCCATTGGAAAGTACTTGGATGTAAGTTTCACTAAAGCTTGGGTGCAGAAACCATTCAGAAATCGGTTTGTGGCTTAGAACCCTCCAGAACCATGTACCAATCCGTCAGGGAAACGATAATACAAGTCATTTGTTTATAAAGATATTTTCCTTAGTCAGACTGCTCTGATAGCTGCCAATCTAATCTAAAGTACATGAGTTCCTCCTGGGGGAGGAAGAGTACTTAGAGTACTTTTAATTAAATTAATATATATTTATTTTCTTTGGCAGACGGTGAACTGGAAGGACTCACTGAAGATTCTGAAGCTGATTGTAACCCGCAGCTCCTCGCTGCAGGTCGTACCGCCCAGCGAAGGCAGCAGCGCCGGCTTATCGTTCTCCTTCTATGGCGCATATCCGGACTCGGATATGTTCTGTAAAAAGGAACTGGCCGGTCGCACCATGGAGTTCACCTTCGACGTCTCGCAAACTCCGCTCATCGGACGACGCATCCTGCTGAAGACGGAGGACCCGGCGGCTGCCGGTGGCGCAGCCTCCACGACTGGCAGCTCCTCGCTTAACTCCACCCTGACGAACGCCACAACAGTTACGGTGGCGCCCAGTGCCGCCCAGCAGCAGGCCAATGCCCAGCTGCAACAGCAGCGAGCCCACACCAATGTGGCAGCCATTGCGGCGGCCGCAGCCGCTGCTCAGCATCAGCAACAGCAGCAGGCCATCGGAGCCGGAAGCAGTGTAGTGGGCACCCCGAACTCTCCCCGGCGGAGTGCCAGCCTGTCGCCAGCGGACACTGTGCCACTGAGCGGATGGAAGCGGCCCTGGATGTCGCAGTGCAGGGTGCGTGAGTGCCTGGTCAACCTGCTGACCACCTGCGGCCAGCGTGTGGGCTTGCCCAAGTCACCATCGGTAAGTGTCACTCCAGGCTACCCACGGCTGCTTGTACATAGCCAGGTGCATGCCTTAGGCTCCCTAGAGCTAGCCCCGCCCTCCCGGTCTCATGCATTTCTTACCATGCAATTATTTTCCTCTAACTCTTTTTCTTTCATGTAAACCAATACTCAAACCAAATACCAAAAATACAAAAAAAACAAAAAACCGAACAACCAAAAACCAAATCAAAAATAAAACAACTAACACGCATTATCATCATTAACCAATCCGATACCAAAAATCGAAAAATATCTAGGACGATTTCATAAATTCAATTTGCTCAAAGGTAAAGGACACGTTTCTATGTGCCGCCTCAAGTTTCGCTTTTGTGTCTGTTTTCCTTAAAATGTTTTATTTTTCTGTTAAAGCATGATGTAGTTTTATGGAAAATTATATTATTCAAATTATTTACACAAGAGTTTAAAGTTAAATTAAATCTTTCGAAGGAGTTCGCTATTTTATTTATATTTTCCTATTTTAATGACTTCTTGTGTGCTGAACTTGGCTTTTATTCTTTAGTTCTCATAAATCCCATCGACCCAGAAACAACCAATCCATTTGCTTTCAAGTTCTTTATTCCGTTTGCATGTTTCGCATGTTTTTTGTCACAATTTCTTCCTTTTGTTTATTTTTTGTCTTAAACATAAACACGTTTAGTCGTTGAGCACGTCACTACTAACAGGATCGATTGCGACCAGACAAAGCGTAAGCTTTATCTCTACTTTCTTTTACATAAACTATACATTAATACTCTGAATGTTTTACAAACTATTTGGCGATACAAACTAATGCTCTTTTTCGTAACCACTAGGTTATATTCAGTCAGTCTTCGGATCTGATGGAGCGCCAGTCTTCGGCCGCTTCTTCCACGGAAGAGACTTCGGGTCCGCAGGGAGACTTGAGCAGTGGCTCCCGGCGGGATGATGGCCAGCCCGACTTTACAGTCTTCAAGGACTTTGATTTCCTGGAGTACGAGGACAGTATTGCCGGCGAGTCGACGGATAACTTCAACTGGGGCGTGCGCCGGCACCAGCTCTTCGAGGGCGATGAGGAGCGCCTGAATTGCGGCAGTGGCATCGGTGGCTCCATCAAGGGCGGTCATTCCTCCGCCCTCGAGGACAGCTTCAGTGACAAGACGCCCATACTGAGCAAACGGAAGCGACAGACTGCCGACGATTCCTCCGACGAAGAGGGAGAATCGGAGTCGCCATTAGACGAGGATCATCGCCAGTCCTTCCTCAAGTCCGGGTACAGTGCTGTTCCTCCCACATCGTTGAGTTTGCGGGAGCGACGACGTCGCAATTCAGTGTCGCGCAGTGACACCAGTGGCTCTAGTGCTGGAGACTTGGGCGACATTACTCCTTGCAATGCCTCACCCCATTTGCCGGGCATCATTCGCTTTGGAGCAGCCGTTCGGGACGAGGCGGAGGACAACTGGCGCCAACAGCTGCAGGGAATGCTGGTCAACCAGCCATCGGCACATACCT
This sequence comes from Drosophila pseudoananassae pseudoananassae, assembly GCA_018153035.1. Lineage (NCBI taxonomy): Eukaryota > Metazoa > Arthropoda > Insecta > Diptera > Drosophilidae > Drosophila > Drosophila pseudoananassae. Next base: position 12,720 of record JAECXR010000044.1, on the reverse strand, counting down.
CGGAGCTCCTGCAGCAGCTGCACCGGCTGATCAAGGAGCTGACCTTCAAGACCATTAGTATTTCCAAGGAGGCCAAGAAGTTCTTCACCGGCATTGGATCTCAGCTGGGCAACCGGATCTCCCTGTTCACAGATTTACTCAGCTCCCGGGCGGATCCTCCACAGGTTTGGTGCAGCGAGCAGCAGGCTACCACGCCCAAGCTGTTTGAGACCCTGCGGTTCAATGTCCTCGAGGTGCAGGAGCATCTAGAGACCTTCTTCGATCGCAAGGATCAGGTCTTGGAGGTGGGTTCTACACACACCAGTTTTTATTACAAACTCTAAACAAAAATGTAATTTTTCAGTGCCTGGATGCTGTGAAAACCAGTTGCAAGCTATCGCTGTTCAATGAGGCTGATGTGGCTGCTTCTGGCCTGGAATTGCCCACTTCCTCTAGCATAGCCTACATGCCATTTGACCCGGCCTCTACTGAGGTGGTCCTGGACCTGGGTCGCTCTCTGTACAAGCTAATGTTTCAGCTGCTTTTGTTGATTGAATCGAATCACAAGATATCCTCCAATGTGGTCAACCACTTCCGCATTAATGAAGACGTAAGATAAATAATACTTTGGGTACTTTTGGGTTCGAAGATTAATCTTGAAATCTTCCTGCAGATGCACGACATATCCGATCTCTATGCTCTTGTTCGCGATGCCCTGGTGCGCTACACCAGCGAAGCCGAGCTGGACTGCCTGGAGTCCTCCACTTCCACGGAGGGTGAGCATACGCCAACGCCGTCGCCTGGCTTGCCCATGACTCAGGAGGAGTTCGAGGTGGGCCTGCACGAGCACATCGATCTGCAGCGCTGGCCCAGCGCCATTGCCCATGTGCGTCAGTACCGCCGGGTCGCCACTCTAAATGCCGCTGGCGACCAGACCATGACTATATTCACCTACAGTAGCCTAGACAACCGCCAGAAGTGGGACGAGATGTCTGTCATATTGAATGCTTATGCTCACGGTATTATGAAGGATCGCACAGGTACGTTTCTACGACATTATTGATTCATAAAAAGTAATTGGAAATTTAAATTCCTTCAGCAGAAGCCTTCATTGTATCGAAATCCGACTCTGAGCTGTTTGAAATCTATGCCATTCTCTCAGAGAATCTATATCATGTATCCAGCGCGCTGACCAATATGGAAATCAGCATGAAGAGCTACTCCGCGGCCAGTGCATCCGGCAATATGCATCGCAGCGAACAGGACATTGTGACAAATCTTTAAACTTATCCTTAGTCTAAGTATATCGCTGCTAGGAAGACCCTTTTATATGTAATCTTTTAGCTCATAAGCTGCATTCTAGACACTAATTCGTGTACGTAAGCGATCATTATTATTTTGTGAGCGAACAAATGTGTTAGGTACGATACAATTATGAAAATATATTTATCAATTACAGCACAAATTGTTTGTGCCTTCCTTAAAACATTTCCAAATGAGTAATTAACTTGGCCTTAGCTTTGGCTCTTTTCAATTTTTTGGATTTTTTCAAAGGGTATCCGCATAAAATTGTGGATTATCATAATTTCCCCACTTTTGCTACCCAGTACCGTTTAGTAATCAGCGAACCCAGAAGCGACTTTCCTTATTCAAACTATTGGTTAAATGTCGTTTTTAAATTTTTCGAATTTTTTCCAAGGGGTACCCCCACAAAATTGTGGGTTTTCCAAATTTCCCCACTTGTGCACCTTCCGATGGCCATAGCTCTGCCAATTCGTATCCGATCCGAAAATCAAGTACTGTTTAGTAATCAGCGAACCCAGAAGCGACTTTCCTCATTCAAACCATTGGTTAAATGTCGTTTTTAAATTTTTCGAATTTTTTCCAAGGGGTACCCCCACAAAATTGTGGGTTTTCCAAATTTCCCCACTTGTGCACCTTCCGATGGCCATAGCTCTGCCAATTCGTATCCGATCCGAAAATAAAGTACTGTTTAGTAATCAGCGAACCCAGAAGCGACTTTCCTCATGCAAACCATTGGTTAAATGTCGTTTTTAAATTTTTCGAATTTTTTCCAAGGGGTACCCCCACAAAATTGTGGGTTTTCCAAATTTCCCCACTTTTGCACCTTCCGATTACCATAGCTCTGTCAATTCGTATCCGATCCGAAAATCAAGTACTGTTTAGTAATCAGCGAACCCAGAAGCGACTTTCCTCATTCAAACCATTGGTTAAATGTCGTTTTTAAATTTTTCGAATTTTTTCCAAGGGGTACCCCCACAAAATTGTGGGTTTTCTAAATTTCCCCACTTTTGCACCTTCCGATGGCCATAGCTCTGTCAATTTCTATCCGATCCCAAAATAAAGTACCGTTTAGTAATCAGCGAACCCAGAAGCGACTTTCCTCATTCAAGCCATTGGTTAAATATCGTTTTTAAATTTTTCGAATTTTTTCCAAGGGGTACCTCCACAAAATTGTGGGTTTTCCAAATTTCCCCACTTTTGCACCTTCCGATGGCCATAGCTCTGCCAATTCATATCCGATCCGAAAATAAAGTACTGTTTAGTAATCAGCGAACCCAGAAGCGACTTTCCTCATGCAAACCATTGGTTAAATGTCGTTTTTAAATTTTTCGAATTTTTTCCAAGGGGTACCCCCACAAAATTGTGGGTTTTCTAAATTTCCCCACTTTTGCACCTTCCGATGGCCATAGCTCTGCCAATTCGTATCCGATCCGAAAATAAAGTACTGTTTAGTAATCAGCGAACCCAGAAGCGACTTTCCTCATTCAAACAATTGGTTAAATGTAGTTTTTAAATTTTTCGAATTTTTTCCAAGGGGTACCCCCACAAAATTGTGGGTTTTCCAAATTTCCCCACTTTTGCACCTTCCGATGGCCATAGCTCTGCCAATTCGTATCCGATCCGAAAATAAAGTACTGTTTAGTAATCAGCGAACCCAGAAGCGACTTTCCTCATTCAAACCATTGGTTAAATGTAGTTTTTAAATTTTTCGAATTTTTTCCAAGGGGTACCCCCACAAAATTGTGGGTTTTCCAAATTTCCCCACTTTTGCACCTTCCGATGGCCATAGCTCTGCCAATTCGTATCCGATCCGAAAATAAAGTACTGTTTAGTAATCAGCGAACTCAGAAGGGACTTTCCTCATTCAAACCATTGGTTAAATGTCGTTTTTAAATTTTTCGAATTTTTTCCAAGGGGTACCCCCACAAAATTGTGGGTTTTCCAAATTTCCCCACTTTTGCACCTTCCGATTGCCATAGCTCTGTCAATTCGTATCCGATCCGAAAATAAAGTACTGTTTAGTAATCAGCGAACCCAGAAGCGACTTTCCTCATTCAAACCATTGGTTAAATGTCGTTTTTAAATTTTTCGAATTTTTTCCAAGGGGTACCCCCACAAAATTGTGGGTTTTCCAAATTTCCCCACTTTTGCACCTTCCGATGGCCATAGCTCTGCCAATTCGTATCCGATCCGAAAATAAAGTACTGTTTAGTAATCAGCGAACCCAGAAGCGACTTTCCTCATTCAAACCATTGGTTAAATGTCGTTTTTAAATTTTTCGAATTTTTTCCAAGGGGTACCCCCACAAAATTGTGGGTTTTCCAAATTTCCCCACTTTTGCACCTTCCGATTACCATAGCTCTGTCAATTCGTATCCGATCCGAAAATCAAGTACTGTTTAGTAATCAGCGAACCCAGAAGCGACTTTCCTCATTCAAACCATTGGTTAAATGTCGTTTTTAAATTTTTCGAATTTTTTCCAAGGGGTACCCCCACAAAATTGTGGGTTTTCTAAATTTCCCCACTTTTGCACCTTCCGATGGCCACAGCTCTGTCAATTCCTATCCGATGCGAAAATAAAGTACCGTTTAGTAATCAGCGAACCCAGAAGCGACTTTCCTCATTCAAGCCATTGGTTAAATGTCGTTTTTAAATTTTTCGAATTTTTTCCAAGGGGTACCCCCACAAAATTGTGGGTTTTCCAAATTTCCCCACTTTTGCACCTTCCGATTGCCATAGCTCTGTCAATTCCTATCCGATCCGAAAATAAAGTACTGTTTAGTAATCAGCGAACCCAGAAGCGACTTTCCTCGTTCAAACCATTGGTTAAATATCGTTTTTAAATTTTTCGAATTTTTTCCAAGGGGTACCCCCACAAAATTGTGGGTTTTCCAAATTTCCCCACTTTTGCACCTTCCGATGGCCATAGCTCTGCCAATTCGTATCCGATCCGAGAATAAAGTACTGTTTAGTAATCAGCGAACCCAGAAGCGACTTTCCTCATTCAAACCATTGGTTAAATGTCGTTTTTAAATTTTTCAAATTTTTTCCAAGGGGTACCCCCACAAAATTGTGGGTTTTCCAAATTTCCCCACTTTTGCACCTTCCGATGGCCATAGCTCTGCCAATTCGTATCCGATCCGAAAATAAAGTACTGTTTAGTAATCAGCGAACCCAGAAGCGACTTTCCTCATTCAAACCATTGGTTAAATGTCGTTTTTAAATTTTTCGAATTTTTTCCAAGGGGTACCTCCACAAAATTGTGGGTTTTCCAAATTTCCCCACTTTTGCACCTTCCGATGGCCATAGCTCTGCCAATTCGTATCCGATCCGAGAATAAAGTACTGTTTAGTAATCAGCGAACCCAGAAGCGACTTTCCTCATTCAAACCATTGGTTAAATGTCGTTTTTAAATTTTTCGAATTTTTTCCAAGGGGTACCCCCACAAAATTGTGGGTTTTCCAAATTTCCCCACTTTTGCACCTTCCGATGGGTATAGCTCTGCCAATTCGTATCCGATCCGAAAATAAAGTACTGTTTAGTAATCAGCGAACCCAGAAGCGACTTTCCTCATTCAAACCATTGGTTAAATGTCGTTTTTAAATTTTTCAAATTTTTTCCAAGGGGTACCCCCACAAAATTGTGGGTTTTCCAAATTTCCCCACTTTTGCACCTTCCGATGGCCATAGCTCTGCCAATTCGTATCCGATCCGAAAATAAAGTACTGTTTAGTAATCAGCGAACCCAGAAGCGACTTTCCTCATTGAAACCATTGGTTAAATGTCGTTTTTAAATTTTTCGAATTTTTTCCAAGGGGTACCCCCACAAAGTTGTGGGTTTTCCAAATTTCCCCACTTTTGCACCTTCCGATGGCCATAGCTCTGCCAATTCGTATCCGATCCGAAAATAAAGTACTGTTTAGTAATCAGCGAACCCAGAAGCGACTTTCCTCATTCAAACCATTGGTTAAATGTCGTTTTTAAATTTTTCGAATTTTTTCCAAGGGGTACCCCCACAAAATTGTGGGTTTTCCAAATTTCCCCACTTTTGCACCTTCCGATGGCCATAGCTCTGTCAATTCGTATCCGATCCGAAAATAAAGTACTGTTTAGTAATCAGCGAACTCAGAAGGGACTTTCCTCATTCAAACCATTGGTTAAATGTCGTTTTTAAAATTTTCGAATTTTTTCCAAGGGGTACCCCCACAAAATTGTGGGTTTTCCAAATTTCCCCACTTTTGCACCTTCCGATTGCCATAGCTCTGTCAATTCGTATCCGATCCGAAAATAAAGTACTGTTTAGTAATCAGCGAACCCAGAAGCGACTTTCCTCATTCAAACCATTGGTTAAATGTCGTTTTTCAATTTTTCGAATTTTTTCCAAGGGGTACCCCCACAAAATTGTGGGTTTTCCAAATTTCCCCACTTGTGCACCTTCCGATGGCCATAGCTCTGCCAATTCGTATCCGATCCGAAAATAAAGTACTGTTTAGTAATCAGCGAACTCAGAAGGGACTTTCCTCATTCAAACCATTGGTTAAATGTCGTTTTTAAAATTTTCGAATTTTTTTTAAGGGGTACCCCCACAAAATTGTGGGTTTTCCAAATTTCCCCACTTGTGCACCTTCCGATGGCCATAGCTCTGCCAATTCGTATCCGATCCGAAAATAAAGTACTGTTTAGTAATCAGCGAACCCAGAAGCGACTTTCCTCATTCAAACCATTGGTTAAATGTCGTTTTTAAATTTTTCGAATTTTTTCCAAGGGGTACCCCCACAAAATTGTGGGTTTTCCAAATTTCCCCACTTTTGCACCTTCCGATGGCCATAGCTCTGCCAATTCGTATCCGATCCGAAAATAAAGTACTGTTTAGTAATCAGCGAACCCAGAAGCGACTTTCCTCATTCAAACCATTGGTTAAATGTCGTTTTTAAATTTTTCGAATTTTTCCAAGGGGTACCCCCACAAAATTGTGGGTTTTCCAAATTTCCCCACTTTTGCACCTTCCGATGGCCATAGCTCTGCCAATTCGTATCCGATCCGAAAATAAAGTACTGTTTAGTAATCAGCGAACCCAGAAGCGACTTTCCTCGTTCAAACCATTGGTTAAATGTCGTTTTTCAATTTTTCGAATTTTTTCCAAGGGGTACCCCCACAAAATTGTGGGTTTTCCAAATTTCCCCACTTTTGCACCTTCCGATAGCCATAGCTCTGCCAATTCGTATCCGATCCGAAAATAAAGTACTGTTTAGTAATCAGCGAACCCAGAAGCGACTTTCCTCATACAAACCATTGGTTAAATGTCGTTTTTAAATTTTTCGAATTTTTTCCAAGGGGTACCCCCACAAAATTGTGGGTTTTCCAAATTTACCCACTTTTGCACCTTCCGATGGCCATAGCTCTGCCAATTCGTATCCGATCCGAAAATAAAGTACTGTTTAGTAATCAGCGAACCCAGAAGCGACTTTCCTCGTTTAAACCATTGGTTAAATGTCGTTTTTCAATTTTTCGAATTTTTTCCAAGTTGTACCCCCACAAAATTGTGGGTTTTCTAAATTTCCCCACTGTTGCACCTTCCGATGGCCACAGCTCTGCCAATTCGTATCCGATCCGAAAATAAAGTACTGTTTAGTAATCAGCGAACCCAGAAGCGACTTTCCTCATTCAAACAATTGGTTAAATGTAGTTTTTAAATTTTTCGAACTTTTTCCAAGGGGTACCCCCACAAAATTGTGGGTTTTCCAAATTTCCCCACTTTTGCACCTTCCGATGGCCATAGCTCTGCCAATTCGTATCCGATCCGAAAATAAAGTACTGTTTAGTAATCAGCGAACCCAGAAGCGACTTTCCTCATGCAAACCATTGGTTAAATGTCGTTTTTAAATTTTTCGAATTTTTTCCAAGGGGTACCCCCACAAAATTGTGGGTTTTCCAAATTTCCCCACTTTTGCACCTTCCGATGGCCATAGCTCTGCCAATTCGTATCCGATCCGAAAATCAAGTACTGTTTAGTAATCAGCGAACCCAGAAGCGACTTTCCTTATTCAAACCATTGGTTAAATGTCGTTTTTAAATTTTTCGAATTTTTCCAAGGGGTACCCCCACAAAATTGTGGGTTTTCCAAATTTCCCCACTTTTGCACCTTCCGATGGCCATAGCTCTGCCAATTCGTATCCGATCCGAAAATAAAGTACTGTTTAGTAATCAGCGAACCCAGAAGCGACTTTCCTCATTCAAGCCATCTGTTAAATATCGTTTTTAATTCCCACCAAATTAAATTTTTTCGAATTTTTTCCAAGGGGTACCCCCCACAAAATTGTGGGTTTTCCAAATTTCCCCACTTTTGCACCTTCCGATGGCCATAGCTCTGCCAATTCGTATCCGATCCGAAAATAAAGTACTGTTTAGTAATCAGCGAACCCAGAAGCGACTTTCCTCATTCAAACCATTGGTTAAATGTCGTTTTTAAATTTTTCGAATTTTTTCCAAGGGGTACCCCCACAAAATTGTGGGTTTTCCAAATTTCCCCACTTTTGCACCTTCCGATGGCCATAGCTCTGCCAATTCATATCCGATCCGAAAATAAAGTACTGTTTAGTAATCAGCGAACCCAGAAGCGACTTTCCTCATGCAAACCATTGGTTAAATGTCGTTTTTAAATTTTTCGAATTTTTTCCAAGGGGTACCCCCACAAAATTGTGGGTTTTCTAAATTTCCCCACTGTTGCACCTTCCGATGGCCACAGCTCTGCCAATTCGTATCCGATCCGAAAATAAAGTACTGTTTAGTAATCAGCGAACCCAGAAGCGACTTTCCTCATTCAAACAATTGGTTAAATGTAGTTTTTAAATTTTTCGAATTTTTCCAAGGGGTACCCCCACAAAATTGTGGGTTTTCCAAATTTCCCCACTTTTGCACCTTCCGATGGCCATAGCTCTGCCAATTCGTATCCGATCCGAAAATAAAGTACTGTTTAGTAATCAGCGAACCCAGAAGCGACTTTCCTCATGCAAACCATTGGTTAAATGTCGTTTCTAAATTTTTCGAATTTTTTCCAAGGGGTACCCCCACAAAATTGTGGGTTTTCCAAATTTCCCCACTTTTGCACCTTCCGATTACCATAGCTCTGTCAATTCGTATCCGATCCGAAAATCAAGTACTGTTTAGTAATCAGCGAACCCAGAAGCGACTTTCCTCATTCAAACCATTGGTTAAATGTCGTTTTTAAATTTTTCGAATTTTTTCCAAGGGGTACCCCCACAAAATTGTGGGTTTTCTAAATTTCCCCACTGTTGCACCTTCCGATGGCCATAGCTCTGCCAATTCGTATCCGATCCGAAAATAAAGTACTGTTTAGTAATCAGCGAACCCAGAAGCGACTTTCCTCATTCAAACCATTGGTTAAATGTCGTTTTTAAATTTTTCGAATTTTTTTCAAGGGGTACCCCCACAAAATTGTGGGTTTTCCAAATTTCCCCACTTTTGCACCTTCCGATTACCATAGCTCTGTCAATTCGTATCCGATCCGAAAATAAAGTACTGTTTAGTAATCAGCGAACCCAGAAGCGACTTTCCTCATTCAAACCATTGGTTAAATGTCGTTTTTAAATTTTTCGAATTTTTTCCAAGGGGTACCCCCACAAAATTGTGGGTTTTCCCAATTTCCCCACTTTTGCACCTTCCGATAGCCATAGCTCTGCCAATTCGTATCCGATCCGAAAATCAAGTACTGTTTAGTACTCAGCGAACCCAGAAGCGACTTTCCTCATTCAAACCATTGGTTAAATGTCGTTTTTAAATTTTTCGAATTTTTTCCAAGGGGTACCCCCACAAAATTGTGGGTTTTCCAAATTTCCCCACTTTTGCACCTTCCTATGGCCATAGCTCTGCCAATTCGTATCCGATCCGAAAATAAAGTACTGTTTAGTAATCAGCGAACCCAGAAGCGACTTTCCTCGTTTAAACCATTGGTTAAATGTCGTTTTTCAATTTTTCGAATTTTTTCCAAGTTGTACCCCCACAAAATTGTGGGTTTTCCAAATTTCCCCACTTTTGCACCTTCCGATGGCCATAGCTCTGCCAATTCGTATCCGATCCGAAAATAAAGTACTGTTTAGTAATCAGCGAACCCAGAAGCGACTTTCCTCATTCAAACCATTGGTTAAATGTCGTTTTTAAATTTTTCAAATTTTTCCAAGGGGTACCCCCACAAAATTGTGGGTTTTCTAAATTTCCCCACTTTTGCACCTTCCGATGGCCATAGCTCTGCCAATTCGTATCCGATCCGAAAATAAAGTACTGTTTAGTAATCAGCGAACCCAGAAGCGACTTTCCTCATTCAAACCATTGGTTAAATGTCGTTTTTAAATTTTTCAAATTTTTTCCAAGGGGTACCCCCACAAAATTGTGGGTTTTCCAAATTTCCCCACTTTTGCACCTTCCGATGGCCATAGCTCTGCCAATTCGTATCCGATCCGAAAATAAAGTACTGTTTAGTAATCAGCGAACCCAGAAGCGACTTTCCTCATTCAAACCATTGGTTAAATGTCGTTTTTAAATTTTCGAATTTTTTCCAAGGGGTACCCCCACAAAATTGTGGGTTTTCCAAATTTCCCCACTTTTGCACCTTCCGATGGGTATAGCTCTGCCAATTCGTATCCGATCCGAAAATAAAGTACTGTTTAGTAATCAGCGAACCCAGAAGCGACTTTCCTCATTCAAACCATTGGTTAAATGTCGTTTTTAAATATTTCAAATTTTTTCCAAGGGGTACCCCCACAAAATTGTGGGTTTTCTAAATTTCCCCACTTTTGCACCTTCCGATGGCCACAGCTCTGCCAATTCGTATCCGATCCGAAAATAAAGTACTGTTTAGTAATCAGCGAACCCAGAAGCGACTTTCCTCATTCAAACCATTGGTTAAATGTCGTTTTTAAATTTTTCGAATTTTTTCCAAGGGGTACCCCCACAAAATTGTGGGTTTTCCAAATTTCCCCACTTTTGCACCTTCCGATGGCCATAGCTCTGCCAATTCGTATCCGATCCGAAAATAAAGTACTGTTTAGTAATCAGCGAACCCAGAAGCGACTTTCCTCATTCAAACCATTGGTTAAATGTCGTTTTTAAATTTTTTCGAATTTTTCCAAGGGGTACCCCACAAAATTGTGGGTTTTCCAAATTTCCCCACTTTTGCACCTTCCGATGGCCATAGCTCTGCCAATTCGTATCCGATCCAAAAATAAAGTACTGTTTAGTAATCAGCGAACCCAGAAGCGACTTTCCTCATTCAAACCATTGGTTAAATGTCGTTTTTAAAATTTTCGAATTTTTTCCAAGGGGTACCCCCACAAAATTGTGGGTTTTCCAAATTTCCCCACTTTTGCACCTTCCGATGGCCATAGCTCTGTCAATTCGTATCCGATCCGAAAATAAAGTACCGTTTAGTAATCAGCGAACCCAGAAGCGACTTTCCTCGTTCAAACCATTGGTTAAATGTCGTTTTTAAATTTTTCGAATTTTTTCCAAGGGGTACCCCCACAAAATTGTGGGTTTTCCAAATTTCCCCACTTTTGCACCTTCCGATGGCCATAGCTCTGCCAATTCCTATCCGATCCGAAAATAAAGTACTGTTTAGGTAATCAGCGAACCCAGAAGCGACTTTCCTCATTCAAACCATTGGTTAAATGTCGTTTTTAAATTTTTCGAATTTTTTCCAAGGGGTACCCCCACAAAATTGTGGGTTTTCCAAATTTCCCCACTGTTGCACCTTCCGATGGCCATAGCTATGCCAATTCGTACCCGATCCAAAAATAAAGTACTGTTTAGTAATCAGCGAACCCAGAAGCGACTTTCCTCATTCAAACCATTGGTTAAATGTCGTTTTTAAATTTTTCGAATTTTTTCCAAGGGGTACCCCCACAAAATTGTGGGTTTTCCAAATTTCCCCACTGTTGCACCTTCCGATGGCCATAGCTATGCCAATTCGTATCCGATCCAAAAATAAAGTACTGTTTAGTAATCAGCGAACCCAGAAGCGACTTTCCTCATTCAAACCATTGGTTAAATGTCGTTTTTAAATCTGTCGAATTTTTGCAAGGGTTACCCCCACAAAATTGTGGGTTTTCAAAATTTCCCCACTTTTGCACCTTCCGATGGCCATAGCTCTGCCAATTCCTATCCGATCCGAAAATAAAGTACCGTTTAGTAATCCTTGAACCCCGAAGCGACTTTCCTCATGCAAACCATTGGTTAAATGTCGTTTTTAAATTTTTCGAATTTTTCCAGAGGGGTTCCTCTACGAAATTGTGGGTTTTCCAAATTTCCCCACTTGTGCACCTTCCGATTAGCATAGCTCTGCCAATTCGTATCCGGTCTGAAAATAAAGTACTGTTTAGTAATCAGCGAACTCAGAAGCGACTTTCCTCATTCAAACCATTGGTTAAATGTCGTTTTTAAAATTTTCGAATTTTTTCGAAGGGTTACCCCCACGAAATTGTGGGTTTTCCAAATTTCCCCACACGTGCACCTTCCGATGGCCATAGCTCTGCCAATTCGTATCCGATCCGAAAAAAAAGTACTGTTTAGTAATCAGCGAACTCAGAGGCGACTTTCCTCATTCAAACCATTGGTTAAATGTCGTTTTTAAAATTTTCGAAGATTTTCCAAGGGGTACCCCCACAAAATTGTGGGTTTTCCAAATTTCCACTTTTGCACCTTCCGATGGCCATAGCTCTGCCAATTCGTATCCGATCCGAAAATAAAGTACTGTTTAGTAATCAGCGAACTCAGAAGGGACTTTCCTCATTCAAACCATTGGTTAAATGTCGTTTTAAAATTTTTCGAATTTTTTTAAAGGGGTACCCCCACAAAATTGTGGGTTTTTCCAAATTTCCCCACTTGTGCACCTTCCGATGGCCATAGCACTGCCAATTCGTATCCGATCCGAAAATAAAGAAATGTTTAGTAATCAAAAAACTCAGAAGGGACTTTCCTCGTTTAAACCATTGGTTAAATGTCGTTTTTAAAATTTTCGAATTTTTTTCAAGGGGTACCCCCACGAATTTGTGGGTTTTCCAAATTTCCCCACTTTTGCACCTTCCGGAGTAATATTCATAGCTCTGCCAATTCGTTTCCGATCCGAAAATAAAGTACTGTTTAGTAATCAATTACCTTGGAAACGCTGACTTTTTCCTCATTCAAACCATTGGTTCGTTGTCGTTTTTAAAATTTTCGAATTTTTTCCAAGGGGTACCCCCACAAAATTGTGGGTTTTCCAAATTTCCCCACTTTTGCACCTTCGATTGCGTATCTCCGAATTCGTATCCGATCCGAAAATAAAGTACTGTTTAGTAATCGAACCCAGAAGCGACTTTCCTTATGCAAACCATTGGTTAAATGTCGTTTTTAAATTTTTCGAATTTTTTCCAAAGGATACCCC